>VBSM01000568.1:10114829-10154698 GCA_008086735.1 Cheirogaleus medius | reverse complement strand
TCTAAGAAACAGTGGTGATATAGCACATCTTGTATTTTCCTGGATAGAGCTGGAGCCCATAATACTAAGTGAAGTATCCCAAGAATGGAAAAACAAGCACCACATATACTCACCAGCAAATTGGTATTAACTGATCAGCACCTAAGTGGACACATAGGAATTACACTAATTGCGTATTGGGCAGCTGGGAGGAGGAGGAGGGGGCAGGTATATACACACATAATGAGTGAAATGTGCACCATCTGGGTGATGGTCACACTTGCAGCTCAGAAATTTGGTGGAGGATAAGGGCATCATTTGAAAACTTAAAATTTGTTCCCTCTGATATGCTAAAATAAAAACACAAAAAACATTTTGAAAAAAACTAAAACAATGTTACCCACAGATCAGCACAATAAACACTCACAAATGTACATCCACTCAAAGGCTAAAGACCAATGGCCAGATACCACAATGGTTCAAGAGAGAAAACAAACCAACAAAGTTCAACCCAACATAATGAACAGAAATCTGTCCCACCTATAAGTTATCTCAAGAAATGTGAATGGTTTGAACTCCCCATTCAAGAGACATAGGCTGGCCAAATGGATAAGAAAATACAAGTCAAGTATCTGCTGCCTTCAGGAAAGACATCTAACCTGCAAGGATGTATTTAGTCTAAAAGTAAAGGGGTGGAGAAAAATATTTCAAGCAAACAAAAGCCAAAAGAAGGCTGGTGTGGCAGTTTTGATTTCAGGTAACTTAGTTTTTAAATCAACAAAAGTAATAAAAGACAAAGAGGGTCACTATATAATGGTGAAGGGCACAGGTCAACAAGAAGACATAACAATTCTAAATCTGTATGCACCCAACTTAGGTGCACCCAGATTCATAAAGCAAACTTTACTTGATCTAAACAAATGGATCAACAACAACATCAGAATAGCCGGAGATTTAACACCCTGCTGACATCACAGGACAGATCCTCCAAACAGAAAATTAACAAAGAAATAACGGACTTAAACAGAACTCTAGAACAAATGGGCCTTACTGACACTTATAGGACATTCTACCCCCAAACCACTGAATATACATACTTCTCATCAGCTTATAGGACACTCTCTAATATTGACCATATCTAGGACACAAAGCATGTCTCAAAAATTTTAAAAATTAGAAATTATATCATGTATCTTTTCAGATCACAGTGGAATAAATGTAGAAATCAACCCTAACAGGAACTCTCATTTCTACCCAAAGTTGTGGAAACTAAACCACCTTCTGCTCAATGATCACTTCATAAATGAGGGAAAAAACATGGAAATAAAAAGATTCTTTGAACTAAATGACAAGGGAGACACAAGTTATCAAAACCTGTGGGACACAGGTAAAGCAGTCCTTAGAGGAACGTTTATTTCTATAAAATGCCTATATCCAGAAGTCAAAAGATCACAAATAGACAACCTAATGAATCATCTCAAAGAGCAGGAAAAAGAAGAACAGACCGACCCCAAACCCAGCAGAAGAAGTGAAATCATTAAGATCAAATCGGTACTAAAGGAAATTGACAACAGGGAAACTATACGGAATTTTAATAAAACAAAAAGTTGGTTTTTGATAAAAAAACAAACAAAACAAAATTGACACACCTTTGGCTAGACTAATGTAAAGCAGTAAATAAAATTCTCTAATAAGCTCAATCAGGAACAATAAAGGAGAAATTACAACGGACTCCACAGAGATACAAGATGTAATTTATGAATACTACAAAAACCTATATGTACAAAAACCGGAAAATGTGGAGGAAATCAAAAAATTCTTAGGAACACACATCCTCCCTAGGCTCGACCAGGAAGAAATAGAATTCCTGAACAGACCAATATCAAGTACTGAAATTGAAACAGCAATAAAAAACCTTCCTAAAAAGAAAAGTCCTGGACCAGATGGTTTCACACCTGAATTTTACCACACCTACAAAGAAAAACTGGTGCCTATCCTTCAGAAATTATTCCACAACATCGAGAAGGATGGAATCCTCCCCAACACATTTTATGAAGTCAACATCACTCTGATACCAAAACCAGGAAAGGATGCAACAAAAAAGAAAACCACAGACCAATATCTCTTATGAATATAGATGCAAACATTCTCAACGAAATCCTAGCCAATCTAATCCAGGTGCTTATCAAGAAAATAATCCATCACAACCAAGTGGGCTTCATCCCAGGGATGCAGGGATGGTTCAACATATGCAAATCTATTAATGTAATTCACCATATAAACAGAAGCAGAAACAAAGACCATATGATCCTCTTAATAGACGCAGAAAAATAATTAGACAAAATTCAACACCCTTTTATGATAAGAACGCTCAACAAAATAGGCATAGACGGAGCTTACCTAAAAATGATACAAGCCATATATGACAAACCCACAGCCAACATCATACTGAATGGGGAAAAATTGAAAGCATTCCCACTTAGAACTGAACCTAGAATATTCTCTTATATATGTTTACCCTGGATCTGGAAATTTATAAGGATTGTTCTTCCAAAATACTTAATCTGCTGAAAGGAATAACTTTTATTTGGAAGATTCTTTTCTTTTTTCTTTTTCTTTTTTTTTTGGTTGAGACACAGTTTTGCTCTGTTGCCTGGGCAAGAATGCCAAGCATCAGCCTAGCTCAAGGCAACCTCAGACTCCTGGGCTCAAGTAATCCTGCTTCAGTCTCCTGAGTAGCTGGGTCTATAGGCATGCACCACCATGCCTAGTTAATTTCTTTTTTCTGTATTTAGTTGCTCACCTAATTTTTTTTCTATTTTTGTTAGAAACAGTGTCTTGCTTGTAAGACTATTTTCTAATAGTTTACAAGTCTTTCTCATTTCTGAAAAAAATAAATAAGCAAATTATCACATGCATAAACATAAACAATTTACCGTTCCACACAGTCAGAAAGCCTGGAGCAATGGTTAGAAGCAGGGGCATCATGACCTCCTACAACATATAAAAATCCATTATATGTTGCAACTCCCACACCTCCACGTCTTTTGGACATTGGAGCACACAGACTCCACTTGTTAGTGTGTGGGTCAAAGTATTCCATTGATTTGAGGCAGGAACTTCCATCACGTCCACCAATAGCATATAACCTAGAAAACAAGATAACTGTGTGTACACACATACAAAGCTTGTATGTAGAATGAAAGTGATAGAACTTTAAACAAACCATTTCAATTTTCTAAAGTTTCTGACCATAGAATTTATTCTCACACTATTTTGTAGCAAACATCATGCTTGAGTTTGTGAATAGATAATTACCTGAAGGCACTTGTTAAGATCTACTTCCCCAAACCCAAACCTCCCTTCTTCTTCTTTTTTTCTCTCTCTCTTTTTCTCTTTTTAAAGAGACAAGGTCTTGCTTTGTCACACAGGCTTAGGGGAGGGGGGTTGCAGTGGCACAATCATAGCTCACAGCAACCTCAAATTCCTGGGCTCAAGTGGTCCCCTTGCCTCAGCTTCTTAAGCTGGAACTACAGGCATATGCCAACATGCTCAGCTAATTTTTTGTTTTTTTTTTTGGAGACGGTGTCTCTCCATGTTTCCCTGTCTGGTGTTGAACTCCTGGCCTCAAAGTGACGCTTCCACCTTGGCCTCGCAACGTGCTGAGATTACAGGTTTGAGCCACCATACCTGGACAAATATCCCTTCTTCATTATTTGTACCAAAGTAACTTTGACGTATCATATTGAAAGATCCCATGGGAAATGAAGTAGAGAGAAAGGAGGGAAATATCAAAAGGGTTGGTAGCATGATTCTAAAGACCAACTCCAATAACTTTACAATTTTAACTAGGTCCAACTGCCTAGCATCAGAATTTATGTTGTTTTTATAAACTATTTTATTTAGTATAAAAATGATCACTAAGAAGGCATTAACTTAATAAACAACTAAGAGAATAGGATAGAACCTAAAAACTAAGTTCTTCCTAGGAAGAGATATTGGCTATGACATTTCTCCCATAAAATTTAAAATGCAAATTCTTTTGATGAACGATATTTTTAATCTAACTTAAATTTAATCCTACATCAATAAAGACAAATATGTATTAAACTATATGTCTATAACTGCCCTTCATGTTGAGTTTCAAACTATAGTAACTCAGCAAAATAAAATTAAATGAGTCAAATTTGACGATTTTAGCCTGTTCTGTAATAGACAAGGGATTATGTTACTGAATCACCTGATGTAATTCAGATCAGGCCAGAGACAGCCAGATTTAGGAGTACCTTAAGCTCTAAGATTCTGTAAATCTGGATCTCCCCTTAACTCTAGATATTTCCTATTTCTTTCCACACAAGGTGCTAAAAACTATCTGTGTTGAAATTTCAACTGAGCTTATTTCTCTGATAAGGTATTGGCTTTATGCATAGTTAGTATAGACACACAAGGCTGTGTCCTGCAACTGAACCATCTTATTGTCTGAAATTCTCATCATTCAAGTACCTTCTCTATGCTGGTCATTGTCTGCGAAGGTCATGTGTCAGAAAATACATAATTACCTAGTAAGAATTCAAGCTCTTGGAAACCTCTAACATCATTAGGTTTTAGTATATTAGCTTTCGAGTGATAGGCAAATGATCAAGAAGAGGTAAATATTCAGGAAGGGTGAGACTACGTGGCATTCTATAGTTGGGAATCCTGAATATTCAAAAGAAGGATTGTTGAAAGAACAAAAAGACTAACATTGTTACAAACACAGACAGGTCAAAGTTTTGATAAGTCAAGAGTAAGTCATAATTTAAAAATGTGGTAGCCTCTTGAGGGTAAAACTGGAACTGGCATAACTCTACAAAAGTCCTTCTTGAATTTAATGTGCACTCAAGTCACCTCAGGATTTTGTTAAAATGAAGATTCTGATTCAGGCAGTCTGGGGAAGGGGCTAAGATTCAGAATTTCTAAATACACGTCAGGGAATGCCAATGCTGCCAGTCTTAGGATGACAATTTGATTAGTAACAGTCTATAGAATATTTAACCAAATATTTATTCTAGACAAGTATTTTCCATCATAATGAAGAGAGGATACTAAAAAGGGCCTTTAATTATTGATAACAAGTGTGTCCTGGTCATTTAGAATGCTTATTGATTGATGGATCATGTCACTGAAGCTCTGTACCACATGAACTGGGAGCAATGAGCACGTGTGTTTAGACTTACTCACTTGTTGTTTAATGCAACAACACCAACTGTGCTTCTAGGAGTTGACATACTGGCCACATAATTCCACTGGCGTCCCTCAGGGTCCCATCTTTCTACAGTATTTAGATAGCTCCATCCATCATGACCACCTACAGCATACATTGGTCCTTCAAGTGTGGCTACACCTAAAGGATGAAAATAGTATGAGGGTTCACCTAGGTATGCTACACAATGGATACTGTTTCACATTGCAAGAGATTGACTGCTTAAAATTTTCGGTTTTTTTTTCTTAAGTGGTTTTGCATACATATGAATAATTTACTGATTCTGCTATAAAATGAAATATGGTTTTCTAACCTAAGAACATTCAGTCATAGTTACCATATTATGAAAGGGTATAATTGTTGTAACACTAAAGTCAGGGGAGGTAGTGAAATGCATCATTTCTCAGTTAGGTAATAGAAAAGGGAAGCTGCGTTTTCCTGGCATAATTTCAATGCTATTTTTTTAATGTAAGGGGTAGATATGATGTTGAATCTTAGATAAACCTTAGAATTGTAGGCTGACTGTGCTAGGCCTTTATTACTCCTGATTTTTAATATAGGGATAAAAAATATTCTTGAGATGACTATCTAGACAAGACTTTTTAAATGTTCAGTTAGAAGTTTGTTCTGTTAGCTATTTAAATAGCTCCTTTATGCTTCTTATCTGTTTTGGGAATTCACATAATTGGCTTTTTCCTCACCTTCACCATCCCAATGAGACTCTTAGTGGTATATCACATCTTCTCCCACTTTATTAATATCAATTAGATTACAAAATGCTTGCACTGATTTTTCTTTAGGACATGCTTTCTAAGCCTTGTGTAGGAATTACACTGACATAACTGAGCTGAATAATTATATAGCATATCATTTTGCAGAGAAAATTTATCAGGATAACTGGGAGGAAACAATACCAGTCCTGGATCTGCCACTTTTTAGCTGTCTAAAGGTGAATTCTTAAAAAAAAAATGTCAATTTTTATGTTTTTCAACAATCTCAATGCTATTGAAAACATATGGAGTCTAGTATTAAGAAAGAAGTACGCTGACTAGTATTCAGGAAAACCAAAGTTCCCCACTATGGGGACATGATTCATCCAACTAGAATGACAATGCCTCTCCATCACCAAGTACTCTCCTCTCTAAATTGAGCTTAGAAGAAAACACCCTGTTGTAGTTTTATGTTCCTCAAAAATACATCCCTTCTAAAAGTTGCTATCCTTTCTAAAATGGAACCCCTTTAAAAAACTGGCAGAAGGAGGCAGGAATAACAAGTATAACAAATGCAACAAGAAAAAAGTTTCACAGCCTTTTAATATTTGCTTAAGCTTTTCACCATTTTGGAAATATTTTGACTAAAGGTTTGGCTAAATCTCAGTAATGTGAGGATAGATTTAAGATTTAAAAAGCTGTACTAACTACATATTCTTGAGAAAACTATATAACATTAAGCTCTTACCTAAGCCATGCCGATGTGTTGACATGGGAGGCATCACAGTCCAGATTTTGCCAACTGGATTAAAACATTCCACAGTATTCAAAGTTTGTAAACCGTCTCTTCCTCCTACGACATAGAGCTTATTATCAATAACTGCAACTCCAAACTGAAGCCTACGGCCATTCATAGTGCCAATGTGTAGCCAACTGTCGGTCCTGAGGTCATATTTTTCAATTGTAGTAGTACCTGTCAAAGGGAAATTGAACAATGGTAAAAAACACTTATTAAAATTTTGAATTGGCATCATTAACATTATATTTATGTACCCATAACTTACAGCACAGTATCAGTAACTGCAATTCAAATTAAATAAGTAGCCCAGATGATTCTACAACCTGGGAGATAAGAAAAAGGGTAAGATTTTACCACTTCCAGATCCAAATGAAAGAGCCAGAAAAAAAAAACGTTTATTTAATATGTACGGTGTATACCCTCATAATTCTTTCTTAGGTTTATATGATGCTACTGGTAGTACTAACATAGGTGTTAAACATCATACTTCCCAACAACAACAAAAATACCTTAGTTTCTGTTATTGAATGTTTATACATCTGTTACAGCTTTAATTATTTATGACCATTCAATATACTAATTTATGTTCTTTTATTTTTTCAGTTTGGTGTGTGTATGTGTTTGTGTGTGTGTGCATGCACATGCGTGTGTTGATTTAAAAGATAAATGACTAAAGGATCAAAAATGAATATTCCTTTTAAATGTCCCTTTGGTGTTGATTCACGCAATACTCTATGATGGTAACACAAATGATTATAGTTAAGAATATAGAATTATACGGTATTACTTCCTGTAATGTTAATAAAATTTCATTTTCTACTCAATTACTGAAATACTTAGTTTATTGCCATAGTATACTTTCACTTCTGCCATAGTAAATTATCACTACTGTCATAATATATTGTCACTTCATTTGGCAATACTTCTCACCATTCATTCATAATAGCTGCTGCTACTTTTTAGTAAAAGCTAATTTTGCACAGCAGGAGGCCTCTAACAACCAAGGTGGAAAACGACAGAATTATTATTAACACCTATAGACAAGACAAGCTGTCTTGTACCTAAGACACTTGTGGCAAGTTTATGGAATTTCATTTGGTTGAAAAACTCAACTATAGGAATAAGCAAAAACATTTCCAGGTGTTTCATTACTGAGATATTTGTGAAAAAATGTAATCCATTGATTATAATGAAGATAGAGTTAACATTTGAACAGTTTCCATTGGCAGTTACAGGGCTATGGTATGGGGTTATAACAAGCCAAAATTTAAGTGGAGTATATATTATATCTATAGCTGCTTCTGAAAACTTGTCTTGAGTCAGATTGGACTAATGAAAACAGTATTGTTTCTTTCCTCTAATTTTAAATCTTTCCTGGTGAATAGTGTACTGTAAGTATTTATGTCTCAATATTTTGGATTTTCACAATAAAAACTTGTAAATATACAGACACTTACTTGTTCTCTTTATTTGCTGCATCTTTCACTAATAATGTGGATTTGGCTGAATGCTGAATTACAAATCAGCAATTGCTCTATTGACTCAATTTACGGCTGAGAGGTCAAAATACAGCACCTATTAGTTTCTTGTCTACAGTAAATATCTTTGGACAATACTATCAAAACTGGAATATCTACAAACAAGCATCTACTTTCACTCTGTTTGCTTTCAACCAGATTTTTATGAATGCTTTCATATTTTTCCATTTCTTCATTTCAATGTTCCCAATCTGTCTTCCTATCTGCTTCCTAACTTTTTACTTCTCTTTTCATTAGTGGAATTTACCAAAGAGACAATTTAGATTAAGAAATGAAAGCTAGGTTGTACGAATTATTAAGATTGTGGAGATATTAATGGTGAAGTAATTAGTCAGGAAATTGTAAAAAGCTACATTATCTGTATATAGAAATTTACACAGAGAGATATAAACCTATGTTTTATGTCAGGTTAATTTGTTCCAGGCATTAGATTAAATATAGAAGAGAAAATTACCCCATACTTTTGTTTGCAACCATGAACATTTATGACTGCTAGTTCTGAATCTTGAATTCTGAATACATCTCCAGACCTTTTGTCCACCCGCACCAATGCTCTAACTAATCAAAATATAAATCCCCTACCTGGCTTACTACGGCAGCTCTATATTTGATGGAAAAACGTAAATTATATTTGTTCACTAATGCCTTTCTTTAGAAATTTTCTGTACAAATCAACCTAGAATGTTGCAAATATTGTTTCTGAATTCATTGCTAAGCTTCTCTCCATCCTCATTTATGCTCTGTTCAAGAGTGAACAAAATCTGCCAAACTTTGCAGTGTTGATGGGAACACTGTAGTTCCTGCTGGAGTGAATATATGTGATTTCGTGATTTCCTCCACCTATTTTTAAAATGTTCTAAAAGTGAATATACTAATCTTCACTTTGTCTCCTGCCACACTGTCTTTCAGAATTCATTGATTTTAATAAAAAGTTACTGGATACCTTGTATGTGCTAGACGTCCTATTAGGTAGTTAGCAAGGGATTCTGGGTCTTCTGGACGAAAGTTTTTTCCTTGCCTTGGTGCAATTGCCCTACCTAGGAAGAAGGACAAGGGTAGGCCCCAGGGACTCATATTGGTCCTTCCCCACCTTAATACTGCCTTGAGCTACTGCCATAACTGGGGGAAGAGGGAATACCTTACAAATCTGCCAATCATAACTTAGAGCACCAGCTGGAAAAGAATGCCAATGACTCTCTAGCCAATGAGCCAAACAGCATAGGTACCATAGAGTCCAGAAATTGACCTAGAACAACCCACATGTGTAGTAAGACTCAGGTCATGCAACTCCCAACTGTCCAATCAACGTGGTTCCATGGTGATGTCTGAGCCACACGGAGGTCCCAATCTGAACACTAAAAACAAAACTGAGACCATAACCAACACCTTTTCGTCCCTTCCTTTTGCTATCTCTTTGCTGTGACGGTGGGTCCAGTCATCATCTGTGGCATATGCTACACTCTGTAAACCCGCATCTTGCTCTTGCTCTATAATCTTATCTCTCTTTCCTCAATAAACCTCATTTCCATGTTTGCCTTACTTTGGTATCCGGTCATTCTTTGGCCATGAGCATGCTAACAACTGACATTTAAGATTGAAACCTGACAATACAAAGTTTACCACTTCATCACTTTTAAATTTTGACTCTGTGATCATATTTAGAACTTCCTGTTGATCATTTTTTTAGTTTCAGAATATTATGGGAGTACAAACATTTTGGTTACATGTAATGCCTTTGTCTCACATAAACCAGGGCTACAAGAGTGACCTTCCTGCATACAATGTGTTCCACATCCATTGGTTGTGAGTTTACCCACCCGCACCACCCCCTTCCACCCGACCAGCACCCAATGAATATTGCTACCATGTGAGCATCTTAGTGTTAATCAGTTAGTACCAATTTGATGGTGAGTAAATGGTGCATGTTTTTCCATTCTTGTGATACCTCACTTTGAAATAAGGGCTCAAGCTCTGTCCAGGATAATATAAAAGGTGCTAGATCACTATTGTTTTTGTAGTTGAGTAGTATTCCATGGTATACATATACCACATTTTATTAATTCATTCATGTATTGATGGACACTAGGGTTGTTTCCACATCTTTGCAATTGTGAATTGTGCTGCCATAAACATTTAAGTGCAGATGTCTTTATTAAAGAATGTCTTTTTTTCTTATGGGTAGATGCCTAGTAGTGGGATTGCTGGGTCAAATGGTATTTATATTTTTAGCTCTTTGAGATATTTCCAAATTTATACATTATAGTAGTTATAGTTAACCCCAGACATTTGTATGGTATCTATATTTAACAACTAATTTTGAGTTTATTTTATGACTCAGAGAGGAAATGAGAGATTGAGGAAGTACTATATTTCATAGACATCAAAAGGTGAAAGTTCAAAAAGTGTCTTTAAAAAAATAACTGAAACAACACACTATAAGAAAAGGTATGTGTATAGAAATTATTTTTTATAGTTTTTTGAAACAATGTGAATTGGTACATTTTTTCAATGCAATACTCATTTATACAGATAAATGCTACCCCTTTAAAATATTTAATATACTTCTTAGGTTTTTTCTTTCTTTTCCTTTTTTTTTTTTGTTACTAAGTGATCACCCTGGTTTTCCAGTAGATTCGAAGACTCCTCAAAGACAGGAGCCAGTTTTGTTGTGCTTTCTTCTGTAATAGTGGCAGTATAGAAAAAGAAACATACAATTTGAATAGAAATTCTACTTCCAGCCTTTCTAGATGTTTTTCCTTGGATGGGCTATCTAACCTTAAGATGTTCAAAGTGAAGGTAATAAAACCTATCTTATAACATTATTGTGAGGATTAAAAATGATGTATGAGAAATGACAATTAAGAATTAGGCACTCAAAATGGTAGTTTTTACTTTTCTAGTAGGTTTTACTTTTCTAATAGTCTGCAATTTCCCATAGGATCTTTCCTAGTGTCTCCATATATTAGAAACTCAAAGTGTCTCAAAATGATTCTCTCACTTCCTTCCATACTAAACTGTGGTAATAGAATTCAGGGATTATAGGTTCACATTTCTCTCAATTTGAGAAACTAATAAGGAGTTTTAGATACTTACAATGATTTTTAAACTCATTATTTTATGTAATGTTAATTTAAACAAAATGAGCCTCAAAAAATGACAAAAATGGAAAACAAACACGGGGACCAAACAAATAAACACAAAATTTTGCATTTCTCACATTGCAGATTAGGTTTTTTAAAAAATCAAATACTAAAAATAACTACACTTGAAGTTTTTATTTAGTTCCCTTATAAATTAAAAATTTAAATACAAAGCAAGAAACCTTCTAACATGTTATGAATATTCATTTTATTCAACAAAATGCAATAAAGTATCAATTTGCCAGACTGCAAATTAATTATAGGATCCCACTGTACTTGTTATTTTTTGAAGAACATTAGTTTTATGAAGTAACCCTGCAACTTTGGAAATAATTGCATTTGCAATCTCCTGTTTTATAGGCTGATGATGAATTAGCATATTTCCCACATACTCTTCCAATTTTCACTTATACATATCAAAGGAAAGAAAAGGCTTCCATTATTAGAAAACTTTGACTTTTGCATCATTTTCTACAAGGTGTCATATTACATTTCTATGTATGATTTACCAATACACTTACCTTTAAGTGCATTGATTTTATTTTCTACAAAGCCAATTTTTAATAATAAAATATCTTCCTCAATGTCTTAGCAACATGAATTCACAGACTGAGAAATCACGTATAAAAGGTAAAGCTATAGAGAATTTTGTACTAAGAAGGATTCAAGGTAGAAATAATGGCTTTGGAAACTGTTTCCTATACATTTGATGAAATTCTTATTTCAAGTAACTATTTTATTTCAGGTTTGAATTGCTAATCCTGTTATTGATACTTCAAGATTGTACGTAAATCATATTTGGACATCTAACAGGAATTTGGCAGTGAGAGTTAGAGGCCACTCCTCAGTTTCTTTCAAAATCAAATTTGAAAGGCTTCATCTCTTCCCTTTATGATAAATATTAAATAAGTTTTCCCTTATATGATTTAATACTGCAAAGAAAATAGTAAAATTTAAAAAAATTGCTTCTATAAAGTAAAAGTCTCTATTAAGGGTTTAACCAATACAAATTAAAGGGTTATGTATCATAAGGTAAGAAGAAAAATGAGCTAACAAAATCACATAATGTACCTTACTTATGACATTAACTTTAGATTGACTCATTTAGCATGGTTTTAATACCACCCTCATAATCTGGAGGGTGTTGAGAATAAATATTCTGTTTCAAATGAAGACACTTTCTAAATTACTTAATTTATTCTTTTTACCTTTCATAGCATCCATTCCTCCCACAGCATAAAGTGCCCCCACAGTTGATTTTCTAGGCTTTGTCCGAGGGCTTTGCATCATGGGTCTTCTCTCAGGTAAGAGATGATACTTCATAGCTTCAATCAGGAGCTTCTGACACTCAAGATCATCAGTAAACATGGAACTATTTTCAAGATCTGCCAGTAACTAAAAAGTAATGATGAATGGCATGAATGAAGAGTTCACCATTAGAAATAGCATTTTTATTTACATAACTTTGGAGAAAACTCGAGCTAATCCAGATGTAGACATTTTATTATTTAATATTTTAAGTTACCTACTAAGATATTTTTATTTTCACTTATCATGTAAAGTAACTAAAAGCCTCATGGTACTATCTAATTATTTATGTGGACTTATTAAATTGACATATTATTAATCTTTTGAATATGTACCTATATAATCTGAAGAGAGATTGAAAAAGCACTCATACAAAGTATTACTGAAACCAGTAAAAAAGAATGGCTATGTCTGCACAAAGCAAGCATGTCCTATTCTACCACATGTAGCTAATTCAAGTAGGGGGCTTTTTGGTGGATTTGGGGTGGTGATGGTGGTGGTCATGCAAACACACCTAGTTAAAATAATATAATGCAAAGGGAATGGCATCTTTATCATCAATCATTTCTGTAGAATATTCTGAAAGCAGGTGCTTTTTAACTGGGTCAAGGTATATATGTTACTAACTAGCCAACATATTAGCAGAAATAGATGATCAATTCTTTTTAACTATTATTATCTGGGGGATAGTAACACTCTAATTGGCATGGATAAAAGCTAAGTAGAAGGAATAAAAATGGCTGAGTAAAGGTAACCTCCTGGATTCCTGCTCCCAGAGAAAGAGGCATAGATCTTGGTCTACTACACATGAGTCGATCATTCCCCTACAAGAACAGCATTGTGAATTGGCAGAGAATCAGTGTGGGACACACAAAACAGGGAGAAAAAAAGATGAATGGGAGTTAGGATCGCAAACTCTAGAGAGTGCGAAAAAAAACAATAGAGAATAGAGTGTGGGACAACTGTGCCCACCGGGCCAGTGAGTGAAGTGGGATCAGACCCACAGGTGACCTTCTTGCTTCCCCACTGACCTCCACACCCACTCAGACAGGGTCCTGCCTGAAGTCGGTGCAAAATCGCAGCAGGAGGCATGGTGTTCTGTGGAGAGGAGACAATAGCAGGAAGCATCTTGAACTCCCTGGAGCTCTGTGCCAGCACTGCACTAGGCAGGGGAGGGACCCAGCCTGAGCTACTGCTGGAGGTAGTTAGGAGACAGGTAACTTGCCAGTAGCACCCAGTGGGTCCAGACCAATGGACGTGATCACCAAGTAGGGGCCTGTAACTTGGAAATTTCTGTGGGTGAATAGGCCCACTCAGGGTGGGTCAGTAAGAGTGAGAGCTCCTGCTGGGCAGGTGTGAGATTGTGGGAGGGTGACATAAAAGAGACAACGGGGCATCCTGATGACTCAACTCCCCAATCTGGCACCTGCCAACTGCTGAACAGTCACCCAAAGTGCTAGCGCTCTGTGGGTGGGCGGTTGCCATTCTGGGGTCCACAGCCCAGCCGCTGCAGTATGATATGGTGTGTCAGGCAGCTCCCTTGCCCCAGCTCAGGGACTCTCATGACAAGCTCTGACCTTACATGACGTATGATCAACTGACCAGGCCTGTCTTGATGGATGAATTATGAACATTTCCCTATTCGTGAGGAGGCTAACACCTGCAGGACTCACAGATGCTGGGGTGCTGGGCAGTCTAGAGAACAACCCACTCCCCCTAGCCAGCATCTTTCATGCTGAAAGTGGCAGGCTCCATCCCTGTAGGTAGGGTACGACAAGAAAAACCACTTTCCCTCTGTGACTAGTGTGAATCCACAGGGTCTTGGTGCAGATCAATAGCTGACAGCCCAGTGATTTTGGTCTTCAGAGCTGTTTAGGCCACCCAGTAAGATCATAATGCTGGGGCTGGATCTCCACCTCCAGTCAGCTGCCAACAGTGAGGTCTGTGGTCAGGCAAAATAATCCCTGCGAGAGGCCACAATAAGCTCCCCAAGTAACCCCTCCCAGCAGGAGTGGCTTCTTAGCTGTGGTAGAAGAACCCTGAACAACATAAGAGTCACTCCCCCCAGTGGCAGATCAAGCAACCATAGAATTGCACACATCCAGGCTGGTAGGCAGCAGCCGCAATCTGCCTTGCTCCTATAGCACTTATAGGAACAGAGGATATACAGGGCCTGTTACTTCCCAAACGAAAACCGAAAGTTGGGAAGCAACAGTTGAACCAGATGGGAAGAGATCAGCAAAAGAACTCTGGAAGGAGGAAGAATAAAAATGAAAGCACACCCTCAAAGAGGAACACCACCCCCCCAGAAATGCACATTAACCAAATTCAGAACACTGAAATGACAGAAAAAGAATTTCAAACATGGATTGTAAGAAAACTCAATGATATGCAAGAAAAAATGCACAACCGACAGAAAGAAACCACACACACACACAAAAATCTACTACTTGAAAGAAAAATTCACTAAATAAATTGAAATATTAAAGAAAAATCAAACAAAACTCCTGGAAATGAAGAATCTATTCAGGGAACTACACACAGTGGAAAGCCTCAAGAACAGGGTAGATCAAACAAAAGAAAGAATCTCAAAGATTGAAGATAACACCTTCCAATTAAATAAGTCAGTCACAGAGATAGAGCAGAGAAATAATAGCAAAGAGCAAAGCTTACAAGAAATGTGGGATTATGTGAAGAACCCTAACTTGAGGGTTTTGAGGATTCCCCAAGGGAAAGAAGAAAACACACAAGAATTGGATAAGCTATTTGAAGATATAATAGAAGAAAATTTCCCTGGCCTTGCTAAAAATCTAGATGTCTGAGTACAAGAAGCTCAAAGGACCCCTGAGAGATTCAATGCAAACAGGAAGACACCCCAACATGTAGTCATCAGACTGACCAAAATATCAACTAAAGAGGCCCTTCTATGAGATTTAAGGTAAAAGAATCAAATAACATACAAAGGAAAGCTGGTCCGAATAATGCCAGATTTCTCAACTGAAATCTAACAAGCAAGGAGAGACTGGGGCCCTATTCTCACTCTTCTGAAACAGAATAATGCCCAGCCTAGAATCTTGTACCCTGAACAACTAAGTTTTGTATATGAAGGAGAAATAATGACATTCTCAGATAAGCAAAGACTGAGGGAATTCACCAAGACAAGACCAGCCCTCCAAGAAGTACTCAAAACAGTGTTACCCACGAAACAGCACAATAAACACTCATGAATGTAAAACCACTCAAAAGCTAAAAAATTAAATGCTAGATACCACAATGGCTCAAGAGATAAAACAAAGCAACAAAGTTCAAACCAACAGGATGAACAGAAATTTGCCCTGCCTGTCAGTTCTCTCAATAAATGTGAATGGTTTAAACTCCCCACTCAAGAGACATAGGGTGGCCGAATGGATAAAAAAATATACAAACGAAGTATCTGCTGCCTTCAGGAAACATACTTAACATGCAATGATGCATATAGACTAAAGTTAAAGGGGTGGAGATCGGTATTTCAAGCAAATGGAAGCCAAAAGGAGGCTGGTGAGGCAGTTTTGATTTCAGATAACTTAGTTTTTAAACCAACAAAAGTAATGAAAAACAAAGAGAGTCATTATATCCTGGTGAAGGGTACAATTCAACAAGAAGACATAACCATTTAAATATGTATGCACCCAACTTAAGTGCACCCAGATTCATAAAGCAAACTTGATCTAAACAAATTGATAAACAGCAACTCCATAATAGCCAGAGATTTCAAACCCTGCTGACAGCACAGGACAGATCCTCTAAACAGAAAGTTAATAAAGAAATAATGGACATAAACAAAAGTCTAGAACAATTGGGCTTGACTGACATTTACAGGACATTCTACCCCAAAACCACTGAATATACATTCTTCTCATCAGCTCATGGGTCATTCTCTAAGATGGACCATATCCTAGGACACAAAGCATGTCTCAAAAAATTTAAAAAATAGAAATTATACCATGTATCTTCTCAGATCACAGTGGAATACAAGTAGAAATAAAACTAAACAAATTCTCATTTCTACACAAAATCGTGAAAATTAAACAACCTTCTGCCTAACAATTACTTAATAAACTAGGAAATCAAGATGGAAATAAAAAAATTCTTTGAACTAAATGACAAAGGAGACACAAGTTATCAAACTCTGTGGGACACAGCTAAAGCAGTCCTGAGAGGAAAATTTATTTACATAAATGCCTATATCCAACAGACAGAATATCACAAATCGACAACCTCATGAATCTACTCAAAGAGCTGGAAAAAGAAGAACAGACGGACCCCAACCCAGCAGAAGAAGTGAAATTAACAAGATTGAATCAGAACTAAATGAAATTGACAAAAGGAAAACTATACAGAAGATTAATAAAACAAAAAGTTGGTTCTTTGAAAAAATAAACAAAATTGACACACCTTTGGCTAGACTAACATAAAGCAAAAAAGAAAAATCTCTAATAAGCTCCATCAGGAACTAAAAAGGAGATATTATAACTGATGCCATGGAGATACAAGATATAATCTATGAATACCACAGAATCCTTTACACAAACAAACTGGAAAATGTGGAGAAAAAAGACAAATTCTTAGAAATACACAGCCTCCCTAGGCTCAACCAGGAAGAAATAGAATTTCTGAACATACCAATATCAACTGATGAAATTGAAACAGCAATAAAAAACCTTCCTAAAAAGAACAGTCTCAGATGAGATGGTTTCACACCTGAATTTTAACATACCTACAAACAAGAATTGTGCCTGTCCTACAGAAATTATTCCACAACATCCCAAAGGAAGGAATACTATCCAAGTCATTTTGTGAAACCAACATCACTCTGATACCAAAACTAAGAAAGACACAAGAAAGAAAGAAAACCACAGATCAATATCATTTGTGAATATAGATGAAAAATTCTCAACAAAATCCTATCTAACCGAATCCAGGTGCTTATCAAGAAAATAACCCATCACGATCAAGTGGGCTTCATCCCAGAGATTCAGGGATGGTTCAACATACACAAATCTATAAATGTAATTCATCACATAAACAGAAGCAACAAAAAGACCATATAATCCTTTCAATAGATGCATAAAAAGCATTTGATAAAATTCAACACCCTTTTATGATTAGAACGCTAAACAAAATAGGCATAGATGGGGCTTACTTAAAAATGATACAAGCCATATATGACAAACCCACAGCCAACATCATACTGAAAGGGGAAAAACTGAAAGCATTCCTAATTAGAATGGGAAACAGGCAAGGTTGCCCACTGTCTCCACTTCTATTTGACATAGTGCTGGAAGTACTGGCTATAGCAATCAGACAAGAGAGTGGAATTAAAGGCATTCAAATGGGTACAGAAGAGATCAAACTCTCACTCTTCACTGATGATATGATATTATATTTAGAAAGTCCCAAGGATTCAACCAAGAGATTCTTGGAATTGATAAATGAATTTATTAAAGTCTCAGGATACAAAATCAATACCCACAAATGACAGGCATTCATATATGCCAGTAACAGTCAAAGTGAGAACCAAATCAAACACGCAATACCCTTCACAATACCAACAAAGGAAATAAACTACCTAAGAATATATTTAAATAAGGTGGTAAAAGATCTCTACAGTGAGAACTATAAAACACTGAGGAAGGAAATAGCAGAGGACGTAAACAGGTAGAAAACCATACCATGCTCATCGGTCGACACTATCAACATTGTTAAAATGTCTATACTATGCAAAGTGATCTACAGATTCAATGCAATCCCTATTAAAATACCAACATCATTTTTCACAGATATAGAAAAAATAATTTTACGCTTTGTATGGAACCAGAAAAGACCCCGTATAGCAAAAGCAATCCTAGGCAATAAAAAAAAAGGGAGGTATCAATTTACTAGACTTCAAACTATACTACAAGGCTATAGTAATAGAAACAGCTTGGGACTGGCAGAAGAATAGGGATATTGACCAGTGGAACAGAACTGAGAACCTAGATATAAAACCATCCTCATATAGCAATCTAATCTTTGACAAAGTAGATAAAAATATACACTAGGAAAAATAATCCTTATTCAATAAATGATGCCGGGAAAACTAGATAGCCATACGTATAAAACTGAAGCAGGATCCACACCTTTCACCTCTCACAAAAATCCACACACAGTTGATAACAGAATTAAACCTAAGGTGTGAAACTATTAGAATTCTAGAGGAAAACATTGGAGAAACTCTTCTAGACATTGGCCTAGGCAAAGAATATATGAAGAAGACCCCAAAGGCAACCACAGCAACAACAAAAATAAATAAATGGGACCTGATCAAACTAAAAAGCTTCTGCACAGCCAAAGAAACTCTCACAGGGGCAAACAGACAACCTACAGAATGGGAGAAAATTTTCACACGCTACACATCCGATAAGGGGCTGATAACAAAAATCTATTTAGAACTCAAGAAAATCAGGAAGAAAAATTCAAACAACCCTATCAAAATGTGGGCAAAGGACATGAACAGAAACTTTTCAAAAGAAAACCGAATAATGACCAACAAATATATGAAAAGATGCTCAACATCTCTAATCATCAGGGAAATGCAAATCAAAACCACAATGAGATATCTGTTATCTCCAGTGAGAATGGCCTTCATATCAAAAGGTCCCCAAACAATAAATGTTGGCATGGATGCGGAGAGATAGGAACACTCCTACACTCCTGGTGGGACTGCAAACTAGTTCAACCTCGGTGGAAAGCAATATGGAGATACCTTAAAATGAAACAAATAGATCTACCATTTGATCCAGGAATCCCATTACTGGGCATCTATCCAAAAGAACAAGAGGCATTCTATAAAAAAGACGCCTGCACTCAAATGTTTATAGCAGCCCAATTCACAATTACAAAGATGTAGAAACAACCGAAGTGCCCATCAATACATGAGTGGATTAATAAAATGTGGTATATGTATTACATGGAGTACTATTCAGCTATAAGAAAGAATGGTGATTTAGTACCTCTTGTATTTTCCAAGATAGAGCTGGAACCCATTCTACTAAGTGAAGTATCCCAAGAATGGAAAAATAACCACCACACGTACTCACCAGCATATTGTTTTCACAGATTAACATCTAAGTGGATATATAGGAATAACATTTATTGGGCATCAGGCAGATGGGAGGGGGGAGGAAGGAATGGGTATATCCATACATAATGAGTGTGATGTGCACCATCTGGTTGATGGACACACATGAATCTCTGACTGTAGGGGGGAGGGGGCAAGCGTAATATAAGTAACCTTGACATTTGTACCCCCATAATATGCTGAAAAAGAAAGCTAAGTAAAATATTTTTCCTGAGATTAGTTGTAGATAAATAGAAAGTATGTTTCAAAATATTGTCAAGAGTCCTGTTATATTGGTTTTCTTGGAGATTGTGGTCTACAGTATCATAGGACATTGAGAGGAATAGCAAGCAGGTTGTTGGAATGAAAGTGCTAATCTAACTCCATAAAACTTATCTGAAGTTTCCTGTTCTACGTGGATTAACTATAGCTGTTTTCTCACTCCATCTGCAATCTCTGATGGATCACTAGTTTGATGAGACCCTAGGTATTTCTTTAATGCATATGATGTTGGAAATAGGTCTGAAAACTAGGCTATGTATTTTTTTTTCTTAAATTACTCTTCAGAGATTCATCACCATTCTCTTCATTTATTTCATTTCTAAAATATTTTTAAGGTCGCTTTTAAAACAGTTTTGGAAGACCAATGTTTGTATGCCATTGCCTATCACTATAATCACCAGAAAAAGTTCACAGTAAATATTCTAGGCCTATGACATAATTAGAGGTGAGAGACCAAGGTACTCCTGGTTGTACATTTGGGCTGGGAATTTCTTCTCATTCCGAAAAAATAAAAAAAGTTCAAACCAAGCACTTTGCTGAAAGAATGCCATATTACTTAAGACTGAGTAGAATTAAGCATTTCTGGTCTCTTCTAACAGTATATCTCAAATTTTTTGAATGTTCAAAGGTAAGAAGAAAAATGAGGTTACATGTTTATTGGAAAACCTGTTAAAACTCAGATTCCTTGGCCTCACCCCCAGATATTGTTTCACTGGTTCTGGAGTTGGGTCTGAGAAATTGTGTTTCTAATAAGCTCACAGGCAATGCTATATTGCTGACCCAGGAACATTTTGAATGGCACTGTCTTTGAGCATCTAATAAATTATATAAACTCTCTTTTGAAAATAACACACGTAAGTGTACAAACATTTGCACAGTCAAAATTCCTATAGATTCTGAAGCTCATCTATCAATACCCAGGTTTAGAACCTTGGGTTTAAAATTACATATGTAATTTAATGTTTCTTTTTTTGGTGTTCCTATTGTCTTGCTCTTTGGATAAATTTGATATACTCAGAAGGGAAGTCAATGTCCTTTAATTGCATATGTATACATTCTTAAAAGCAAATATGTAGTTCCATGGGATTTATAATAATTAGTAGCTAAAAATAACGAAAAATGTGGATAGACCAGATTAACATTTACTTTTCAATATTAACATTTAATTAGTAATTTGTTGAAAAAATTGATTCATTGTAATATTTATGAAACTATTGATCAACTAAGTCCAGACAAAGCTTCTCTTTCCAATGTAGATCATGTTTGAGGACTTTAGCCATAGGCTCAAAAATATGAAATGCCTATGTGCAATATATTCATATATATTATAAATTATTATCTACTATTGATCAATTTGCTACACGAAAAAATTATGGTTATCACCAATGATGAAATTATGTAGCATGACTGCATTCAAGCCTCACTAAACTTATCATACTAAAATTCAGTTTGAGGTGAGTCAATCTTGGATCTTATCCAAGGGTGTTTGTTTTAGAATAATCTCTGATATAATCCTTCGGTTCAGTATGCATAATGAGGATGTCATTATCATGATGCACGAATGCATCTGAAAGTATGATAGCATGCTTTCCATCATAACAGATAATTATCCTTGTTAGTAGATATTATCCAGGATCTGATTCCCTCCCTAGAGTCTCTTTTGTGAGGCTATTGTGGTGATTACTAACACCTTGCTTAGAAGGTGAACACGAAAAGAAAAAGAGTTAGCTTAGTAATTTTCCCTGATTTTTACAAATGCTATCTGGTGAAACTGAAGCTAATGAATATTCTGAGGTTTAAGGATTATCCATAGTTTTATTTTTTTAATCCTGTTTCCTTTCCTTTATTAACACCTCTAATTGAAGGCTGGTTATATCCTTCTGCAAAACTAATCTTGTACATTTCAATTACCATAAATTCTCTGATAAAATAAAATTAGGCAAATAAAGAATGGAGTAGTGTCTAGTGGTAGTTTAGAACTATAATTTACATTACCTGAGTAAATTTCCATACCTGTGGTGGGAGTAATGGCAGTCTGATGTAAGAAAGCAGCCTTGTCAGGTCTTGTTGCCTAGTCTGCACATCATGTCCCACCCACTGCATTAGAGCATGAAAAATAGTTTCTTCATTGGGCACATTGATGTCATCACTGCACAGAAGTTTTGAAATTTCCTTAGCTGGAAGCAGGAGAAATTCTTGGTTTTGTATTACCTCAATGAAGTGTTCCTAGAAAAGAAAGTCCATCTACTAAAATTTTGCACTTGAGAAACTTCTCAACAAAATAAGCATATCAAAGCATTTCACTTTGTTAAACTTCAGAAAAGGCCAGAGAAAGAGTTACATCCATTTATAATAGGTGCTATTGCTGTCTGTGACAAGGGTATGGGGAGCTTCTGAAGCTGAGAGGCCAAATGCTTCCACTGGTAATTATTTATTGAACACAACTGCTTCACGGGCCACATGAGCAGAGTGTAGGACGCCATAGCAGTGCTTTTTGCTCCCAGCTGTTGTAAGTAACAACAGATCATGACTCCAGAAATGACTTGTCCAGTTGGTCTTTAGCAAAAATCCCTAAGAGAGGCTATCTTGAAAGCCTAGGACAATTAACACTGGCTGTGCATATGAAGCAGCAATAGACTGAACTCCTTTGAGATGAGAAAAATAGATTGATGAAAAACTCTTTCCTGTTTTGGAAAAGTATGACCTTCTATTGACCAAGGGAAATGTATCCTTTTACAATAGATACAGATCCACAGATTCAGGACAATCTAAAAGGGATTCCTATGGAAGTTTTATTTTTAAAAGAGTGGGACTTCCTTTCAAGTTTTATACATTATTCTTGAAGTCTTCCTTCTGTCACTGTGTTGTCTTGTGTTTGGTCAAGTATCAAATTTCAAACAACTGTTTTTCTATTTTTTGTCAAAACACCATCATATTTTTTTCTGCTTTTTAATTAGTTCTTTTTCTAACAACACAATTATTATTTCTATAATTTTTCATAGTGAAGAACTCAAGTTTTAAATGCAATAGAATATACTTTTTAAATGGAGATAAACATGTCTACTTGGCAATTTATGTTGCACAATAAACTGATATTCTAGGAGCCACTTAAGACAGGTTATGAATAATTGGGGACTCTGAACAAATCAAATCATTCCCTCAGCTTTACTCTTAATTTAGTGATTGTGAAATG
This sequence comes from Cheirogaleus medius, assembly GCA_008086735.1. Lineage (NCBI taxonomy): Eukaryota > Metazoa > Chordata > Mammalia > Primates > Cheirogaleidae > Cheirogaleus > Cheirogaleus medius. The sequence goes on along the minus strand of VBSM01000568.1, from coordinate 10,131,369 downwards.
GAGTTAGCCTAATAGAAAAATTATCCATACAGCAATCATCAAGGTTGAAAGACCCTTCAGAAAACTCTGATGCTGTAAGTTCCAAACTAATTTGCCTATTTAGACAAAGAACTCTTTTGTGTTTAAGACAAGCAATTGAGAGAGAACTGATATTCTTACTGTATCAGATGTCTCTGGTTTAAAATCCTCTCACTTATACCAAATAATTGTGAAAGTACTACTGGTACTAATACATTACACTTGTACAGCACTGCAGACTTTACTGAGTTCGTCCAGAGCATTGTCATCATCCATGTGATCTTGCAAGGAAGTGGAATTACTCCAATGAGTAAGTAGGCAATAATGAGCTGTTTGATCTCTTGTGGAGTGGGTGGAAAAGTCTGAACTCAAACATTAGCCTCTGAAATCATGTCTACTGCATTTTGTTTGATACCGCAACTGCCTCTCATAAGTGATATAATTTTTATGAAAGGGTTAAGAAGACATAAAACACTACAAAACTTATGGTTATCCATTACTGGTATTGTATGTAAACTCTGAAACTGTGCTAATATTATGGAAAACTATATCTCACTCTCCTTTCTACCTACTCTCCAATGAAAGAAAAGAAAAAAAAAAGAAATGGGGGGAGAGAGAGAGAGACAGAGAAAGAGCAGTATTATCTTGGTGTGTAAGACCTACTCAATGGCCAATGTAGATCACAGTGCAGTCCACTAAATTTCATTATGAATTTGAGAGAGTTAAGAAATGATTAAATGATTTATATAATTGTTTTATTTAGATACAGCCAGAAATTAGATTTTCTGATAGAAGTTGTTATTACTTCAGAATTGTGGCTTGATGAGATTCTTGAACATTGCCAGGCAATACAGTATATTAGTCTAAATTAAAAATAAATGTATTTATTTAAGTATCTATATATGATACTTCAATATCAAGTACCATAGAGAAATAATTAAAGACTCATTTTAAATTGTTTGAATTTGGAATTATTTGCTCCTAATTTCAAGTAAACACTTTCTTCTATGCACCTTCCCAGGGAGTTTTCTTTCATGCCTTGGGTTCACTATGCATATATTTAAAATTCACACTTAAATTGTGAAATGTATTAAATGCATATAGCATATTTGCTAAATGCCTCATTGATTCAGGCAATTATTTATACAATTGAGATGGTTAATTTTATGTGCAAACTTTATTTGGTTATAACGTATCCAGTCATTTGGCCAAACTTTATTCTGGGTGTGTTTGTGAAGGTGTTTCTGGATGAGGCCCAACCACATTAGGGAGGGCAATCTATTTTATTCATTCTACCAATTCACATGATTATAACTGAATCCCTAAATTGTTTAACATTATTCTTAGAAATTAAAATTATTTATATTCTTATACTATCAATATGGTATTATAAAAGCATTATTATAATAAGACTTTTACCCATTTTACTGTATTCTCAATAGATACTAAAATAACTAAAGAAAAGGGATTAAGGGAGACAACAGTATTGCATTTTTATGCACATCCTGCTTTAACACTCAGTTTTGGTCACATAATAGGAAAAGGAAGACAAGTTCATTTTGAGCAACAAAAGTAATTCAAGCTGTTTATCAGAATGTATTTTGTCTGCAAGGGTAAGATACCAGACAGGAAACTGTTAATACTTAGTTCAAGAATTTAAGTCATTTAACAGGAAGTTTTCATGTTTGGCTTTTGTGGTAGGATTAACCTTTGAACTATATAACTGCTGTTCATTCAGATTATATGCCATCTGTATTTAGGACACAGGAACATAAATAGTGTAATTAAGTGATATTTTAAAATGCCAATCTATGATAATGTGATTCTTCATATAATAGCATTGTTTCTGGAATATGTTTCAAACTTCAAATTTTGAGCCATGACTTATGGTGGAAAGGAGGGTGAAAGATTTACAAGAATTCTTTTGAGAATTCAAATTTCAGAAATTAAAAAAAATTCAGTTCTGTATAAAACTCTAAAAATACTCTATTTATATGCATCTATATCCTGAAAATAATGCTACTTTTATTCATTTTTATGTGTGATTCTCTATTGTTCATTTGTAGGCAATTGTTTTTTGTTTTTTACATATTAAATAACTGGAGCAATTTCATTTGTTTAGCATATTCATCTTTTGATTGAATTTTACAGAAAGATCCATCTCGTGTCATTCCCTGCTTCAGAGGTAAAACAGTTCATTTTCTTCTTTGCATCAGGGAATTATTAGCACTTATGGTAAAGCTGTATTTAATATACTCTTTCCAGTTTTTCTTGCCGCCCCAGTGTTTATATTTCATGTGATTGTCACCTGACTGAATAAAGATCATCTTATCCTATACAATAAATAATTACCACATATGGACATGCTTATTTAATTTGTTACTAATAGAATTGAGAGGGATTTTAAGTTGTTTAATTTAAAGGATTTAGCAGCAAAATTTTTTAACCAAAGCAAAAGTTTTTACTAAGACAAAAAAATCCATTTAATAAAATTGTCTAATTTTGGTAGTTCTTAAGCTCTTCCAATTAATATTTATCCATTAATATTAACTTTTTCCTTTTTAAATGCCATTTAACTTTCATTAGAAACCATAATTTGTATAATTTTACAAACTGAAGTTCCAATTCTGCAAAAACATCAAGAAACTAATATTTTATTATTACTATAGCATATACTTTAAATGTGTACTTGTACATTTTAATTTTTCCACTATTTTCATTTCCCTAAGTGTTGAGATTTAATTAAATCTTTCACTACTAAAAATGAAAAACTTGAGTACAGCTCAACCAAATATTTTATCTAATATATTATGTGCAATTTAACTGTAAATTATGAGTTTATATTGCTTATTAATTTTATCCCAACATTTAATATATTACTACAAGTTACTTTGAAGCAATTGATTTTACCATAGTATACTTATGTGCCACATTCAGCAGCTCTGCACAGCCTTGGGCATCTCCAAATGATCGAATCCCTAAGCAGTTTGAAGGGTGGAGCTGCTTTATGAGGAAATTGGAGCAGACTTCAATGACCTGAGTCAGCTGCAAGAGACAAGCTGCAGCCAGCAAATTTTCAATGGAATCTTCCTTCAATTGCAGGACACCTAGATGGTTTGAAAAAATAAAGATTAATTATATGTCCCATAAAGTAAGACAAAAATATGCCAGCTAGTTGAATTTTTCCATTTCCCTCTCTAGTAGGGCTATGCTTTTTAGTGTGCTATAGCAAATCTGGGAATAAATTTTGAGGCCGGTATGTGCAAGGGAATCTGCGTGTAAACACTAGCAAGATAGCTGAAGGGAACCAGACTAGATTGTTAAAAAAAACTATAGCAAATAAACAGTGAATATCATCATTGCAAAAAACAACAATTTGTTATTTCTTTATGATCTTAAGCTTGCATTTAAATCTTATATCAATCATTTCACATTGTATATGTACATGAGTGTATGTTGTACACCTTAAATATATACAATTTTTATTTGTCAATCATAACTATATAAAGTTGAAAAAAAACCTGTCTTCATTACAAATCAAGAACATTATGCCATATTGTATAAGGATCATGCAATTGGCCATCCAAGTAACTGTCATTTGTGTGGAGCTAAACATTTTGGTGAATAAGAAAAGCATTGAGCTTATACATCCTTTTTTGATAAGAATAATATTGAACTCATATGTCCATTATTTTGTATCTACATTTATTAGCTGGTAAGGATGTCTTTGCCCAAATATTATGCCTGGACTTGACCCCTGGCACTGTCTCAAAAAGAAGAAAATGTCAAGAGTCCACAAATGAAGAATTGCTTATATGATTATTTGCTTTGGTATAAAAAACAGGCTCTGTTTGAAAATATCTGTAATGAAATTTTAAAAACAGGATCAGAGGCAGTTTAAGGCAGTTCCTTTAGATTGATATATCTGTATTATTTTTAGAGCAAGCATTATTGATGACCTATTGCAAACATTATAAGTTATTTTTATAAGATATACTCCTACTTTTCATTGTTTTAGACAAGTTATAGATAAGTTATAAAGAATGTTTCAAATGGCATATATAAACTATAATCTCCTTTAGACTTTTTCTTCTAAAATACTTTAATATGCATCCTATATGGTTGCATAATCATAAGGAAAAAGTTAATACATATTGTGACATCCTCTATGCTTGGTTAAACCTGTAAAATATATTGTAAAGAGGTACCATCCATCAGCAGAGTTCATTATGTTGTTACTTGTTCTATATTTTGAAGATGAGAGCCCTGCTCACATCTCATGACCTAGAGAATTATGAACTATTCTTACATTCAGATATAAAAGTTCACCTGCTATAGACATTGAAATTAGATCTAGTTTTGGGAAGAATATTAATTCAGAGGAATATTTCACTAATAAAGGTGTAGGATATACTAAAAAACCATCGTTATACAGTGTACTTTATTCAGTTACAAAAATGCTTAAGAAAGGCTGCTTATAGCTGGGTGCAGGTTTTACCTCATTAAAGAGTAAAAGGATAGACAAGCCAGCTGGTTGAGTTATCTTGGTCTATACATGATTAGGAAAAGAGGTTCACTAGGAACAAAAACATATTTCCTAGGGATTGAAATGCATCAGTTAGGAGAAACAAAGTCCTGAAATGTCTGGAAAAGACAACAGAAGTCTCTATGAGGACTCAAGAATGTTCTATTCCATCCCTTGATTTAAGGAAGTCTAGGGAAATTTTAGAACATAAAGGAAATTTAGGGAACATTTTTGTTTAAAAACTTGTCAGAAGAAAGGTGTGAGTTGAAGGAAGGGGGTAAGAAAAAGTGAAATGTGGAAGTAATTTTGTTAGAACGTGGTCTTCAAATAGTATACATATCACTAGAGGGACATAAAAACTTTACAAAACACAGATAAATTTTATGTTAATAGTTTTCAGAACCTCAACTTCCATACGTACTTCATCTTAAAAATGATCTGCTTCCAAAACAGGTCTCATCACATAGGTTCACCTTTCCCAATGTCCTTTTCACAATTGCCTTTTTCTCACCTCAGAAAAGAAAGCCACATTCCTCACCTATCCAGAAGTGCATTATGCTACATTATAGGGGTGAGGCATAGAAAAAGCTCTTAAATAAAAGTGTGTTTATATATATTTTTATTATAATCTAATTCACTTAAGATTCACCCCTTCAAAGTGTACAACTCGGTGTTTTTTAGTATATTCACACAATTTTGCAACCAGTTTCACTATATAATTCCAGAATATTTTCATCACCTCTAAAACCCACACCTATTAACAGTCCAAATTCCCTCCATGTTCTTGCAACCACTGATCTACTTTCTGTCTCTATGAATTCTCCTGTTTTAGACATTTAATATAAATGGAGTCACACAATAAGTGGTCTTTCATGACAGGCTTTTTTAAAGTCTATTAATAGCATAGTATTTTAAAAGTTCATCTATGTGGCAGCATCTATTGGTACTTCATTCCTGCTTTTTTTCTATCAATATCCATTTCCATGTATATACCACATATAATATAATGTATCCATTCCTCAATTTATAAACATTTGGGTCCTCTCTACTTTTTGGTTATTATGAATAATGCTTATATAAACATTTGTGTACATATTTTTGTGTGGACATGTTTTCAACTGGGTATTATACCTAGAAGTGGAATTGCTGGGTTATAAGATGGCTATATAGTTTAACTTTTGAAGACCTGCCATTTGTATACATTTTTAAATGGATGGTTGTTGGCATCAAATTGTTATAGGGATGAGATGCCATTAAATACATTTAAAGTGAAAATGCATTAGTACTTTTTGAAATATATTAATATTTAAAATATATTAGGGATTATATGCTTTACAACTATTTAGAATTACAACAAATTTTAGTCATTAATGGAAAATGTAAGGGAAGCACACAGTTTTTTTCTAAATTCTTGTGGGGACAGTATAAGCAAAAGTGTTTGACAACTTTCTTGGATAAAGCCAGGAAGTAATATTTTAGTCTTTAGAAGAACCTAAGAATATATAATCAAATAAATGTATTTAAATACTATAAAACCCTAAAGATGAAATAATGATTCTGGAATAAAGATCAAAATACTTTTTGGCCCCCAAACTCATCGTGTTACCTTGTGGTATAGTTTAAGTAAATGTGACTTAATTTTCCCAAAGGAAGATATTTACTAAATCTCTACTGTAGAATTGGAAGATCATACTTCCACTTTCTTTTTTATAAACAAGAATGTACCCACAATATTCCAGAAAGACATGTTCTTGTATGTTTGTGATAAATAGCTCTCTGTTCTCATGGTAAAAATATTTGTACAGCATATTTTTTCCCTCTTGTTCTTTTATATTATTGAGTTTATTTATTTATTTATTTATTTATTTTGAGACAGAGTCTCACGCTGTTGCCCGCGGGCTAGACTGCAGTGGCATCAGCCTAGCTCACAGCAACCTGAAACTCCTGGACTCAAGTGATCCTTCTGCCTCAGCCTCCCAAGTAGCTGGGACTACAGACAAGTGCCACCATGCCCGGCTAAGGTTTTCCTATATATTTTTAGTTGTCTGGCTAATTTCTTTCTATTTTTTTTTTTTTTCGTAGAGACGAGGTCTCCCTCTTGCTCAGGCTGGTCTCGAACTCCTGAGGTCAAGTGATCCTCCCGCCTCGGCCTCTCAGAGTGCTAGGATTACAGGCGTGAGCCACAGCCCCTGATTATTGAATTTAAATCCTGAGTATGACTTCTTACTACCTTAGGAAAGTCACTTAACTGGTCTAGCCTTCAGTTTTCTCACATGTAGAGTGGAAATAATAATAATGTGTGTTATATAATGTACGGTTACTGTCAGTTAATGCATGTCAAACACTTACCTGTGTAAGCATACTGCACCAAGGAATTAAGTGCATTTGGATCTACTCCTTCCATCCTGACCTCTTCTTGTTTGGCTTCAAGCACATCATTAGTAAACATTGCAGCAAAATAATCAGACACTGCACTGAGAACCAACCTGGAGATAGGAATGTTTCATAGGGACTTATATCAATCCACAATTTAATTGAAAAGCACGCAATGCATTCTGTAAGTTTGTAACATTGGTGAGTCTGTTTTTTGCATAAAATTTTCACGATTCAGTCAAGCGTAGTGAAGTTAGAAGTAAGTAAATTGATCTTTTTTCAGAGGGTTTGTCTGTGCTTTTTCTTCATCAGTCTCTTCATATATGGATCACATATGCTAATACTTTTTCAATATAGGAAACTAAATATACATTTTCCCCAGTGTTACAATTTATAATCAATGTATTGATTCACTTTTATTCATACTTGCTCTACCCACCGAACATTCTGTTCACATAAGGATACTTACCGATGGGCTGGGATTCGGAGGTGTCCAGCAATGAGTAGCACATCACACAGTTGTTTCTCTTTCAAGTAGTTCTCCATTTTACGGAGAGTTTGCTCTGCATGGTTTACAGCTTGAAACTGCTCCTCGGATCTGGTGATATTAATTTCTTCAAGATGTTCTGTACCTAATCTGGAAAAGGAGTAAGGATGTAAATATTATTTGTCACATCATTTTGTAAAAACTGCAATTTGTCTCCTAGTGAGCGTACAAATTTCCAGTGGAAATTTAGGCACATCAACATCTAAAAGAAATATGTTGGATTGCAGTAAAATCAAAATATGCTTTCCAACCTTAAATATTTCACTATTATTACTACCTAACCTTCCATTAAAGTGAAGTGTCATGGTGAGTATTTATATCAGGAGAGGAACCATAATTATGTATGTTTCATTGACAGGGCTAATGATGATTGTTATCAACATAATTGTCAAAATAATACCATCTTTCATTGATTCATATGGGTATCATAATTATGTCATTAGGCATAATACCCTTATATCTGGTTCAAAATAATTCACACAATTTCATTATGTCCTAAAGCTTTTATATAATGGGGTACTCATTATACATAAAAAATAGTTCTTGAAGAATCTAAAGCCTAAGTGTTCCAAAATACTTTTTATAATGTCAATCCCATCAAGAAAACGTATATATTTCCACTTATATTTCTTAGTATTTAGAAAAATGTGATGGCTATTGAATTTACAATAATGAAAGCCATCTACATGTATTTTGTACATCACACAATAGTGGGCTAACAATCAGTAGATTAAAAATTGTATAGTTGGATGAACACACAAATAGTTTGCTTGTTACTTTTCTCACTTCTAGGCATCATTTTCTAACCATTAGATAGAATTAGTTTTAGGTTCCCCCCTCTTGAACTCAGCCTATCTTTCTTTGAGGACAATTTGTGCAAGGTGATATTACTCTCTTTGTCTAATTCAAATACATGATTCCTCTGTAAATCTTTTTAATCTTTAAAGAATCTTTGGGAAATCCAGTCACAATATTGTATTGATAATCAGAGTAACATAGTATGAATAGCCTAAAAATTGCCTGCTGTCTCCCTGCAGGTGAACTCTTGTTTACTTATTCTAGAAAGGAACAATCCTTTGGCACTATAGACTAGATAGCATTCAGGTTGCATTTAACTCACCTTATCCTAATCTTTCCTCTGCTTGAGTAATGGTCCAACTCACATTAACTGATTCAAGTAAACATTCAATGTTTAATTATCTTAGCTATCCTCATGTAACCACACCATGTATTGGAGCAGAGCATACTCTAAAAATGAAATACATTTGGGAGATTCTGGCTAGGAAACATTTTTATTTTCTGAATTTTCATCAGCATAATTTACTTAAGGACAAAAAATGTATCTTCAATTACCAGCTAGATTGAGATGTTTTTATCTGGGCATAGTAAATGTATTTGATATTTGAAATACATTTTCTAAATAAAATGCAGATTTTTAGAGTCTAAATACCCTATAAGTATGAACCACATGTAAGTTCATTAAGTTTTACAAAGACAGAGGCAACTCTATCTCCTGTCACATTAAGAAATAAGAAATTAGTATATAGCACCTCTTGTATACTCCTGGATACAGCTGGAACCCATTCTACTAAGTGAAGTATCTCAAGAATGGAAAAACAAGCACCACATGTACTCACCAGCAAATTGGTATTAACGGATCAACACCTAAGTGGACATGTAGGAATAACATTTGTCGGGTGTTGGGCGGGTGGGAGGGGGGAGAAGGGGATGGGTATATACAAACATAATGAGTAAGATGTGCAACGTATGGGGTATGGTCATGCTTGAGGCTCTGCCTCGAGGGGGGAGGGGGGCGTGGGCAATATACATAACCATAATATTTGTACCCCCATAATATGCTGAAATAAAAAAAAGAAATATGAGTAGATCAAAATTTGTCATCGAAATACAACAAACATATTAATCTAAAGATATAAAAATAGAACAAAAATGATAATATTAATACTACCAACAATAATGCTTATGCCACAGAGCTTTTTAGAGGATTGCATGAAATATTGTACATGAAAATTCTCTATACAGATGTTAAGTCTTAAGTTAGATTTAATTACCAGGATGTAGCTATTTCTATTTTTATTTACAATTTTTAAGTATATTTTAAAAAATTGTCTTGAACTGTTACTTCTTTAAATATCAGACTTTAATTTTAGAGAAATTATAGAATTGCAGAAAATTTCTAGCCATCTATCATTTACTTATTTATTTAATCTACAGTTATAGGTGTGAAATATCATTTATCTATAACAATATCAACTCGTGGATATTTCTTTTATACTTTGGCTTATAATCCAATATTACTTTATTCATTTTGTTGTTTAAATTGTTTCAGCTTTAGTCATTGGGAGGTCTTGTAGCTGGCTCCTACATCCCTTTGACATATGCAATTATTATAAGGTTAGTTTTAGCATTTCGTTTCTGGCACTAGAAGGTGTCCAGGGCTCATCTTGTGTAGAATTAGCTATTTCTCCAAGGAGTCTTAGTTCTTTTTATTGGAGAATTGTTTTTGAAGTCAAGATCTGGGGCTCATTGCTACTGAGTGTCACGGATTTTAGGCTCTCTCAGCTGACAGAGCAAAGATATATATATATATATATATATATATATATATATATACTAACCCAGTAAATTGTGTTTTAATATTAAAATTCAAGTGTCAATTTAATGCACAAGGTATTTAGAGTCTTTTGCGCTTAAGTGACACTTCACATGACTATCACTAACTTAAATAAAAACTGTTTTTTTTTTCTTAGAAAGAGCCTAAATTTAGGAAGGCTTAGAATTTGAACATGTGAATCAGAATTGAAGGCCAATATAACAAAGCAAAAATTGGTTGCCCCAAATACAATTATTCTTCTGCTAACAGTGTGCCTCAAATAGATGCTAATGAAAACAGAAAAATAAATAAAATAACATGTTCTTAAACACCCACAGTTTTGTACTATATACAAGCCACATCATGTCTTCTAAAGAACTGTTCAGTATTCAAAATGGGATCATAAGAAATTGAGAGGCCAAAGATTATTGTTAGAAATCTTACTTAAAAAAGCAGTTGGAGACACAGTTCAAATGCTTACTGGAAACGTGTTTACTGACTAGTTTCACACATTAAAATTCAGGCTAATGAAAATATTTTGGCAAATGTTAATCCAAATCTACATCTCTGAATACATATATTGAAATGTGCATTAAAATTCTATATGAAAATAATCCTTATGTGGTAATATGAACTGGATATATCCACACATATATATGAGTCTTTCTTCATAATAGCAGATCCCATAATTTTGATGCTGTTTTTTATGTCCTTCCATTTGAATCTGTCTCATCCCTGATTTCCATGACATGTTTGATTTTTTTCTTTTCTTTTCTTTTCTTTTCTTTTTTATTTTTTGCTTTTTGCCTTCTCTACTGGCCTCTCTTCCTCATCCAACTTCCTAAATGTTGGGATCTTGAAGATTCCATCTTTAGCATTTTCTTTGCTATTGTAATTTAATCCACTCTCATGATTAAACTATCATCTAAATGCAAATGAGTTCAAATATTTATAACTATCCTCTGCTGAGCTATGGACTTATATTTCCAACTACCAACCTTGCACTTCTACAGGGAAATTTATCTTTCACTTTTAACTCAGTGTGTCTAAACACTCATTCTTTTTCTTCCAAAGTTTGGAGTTATGTGATATTCTTCTTTCTCCCTTGTGCTCCATAATTAATGTTTTCTAAGCTTTTTCCTTTAAAGTGGTTCATAAAATGTGATATGGTGAAAAGAGCATGAATTTTAGAATAAAACATTAGGTTCAAGCCTTATCTCTGCTACTACTAGGTCTCTGATCATAAGGCTTTTCTTAAGGTCTTATATGTTCTACTGTATTCCTTTGCTCCTATTCTCTTGACTTCAGTCATCCACAGGTCTGTAGTCCCCCTGCAGTTTTCACTCACTGTGATACCCTCTTCTGTGGCTTCCAACCTGAGATCCAAACTAAGTTAATGTTTTCTTCTTAGTGCTGAGTCAAGCAATACTGAAACTAGTCCCTCAGGGAGCCAACATACAGGGCAGAACATTGCAAAGTTCAATCATTTTCTTTGCATCTTGGGAGAGGAAACTGAGAAACGAGCCTGCTCCTTCTGACTTTCAGGAGGGGATATAGTAAGGGTAAGAATAAATGCCACAAAATTTCCTACTGTTTTGAGTGGGGCTTTTTCATGATTAGTCATTTTTCTTGATTGTTAGATATCCTTGACTATTAATAGCTTCCAGAGCTCATACAAAGTTATTTTAATCAGTCTATAATTGTTTATTTGATGTTTTCTGTCAGGGAACAAGATGCCAGGAGCTTGTTAATCCATCATCATGCTTACATCACAGAAGTTACTCTGTCTGATTTTTATTTTATTTTAATGAGAATATGGTAGTTTCCTATGTTTTTCTGCATATCTGTAAAACAGACATTATAAAAATAAAACTTTGGAATTTATTTTACTGCAAAACTATTTTGTAACAAATTTCCTTTGAGAAAGAATGGAAGGCATTGTCTCCAAAATTGGGACTACCAATTTCAGCAGCCTCTTTGGGAAGATATATGGTAATATAAATTTAAAAAGTAAAATATACATACTATATAAAGACATTCTTGGGGAGCCACAAACAGAAGCCTCCAAGTTCTAAAGTCGAAAATTTGTGTCCAAATATATTAGGAAGTGTGTCTTTTACCACAGTTCATATGTTATAAATGCACATAACCAGGTGATAGTAACGTAGAGTATATAATTTAATATTTAGCCATTTCTTTTTCTAAAATATTTTCATAATATTTTTTTCTAGTTTTCTCTTGTCAGGCATTTGCCTTGTTTTTCAGGAGAGCCATGGGGCTTAAATGGAAATTCATTCTTCTTCTAATAGTGCTGTGTCAGTACCCAAAACTCATTATAGAAAAGGTTATTTTCTTATTGAAGGAATACAAATTTGCAGAGAAAAAAATCTTTATTTTTTTTGTACATGGTGATGTTGACTATATGAAAAATAGCTCTCCAAAAATCCAGAAGACAACTTTACTGATTAAACAAGATTTTTGTGCCGATGCTCCTTTGGAGAGTTATTAAAGCCATGTGTTTTTCTGGGCACATGGAAAGCACTCAGTAAATGTCTGATGAATGTATTAATTTATGAACATATTTTAATGCTAGTACAGTTTGAAATTTACTACATTTGGCTCTTTAGAAATCGACAAATTTAATCTCAAAAACAAATCACAAACTTAAATGTAGCTTTTACTATGGTAGCTGTGATACATATTGAAAAACTTGCAGTCATGTGAGTAATATTATGATTAAGAGTGTCACAAATAAGGCCAATATTTTAAGCGTATGGAGAATTTTCTCTGAAGAAACAATGCAGTGCTTTGTGTGAAATGAGTATTTTAATATATCACATGTGATTACATTTTAAGTTAGTATGCTATTATAAATGACTAAAATTGTTATTCGAATGAAAATATTATGCAGTCACGCATCACTCAGCAAAAGTGATACATCTGAGAAATGCATCATTAGGTAATTTTGTCATTATCTAAACATTATAGAGTGTATTTACACAAACCTACATGATATAGATTACTACATACCCGGGACAGTACAACACGTTAGTGTACTGAATTGTGTAGGCCTGCGGTCCCCAAGCTCCAGGCTGCGGACTTGTACCAGTCCGTGTTCTGTTAGGAATCAGGATATACAGCAGGAGGTGAGTGGCAGACTAGCAAGGGAAGCGTCATCTGTATTTACAGCCACTCCCCATGGCTCACATCACCATATAACCTCCACCTTTTGTATTCTCATAGGTGCAACCCAACTGTAAACTGCACATGTAAGGGATCTAGGTAGTGCACTCCTTATGAGAATCTAATGCCTGATAATCTGAGGTGGAGCTGAGGTGGGGATGCTAGTGCTGTGGAGTAGCTGCAAGTACAGATTATGATTAGCAGAGAGGTTTGACAGCACAATAAATGTAATGTGCTTGAATCAACCCGAAACCATCCCCCCCCCACCATCCATGGAAAAATTATCTTCCATGAAACTGGTCCCTGGTACCAAAAAAATTTGAGACCACTGGTGTAGGCAATTATAACACAATGGTAAGTATTTGTGCATCTAAGCATATCTAAACATAGAAAAGTTACAGAAATACAGTATTAAAGATTAAAAAAATGGAATACCTGTATCGACACTTATCATGAATGGACTGGAAGTTGCTCTGGGTGAGTCAGTGAGTGAGTGGTGAGTAAACGTGAAGGCCTAGGACATTATTATACACTACTGTAGTCTTCATAAACACTGCATATTTAGGCTACACCAAATAATTAAAATTATTTTTCTTTATTGAAAAATAAATTAACCTTAGGTAAATATAACTTTTTTATTTTATAAAATTTTTACATTTTCAAAAATTTCTGACTATTTTATGATAATACTTAGCTTAAAACACAAACACATTGTATAGCTGTACAAAAATATGTTCTTTCTTTATATCCTTATTCTATAAGCTTTATTATGTTTTTTATTATTATTATTATATTTTTTATTTCAGCATATTACAGGGGTACAGATATTTAGGTTACATATATCGCCTTTGTCCCACTCGACTCAGAGCCTCAGGCGTGTCCATCCCCCAGATGGTGCACACTGCACCATTGGGTGTGAATATACCAATCCCCTCCTCCCCCCTCCCACCTGCCCGATCTCTTGTATTATCCTCGATAGAGCTGGAACCCGTTCTACTAAGTGAAGTATCACAAGAATGGAAAAACAAGCCCCACATGTACTCACCAGCAAATTGGCATTAACTGATCAACACTTACAGGCACATATAGTAGTAATATTCAATTATTATTATTATTTTAAATTTTAAACTTTTTTGTTAGAAACTAAAACACAAATACACACATTAGCCTAGGCCTACACAGGGTCAAGATCACCAATATTATTGTCTTCTAACTCCACACCTTGCCCCACTGGAAGGCCTTCAGAGGCAATAACATGCATGGACCTGTCATCTCCTATGATAACAATGCTGCCTTCTGGAATATCTCCTGAATGATTTACCAGAGGTTGTTTTACAGGTAACTTTTTAAGAAAAATAAGTATAAGAAATATACTTTAAAATAATCATAAAATGTATCTCACTCAGATAGGGCAAAGGCAATACATGTAACCTAAACATTTGTACCCCTGTAATATGCTGAAATAAAAAAAAAATTAAAAAACATAGTATAGTGAATACATGAACCAGTAGCATAGTCATTTATTATTATTATGAAGTGTTATGTACTGTACATAATTGTATGAGCTATACTTTTATACAATTGTCAGTGCAGTAGGCTTAGTTGCATCAGCATAATCACAAGCATGTGAATAATGCATTCTGCTATGACATTATGACAGTTACATCATTAGGAGATAGAATTTTTTAGCTTCATTATAATCTTATGGGACAACTGTCATATATGTGGTCTGTCATTAACCAAAATGTCATTCTGAAGCATATAACTGTACTTGAACCAATTCCATTGTATCCCAGAATCTTTGATATTATTACTATGCTCTACCACCTACAATCTTAAACACTTACTAAAAGAGCGAAACACTAAAATGTTAACATTTGAAAAAAAATATCTGAAAGTTTTTAATTACCAAATATCCTTCTTAATATTTTTGTAGTTATTTCTATAGAACTTGTGAAATATGATGTATGTTTAGAAAAGTATGTTATACCATTTGTGGTGTTTCCAGCTTCATTAATGGTTTTAATTAAAAATGTACTCCCCATATTTAGAGTGTCTATACTCAGAGGCTTATTTTTATCATCTAAAACTTTTTCATTTATACTGTTCAAAATTAAAAAGAGAACACTAAAGATACTTCACAAGTGCAGTTACATATTTCAGGTATGTGTTTTATTAGAATGAATAGTTTAAGAATATCAACAATGGTTTTGATCTCCTTTCTATCTACTATCAGATGGATTAATATATGAATTTGATTAAATACTTGTATTTTGATTATTCTAACTCCAGAAATGTCCAGAAAATTACATAAAGAGTTGTTGTCTAGCAGAAATTAAGCAGACAGAAGGAAAATACACAGAAACTTTCGAGTCATTACAAAAAGTAAGTCATCAGGTATTATTCTTGATGGAAAAATACTGCTTTTATATAGTTAATATCTTAGACTTGTTTCTGCTGAGTATGTGTGTTGTAATTTTCAGCAGAACTTCATATATAAAGATCCTAAAGCAGATTTATTTATTCCACAATTATTTATTGGTTTCTTAGTACTTTCTTAGTACTGTTTTAGGGACTGATAATATAGTAGTAAACACAACAAAACTCTGAATCTTGTGATATTTCTCTCTCATGGGGAATGTTAGAATATAAGTAAATAAATATGCCAGACAGTGATATGGTTTACGAAGAAAAATAAGGTATGGAAACGCAATAGACAATGATGAAGGCTGGTGGTATTTTATATAGAATGGTAATGAAGGAAGGCCTCTATGATAAGATTAAGCAGACAGCTGAGTGAAGTAAGTGTGGAAGCCAGTGAAAGTAATTTCTGGAGAAAGGCCCTCAGAAGGAGAAGTGTTGAGTGTATGGCTCAAGGAAAAGTAGCAGTCCAGTGTGTTCAGAGGAGAACTAGTGAAGGGGAATAAGCAATGATATAAGAGAGCTAGTGGGGCACCAGGTCATGCAGGGACATGAAGAAACTATAGCATTTTAAACAGAAGTGACATGATGTAATTTATTTTTTTATTTTTATTTATTTATTTATTTTATTTTATTTTTTCCAGCATATTGTGGGGGTACAAATGTTAAGGTTACGTATATTACACTTGCCTCCCCACCCCCTTGAGTCAGAGGTTCAAGAGTGTCCATCCCCCAGTTGGTGCACATTGCATTCATTATGTATGTATATACCCATCCCCTCCCACCCTCCTTCCTGACACCTGAAAAATGTTATTCCTATATGTCCACTTAGGTGTGGATCAGTTAATACCAATTTGCT
>VBSM01000568.1:10082065-10094596 GCA_008086735.1 Cheirogaleus medius | reverse complement strand
GGGCATGGGCAATATGCGTAACCTTAACATTTGTACCCCCATAATATGCTGAAAATAAAAAAAAAGAACTAGACCCATAGCTTAGGGATATGATGAGCATTGTTGAGGGGAAGAGCATACCTCTAATCCTTCCTTGGGTGAGGCAAAGATATAAAATGTAATCAAAATGTCAAAAAAACCCCCACTTATCGGGTATCATGCAGGTGGGAGGAAGGTGGAGGGGACGGGTGTATACTTACATGGTGAGTGTGATGTGCACCACCTGGAGGATGGACTTACAGGGGTCCTCAAACTTTTTAAACAGGGGGCCAGTTCACTGTCCCTCAGACCGTTGGAGAGTGTGCACTGTGGGCCTGGACGAGTCGGCTGCTAAGCAGGACAGGCAGCGGCGGCAAAAACACCCGGTGGGCTGGATAAATGTCCTTGGCAGGACGCATGTGGCCCGCGGGCCGTAGTTTGAGGATGCCTGTCAGAAGTTCTGACTCGACGGGTGGTAGGGGTGGCAGGGGCAATATATGTAACCTTAACAATATTTGTACCCCCATAATATGATGAAATAAAAACAAAAGAACTAAACTCATACATCTATGGTCACTTGATTTTTTTTTCTAAGGGATAAATATCTTTTTATTATAATTTTTTCATTGATTATAATTTATTGATATTTTATTATAACACATTATTATCTTGCATTTTCTTGTTCTCTCCCTACCAGTATTATGCGTACTCCCTGAGAAATATCTCATTTTTTAATTTCAAATATTAAAGGGATACAAATATTTTAGGTTACATGGATTGGCATTGCTTTTGTAATGATTAGGTCCAGTCTATAGATGTGCCCATCACCCAAATAGTGCTCATAGTACCCATTAAGTTGTTTTTTTTCCCGTCCCCTCCTCCCCATTCCTCCTGATAGCTTTCCACTGAGTTTTACTTCTGACTGTGCACTTGTGTGCTCATCAGTTAGTTCCAATTTAACAGTGAATATATGCGGTAATTGTTTCTTCAATTCTTGGCATACTTCACTTAGGTATAATGGTCTCCAGTTCCCTCCAGATTGTCTCAAAAGGTATTAATTCATCTTTTTTATGGCTGAGTAATACTCCATGGTGTATATATACCACATTTTATTAATCCACTCACGAATTGATGGGTACTTGTTCTGATTCCACATCTTTCCAATTGTGAATTGTGCTGCAATAAACATTTGAGTGAATGGGTGTTTTTGATAAAATGACTTCTTTTCCTTTATGTACATATCCAGTACTGTAATTGCTGGATCAAATGGCAGGTCTACTTTTAGTTCTTTGACAAATCTCCATACTGTTTTGCATTAAGGTTGGACTAATTTCCAGTCCCATTAACACTATATAAGTGTTCCTTTCTCTCTGCATCCACACAAGCATCTATTGTGCTTGGACTTTTTAATAAAAGTCATTCTAACTGGGGTAAGATGATATTTCATTGTTCTTTTAATTCCCATTTCCCTGATGATGATTGATGTTTAGCATTTTTCTACGTTTCATGGCCATTTGACCTTTTTTTCATTTTATAAGCATCTATTCATGTCTTCTACTCACTTTTTAATGTTTTTTTCTACATTTTTTCCTGCTGATTTGTTTTAGTTCTTTGTAGATTCTCGTTATTAGCCCTTTGTCCAATGTGTAGCTCACAAATATTTTCTCCCATTCTATAGGTTCTGTATTTGCTCTGTTGATTGTTTCCTTGGCTATACAGAAGATTTTTAGTTTAATCAAATGCCATTTATTATTTTCTGGCATTGCCATGATTGCCATTGGGATCTTATTCATAAATACTTTGCCTAAGTCAATATTTAGAGGAGGTTTCCATCTAGTAATTTTCCTACATTTTTCTCTATAATTCTTATGGTTCCATGTCTTGGATCTAAGTCTTTTATCCCTATTGAATGAATTTTTGTGAGTGGTGAGAGGTCGGGATCGTGTTTAATTTTTCTGCATGTGGCTGTTCAATTTTCCCAGCACCTTTTTTTGAGTATGGCTTCTTAACCCCAGTGTACATTGTTGTCTGCTTTGTCAAAGAGCAAATGGTTGTAGGTGGATGATTTTATGCCTGGGTTCTCTGTTGTGTTCCATTGGCCTATGTCTCTATTTTTGTACCAATACAATACTGTTTTGGTCACCATAGCCTTGTAGCATAGTTTATGGTCTGGTAATGTGATGTATCCAGATTTCTTTTTACTTAAGATTGTATCTATATTCATAAGGGATATTGGCCTATGGTTTTATTTTGTGTGTGTGTCCTTTTCTGGCTTTTGTATCAAGATGAGGCTGGCTCCACAGAATGAGTTGAGGAAGATTCTCTCCTTCTCAATATTATGGAATAATTTCTGTGTTATGGGTGCCAGTTCTTCTTTGTAGGTCTGATATAATTCAGCTGTGAATGGATTTTGTCCAGGACCTTTTTTGTTTGGAGGCTTTTTTTATTATTCATGTGATCTCACTGATTGTTATTGGTCTGTTCAGGAGTTATGTTGCTTCCTGGTTGAGTCTTGGGAGGGTGTGTGACAGTAGCATGTCCATTTCCTCTACATTTTCTAGTTTATAGATATAAAGATTTGTATAGTATTCATGGATGATATTTTATATGGTATCAGTTTTAATGTCACCTTTTTCATTTCTCATTGAGCTTATTTGAGTCCTTTCTCCTCTGCTCTTGGTTAATCAAGCAAGAGTTCTGTCCATTTTGTTTATCTTTTCAAAGAACCAACTTTTTTTAATCTTTATATTCTTTTCTTGTTGTTCTCGAATTAATTTAATTCTTCTCTGACCTTCATTTTTTTCTTTTCTTCTGCTAGCTTTGGGTTTGGTTCATTCTTCCTTTTCTAGTTCCTTGAGGTGTGACATTAGGTTATCAGTTTATAATAAACTAAATTGATAACCTATTGTCAGAAAAATCTGCCTTTTTATTGTAGGCATTTAAGGCTATGAATTTTTCCCCAGGGACTGCTTTTGATGTGTCCCAAAGATTTTGATAGCTTGTGTCTCCTTTGTCATTCAGCTCAAATAATTTTTTGATTCCCATCTTAATTTCATTTTTGACTCAATAACTTTTCAGAAGCAGGTTGTTTAATTTCCATGACTTTGTGTGGGTTTGTGTATTTCTCTTATGATTCATTTCTAGTTTTATTCTGCTGTGGTCTGAGAAGAGACATGGTATGATTTTGATTTTTTTGAATTTGTTGAGACATGTTTTGTGGCCTAAGATATGTTCAATCTTGGAGAATGTCCCATGTGCTGGGAGAAGATTGTATAGTATGTAATTTTGCAGTAGAATGTTCTATAAATGTCTGTTAGGTCCATTTGACTTAGAGTTTGGTTTAATTCCATTATTTCTTAGTCTGTTTTCTGGTTTGATGATATATCAAGCTCTAAAAGCATGGTGTTGATTTCGCCAGCAAAGATGATGGTACTGCTAATTTATTTAGCTCTAGTAAGATTTGTGTTATGTATCTGGGAGCTCCTATGTTGGGCACACATATATTTACGATTGTTATGTCTTCTTGCTGGACAGCTCCCTTTGCCATTATGCAATAACCCTCTTTGTCTTTCTTTACCTTTGTCGGTTTAAAGTCAATTTTATCTGATATGAAAATGGCTACACCTGTTCTCTTTTGATTTCCATTTGCGTGAAATATTTTTTTGCATCTTTTCTTGTTGAGCACGTGTGTGTCCTTGTGGTTTAGTTGTGTCTCCTGGTGATTGCAGATAGTTGGATTATGTTTTTTCATCAATTCTGACAGTCTAGGTCTTTGGAGCGGCACATTCAAACTATAAACATTAAACGATAGAATTGATATATGGGATGCCATTCATCATCTTGGGTGGTACCTTACTGTTTTGTTTACCTTTTTGTGCTATTGTTTTTTTGTTGTTTTTTTTATTTTTTATTTTTTTTATTTCAGAATATTATGGGGGTACAAATATTATGGTTATGTATATTCCCCATGCCCCCTTCCCCCCTCGAGGCAGAGCCTCAAGCATAACCACACCCCATACGTTGCACATCTTACTCATTATGTTGTTTTATATGAGTTTTGAGTTTTAGCTTTTTTCGGTCGTTTTACATCAGTGGGTGTCTATTGTGCTGATTCGTGTTTAATGCAGTTCTGAGTAATTCCTCCATGGCAGGACTGGGCATGACAAATTCCCTCAATGTTTGTCTGCAAAGGCTTAATTTCTCCATCAGTTGTGCAACTTAATTTTGCAGGATAGAAAATTCTACGCTGGTAGTTGTCTGTTTAAAAGATTGAATATGGAGCCCTACTCCCTTCTGGCTTATAGGGTTTCTGCTGAGAAGTCTTGTGTTAGCCTGATTGCTTTTCATTTGTATGTCAGTCGTGGCCTATATCTAACTGGGTGTAGAATTCTCTCTTTCATTTTGACTTTGGCCAGGTTAATTACTATATGTCTTGGAGATGTCCTATTTGCTATGAATATTACCAGAGTTCAATGACTATCTTGTATCTAGATGTCTGTATCTCTGGCAATACCAGGGAAATTTTCCTCAATGATTCCTTTGAATAGATTTTCCATGCTTTTAGCTTTTTTTCTTCTCCCTCAGGGATATCTATAATTCGTATGTTAGTTTGTCTTACATAGTCCCATATCTCTCTGAGTGATTGTTCCATCTTTTGTGTTCTCTTCTCTGCCTCTTTAAATGACTAGGTTAGCTCAAGAGCTTTTTCTTCAGGTTCTGAGATACTTTCCTCTTATTGGTTTAATCTGTTGCTGATGTCTTTTGCTGTGTTTTGAAATTCCCTAAATGACTCATTTCTTTGAGTTCCATTATTTCCTTCCTCAAGTCATTTAGCTCTTTAGTGTATTTTTTCATTAATTTCCTGAAATATTTTTGACTTCTTTTTGTTGGTTTTCAACTTTCTCTTCAATTCCATTTAACTTATTTGCCATCCATATTCTGAATTCCATTTCTGTCATTTCTAAAATTTCCCTGTATTTTGGGTTCACTACTGTGGCTCCATTTTGATCTCTTGGGGGTATTGATCTGCTTTGGTTTTTTATGTTGCCAAAGTTCTTTTGCTGATTTCTTCTCATCTAAAATCTCTTTATTCACCTCAAAGTTAATAAGTTTGCAGGGCACCTGTTATTTGCTGGGAATGCTCCTGCTTAATTAGAAGAAGGAGACGTCCGTAAATGGTCTTTTTTTACCCCTACTCTGGAATGTTGATGCAGCAGGGGAGGGGTGCATCAAGTCTATAATGCAGCTGTTCTGATTTGATCTGTTCACCTATAAATTCCTCTGTTCTAGCCTGTGCTGGATGTTGGGTTGATCACCACATAGTAGTAGGATATTCAAGTTGGGAGCTGGGCAAAACTCTCTTCACTGAAGCTGGTGTTGTGGGGATTGCTCTGCCCAGGTTTGCCCCACAGAGGTGACAGTGGCAGCTGGGCGAGGCTATTCAGGCAGTGATTGTGAGTTCCCAGGCTGTGGGTGTTTGCTCAAACCAGGTCCTTGTGTACTTTCGGCTTGAGGATGGGGGTTCCTGGCAGGGTGTTGGACTTCGGATCAGTTCCTGAGGCAGTGGTGGAGGATCCAGGGTGGGGTCTTGGGGCCCAGATGCAGCACTGGAATCTCAGGCAGTGTCCTTGGCCTGAAAGAAGCTCTGGAGACAGAGGCAGAGCCTTGAACTCTGCTGTGTGAGCCTCAGAGCCAAGACTGGGGAGGAGCCAGAAGCAGGGCTTCCAAGCAGGGCCTCAGGGCCAAGAGAAGGGCCATGGGTGTGGTGAGGCTGATCCAACCTGGAGGATAGGTTCCAGGCTGAGGAGACTGCAGGCAGTTGGGGCCTGGAGGGTGGAATTGGGGCCAAGCAGGCGGCCAGCTGTTCTTCAGTCTCAGGGACCAGATACCAAGTCACATAGGCAGAGGTTGTTTCCAGTGATGTACCACAGAGTTCCCCCACATTCCCCTGGACCCACTGAAGCAGTCACTCCAAGCATCCCCGGTTACAGCCCATATGCTCTGATTCTGTTGCATTGTTGGGGAGGAGCGCTTGTCTTCCAGTCACTAGGTATAGCTTAGAGGAACCTCCCATTGGCCTGCACCCTCCCCAGCCCAGTGATGGCAATGTGAAGGATGCAGCCACAAAGCTGAGTTCCACACCAACCTGGTACTGTGCACCTGAGAGCTCAGGATAGCTTTAGCTGCTGCCCAGTCCCCACCACACCTATTGTCTGGTGCAATGACTGAACAGGCTACAGGCAGGTCCCCGAACTGTGACAGCAGAGAGAGCCCTCTCAAAACTTGACAACAATGCCTGCAAGGTGGGCATGGTGCCCCAGCACTCTATCCTTCTAATCTTCCCTGTGCATGCTTTGATATTATCAAATGTATTACCCTGTCACCTTTTGTTTTTTTTCCACAGTGAGAGTCCCACACTGCTTCTCTGTGGTTTCACAATATTCCTTCCGAGAATAGCTGTCTGTAGATAGACACCTGCTTCCTATTTACTCTTCCTTTCTTGGGAGCTGCAGGTTTGCAGGCTGCTTCTAATCCACGTTTTTCACCCTCTTAATGTCTCCTTTTGATGGTGGCTTCAGGATAATCTAATCTCTTCCAGTGGTGGAGGCAGTCCCCATGCTTACTCTCACCCATGGCCATGGGGGAAACTTTCCTCGGATGTAGAAGCAGGCCTTGAAACTTGCTTGGCACTGACTTCTTTCACTGAAGCAGCGCTAGGGACTGGCAGCATGAATGAGTTGTGGGGGCACTTGCTCATGTCTGGGGCTGGGGACGGGACTTGGGCATGGGTGGCCTCATTCAGCTCTGCTGTGGATTGCTGGGTGGCTGCATTGTGAATCACTGGGAGCTGCATAAATTCCCATAGATTGGAACCCCCAAGATGCCTATAGCTGTCTTTCTACCTGGCTCCAAGCTTCTCAGGAGTTGATTTCTAGTGAAATCTTGCCCCTTCTTGTTATGCTCTACAACTTCTTCTTGTGGAACCTCCGGTAGGTTCTGGCACTTTCCCTCAGAGTTACACCTGAGCTATTTTTTTTTTTAACTAAAACATTTTCTTCTTTCTGAGATGATTTGGTGACTGCTGTCTCTAGTTAGCCATCTTGTCTCCTCTAGGCCAAATTATTTTTGACAAATGTACCAGGACCATGCAATGGTGGAAGAATAGTCTCTGCAACAAATGGTGCTGGGGAAATTCCATATCCACATGCAAAATAATGAAGTTGTATCCTTATCTCAAATCAGATACATAATAACTGAAAATGAATCAAAGACCTAAATGTAAGAGGTAAAACTATAAAACTCTTAAAAGAAAAAAGTTTCATTATTTTGGATTTCACAATTGTTTTTTAGAGATGACACCAAGAGAACATGAAAAGAAAACATTGATATATTGGACTTAATCAAAATTGACTTTTTTGTGCTTCAGAGTACACTATCAAGAAAGTGAACAAGACAACCCACAAAGGAGAGAAAATATTTGAAAACCATGTGTTTGATATATAACTTGTATCTAGAATATATGAAGAACACTTACAAATGAAAAGATGCTCGATATCTTTAGTCATTAGGAAAACGCAAATCAAAACCACAGTGAAATACCACTTCATGACCAACTAATTCATCCCAGGCCCACAGTGCCCACTCTCCAATGGTCTGAGGGACAGTGAACTGGCCCCCTGTTTAAAAAGTTTGAGGACCCCTGATAGAGAAACTGAAACCCTAATGTACTGATGGTAGGAATGTGAAATGGTGCATCCATTGTGCAAAATGGTTTGGGAGCTCCTTAAAAAGTTAAACATACAATTGCCATATTACTCAACAATTCCACTCCTAGGTATATACTCAAAATAATTGAAAACAGATTTTAAAACAAAATCTTGTAAAGAAATATTTACAGCAACACTATTCACAATAGCCAAAAGTTGGAACCAACCCAAATCCATTATCTGATGAATGGATAAACAAAATGTGATAAATACTATGGAATATTATTCAGCCACATAATGTAATGAAACACTGATACTTGTTAAACATGGATGCACCTGGAAAACATTACACCAGTTGAATGATACCAGATACAAAAAGCCATTTGTATAAATGATTCCATTTATACAAAGTATCCAGAATAGACAAAGTCACAGAGACAAAAAGCAGATTAATGGTTGTCAAGGGATAGAGGGAAAGGAAGAGGAAGAGTGTCTAATGGTTATAATATTTCCTTTTGGGGTGATAAAAACATTTTTGGAACTAGACAGTGATGATGGTTGTACAACATTGTCACTGTCTTAAATGTAATTGAATTTTATATTTTCAAATGGCTAAAATGGTGAATTTTTTTGTTAATTGAATATCACCACAATAACAATTGTTTTTTATTGAGCACATCTATTCTGTTCAAGGTACTGTGCTAAATACATTGCAGAGGAGAATAGTCTATAAAATATATGGGCTTGAGAGGAAGAAGACATTATATCTAGTTTAGAAGATTTGGGCAAGAGGCTTCAGAAAGGAGGTGATAGTTTATACGATCCTGGGACAAACTGTCAGTTAGTATATAGGTATAAGTCAGATATATATTTAAGGGCCAGTTAGTTGATAAATATTTATAGACTCTCTGCTATGAGTAGTGTAGCTCATTGAGGATGATAGGAACAAGCATTCTAAAGAGAAGGAGCCACAACACCCTGAAAGAGCATTGCTGGTTCATAGAACAGGAAGAAGTACACTGAGGGTAGCCATATCATTTATCTTCTGAACATGAACACTTTTTAGACTGAAAGGGGGTTGGTATTGATAACTATGCCAGGTAAACAGTAGTAAATTGGAACTCTCCCTAAGGGAAATCTGGACTTACAATCAACCCAAGTATAGCTGGAGATAGCAAAAGAGGGAGAGTTAGCACAGAAATTAAAGGAGGTTAGGTCAGATCAATCAAGGCTTTGTAGGAAATAACAGATAATTTTAATATTTTCCCAAGGGAAAAGGGAAGAATTTTAACAAAGGGGAATGGCGTAACTGAATTTATGCCTTTAAATATCAATCTATTGGTAGTGTGAAGAAGTAAAAGTGTATGAAGTAGTGAAATGAGTAGAGTTTAAAGGATTGGAAAATATTTAGGAGATAGGCTCGAATGGAATTTAGCAAATAGGTCAAGGAAGAGAAGGTGTGGCATGCTATTGTTGACCAATGCTTGCATTCCAATTTTGTGCTTAAGTTAGTAGGAAATTGAGATTCGTTAACAGCTTTCAGAGAGGGAAGTGCCATGATCAGAATTTAGTAACCTAATTAGTAGGAATAAGTTACCTGGAAATTGAAGTAAACCTCTATCAATATTTACTTTTAAACCTGTAACAACTCTTACGGTACATATTATATAATCATAGAATTCACCTCTTTCAAAAATGTATTTTACTGTTTTCCAAATATTATACTTCTGTGAGTTTTAAGACTTAAACTCTAGTTTATATTTGTAATAAATTATTCATTCATTTTCTAGTTTTATAACATTGAATATATTTTCCATTAGTCTTATTAAATTTTTAGATTAAAGAATCCTTTTCACATTATATTTTTTTTACCTTCCTATACAAAAAATGTTCTGGCAAACCCTTTTTTTTATGATTTAAGCACCAAGATTAACATTTTCCTGCAAATTGGTCAAAACTTAAAGAATGCAAAGATCATTAAGAAAAACATAAATGTATTTTTCAAGTAGACAGAAAATCAAAGCTGTTTCATTGTTTCACAAAGCCTGCTACTGGGAAAATAATTTAACAGAATGGAGAAATATTTGGCTTCAGTCTTGTGAAAAATGTTGTAGTTCACTGATTTGATTTAGACAAGAAATCACTACATGAAATAGGATCATGAAAGTAGTAAAAATGTTTCTAATTTTAACAATGCTTAAGTGCTTCAAAAACCATAGCTTTCTTTAGATTTTTATAGCACATAACATTAATTATCCTCATCTTTTATTTTTATTTTTTTGCTACTGTCCAGCAATCACTTGTGAAACATAAGTATTTGTTATTTATTTTCAAAAATTCCACTTTTATGGAGATGTTTTCCTATGAGTGACTTTGACCCATTGGAGTTATTGATTCATTTTTCTTGTTTGTATCTGTGTGACAAGTGTTGATTATTTTAGTGAAGCTATTCTTTCCACACTGACTACTGTATGTTCACTGGTGCTTAAAAATAAATAACCCAAAATAACATCTTGAAAAATAGAATATAAAATCTAGTATTTAGCTTGAGGTGCGTAGGTAGATGCACTGACTAAAGAACAAACTTTTCCTACCACCAACAGTAGGAAATTATAGTTTGCTAAACAATAACTCGAATTTCTGTTTGCACTTCTATTTCCAAGAATATTAAGCTTACCTAGAAGATTTGTGAGTTTTGGTAAATAAAATGTAGTTGCATCATGTCTTGCATTTCATAGAAAAGAACCAGGTTCTTCAAAAGCTTTCACATAAACACAGTTCTAAATAAGGTATAAAATATTACTTAATAAGTCATTTGAAAGTACAGTACATAAAGAGATAAAATTATCAAATTATTTACTTTTTCTTACCCTCCTCAAGTATAAACTACAATTTTATCATTAGGCTCCACATGTAGTTACTCATTTAATAAAGTAATTAATATATGCAAGGCTTTATGAAAAAATGCCTCCCCCCTTCCATGAGCTAATACACATACATAGTTATACTCACTCAAACAGATATGAGAAAATATATATTTAATGTTTTTATATTAAAAATTCTGTATTTATTATTTATATTTTACTTTTTTCCAGCCAGAACTTGTGGTGGCTTGAAATATTAAAATATACACTGAAGAACAATTGCAATCAGAGTTACATTTATAAAAGACAGCTCTGGGAACATGCAAAGAAACAATTGGAAATAAGTGAATTAATTACTTTGACATTTAGTATAAATTAGTTTCTATTGCTGGATGGTAAAATTTATCTTGAGATCATCATAAGGCAAAGCTAAAGAAAAAAATATTTGGGTCACATAATTGTTTAAGGCATGGAAGCATACAAGGTCATTAGGAAAGACAGAGCTTTCTTGGCATAAAGGTAAAGAGGAGCCTGTTTGTGGACTTGTTAAAAGAATGACCATTATGTTACTCAAAGGACAATTTCTTTGATTAATTTTATAAAATACACAAAAATTTCTCATAAAAATGCTTCTTTTAATCCCTTTCTATAAAAAAAAGAGACAAAACATTAAACTGTAAATTCAGTAAAGGCATTTGAGTTACCACATTATGAAATGCAGTATTGTTGCTTTTTGTTGAGCTAACATAATAGAGACAGAATTTACAAAACCCAGTGAATAGACAATTAGCATGTGCCCTAGACCAATGGTCTTCAAATCTCAATTAGATCTATTCATTGGAGTTGTTACATTAGTATCATTTGGTGAACATTTCAAACAACATGGATCCCTGGGGCACACCCTCAGAGATTCTGATTCAGTAGGCTTAATGGGCAGCAAAGGAATGCTTTTATAAAAAAAATTATCTCCAGGTGATTTTGATACACTATATAAAAAGTGGGATGCAAAGATGAATAAGATGGGTAGAATTTCAGTTCATGAGGAGCTTATTCTGAAGTGAGAGGAAACAGACACACAAGTAAATAAGTAAATGAACAAGATAATTGCAATCGTGACTAGTGCTATGAACAAAATAGAACAAGGTAGTTAGGGCAAGCGAATGAATGGGCAGATGGAAATTTATTTACTTGATGGGGGGAGCATATAAGTACCTTAAGTATTAGTAGTATATGCTGTTATTAAATAATGAAGACCCAATGTTGGGTTTAATTTCTGTGATGAAGATTAAGAGACTTATTTTATTCTTGATTCATGTGAGGACGATCATAATTACGTATAGAAATGGATTGCAGAAACACCTGCAGATATTGTAAAAAAATGGGCTCAATAAAAAAAATAAAAACTTCAATATATTTGATAAGTTTAACACATATTTGGCTGAGACCCCAAAGCAGTGAGCCATAAAAATATGTTTGATTTAGAATTGTAAAGGAAAGCCATAAAAGAATCTCTCTCTGTCTCTATCTTCATGAATGTCACATAGTAAGCTAACAAGCACAAGGGACTGAACTATATAAGCAATTAGATAGAGTCATTCAATATTGTCCACTTATGTACTAAATAATGGATGCTAAATGCAACAATAATATTAAAATATGTAATCTTCTCTTTGTGACAATAAATAAATGATTTTTATTTATTTATTTTATTTAAATTTAAATTATTGTTATTATTTTATTTAAGTATATTATGGGAGTACAAATGTTTAGGTTATGTGTGTTGGCTTCACCCCCTTTACCCCCCTTGATTCAGAGCTTCAAGGGTGTGCACCCCAGATGGTGCACATCACACTCATTATGTACATATATACCCATCCCCTATTCCCACTTACCACCTGCCCGACACCCGATAAATGTTATTCCTATATGTCCACTTAGGTGTT
>VBSM01000568.1:10057265-10077097 GCA_008086735.1 Cheirogaleus medius | reverse complement strand
AGAAGTGGAGATAGTGGGCAACCTTGTCTTGTTCCAGTTCTAAGTGGGGATGCTAAAATTTCCCAAGTCTGAGACAGAATATAGACATATAGATTCACAAAAGCCAAAGGATAAAAAGAAGTATCTTTTGCTGGGTTTAGGATTGGTTTGTTCTTCCTTTTCCAGTTCCTTGAGATGATTCATTAGAGTGTTGATCTTTCTGTCTTTTGGATGTGGGAATGTAAGGTTATGAGTTCTCCTCTCAGGACTGCTTTTGCTGTATCCCATAGATTTTGATAACTTGTGTCTTCATTAGAATTTAGTTTAAAGAGTATTTTGATTTTCATCTTTATCTCCTCCTTGATCCAACTATCATTCAGCAATAGGTTGTTTAGTTGCCATGACTTTGTATAGAGATGAGTATTTCCATTGGAATTGATTTCTAATTTTATTCCACTGTGCGCTGAGAAGATACATGGTATGATTTCTACTTTCAAAAATTTGTTGAGCATGTTTTGTGGCCTAGGATATGATCAGTCTTAGAGAATGTTCCACGAACTGATGAGAAGAATGTATATTCAGTAGTTTGGGGTTAAAATGTTCTGTAAATGTCTGTTAGGCTCATTTTTATTGAGTTCTGTTTAAGTCCATTTGTTTCTTTTCTTAATTTCTATTTGGAGGATCTGTCCAGTTCTGTCAGTGGGGTGTTGAAGTCACTGGATCTTATGGTGCCATTCTTTATCATTTTGTTTAAATTGAGTATAATTTGCTTTATGAATCTGAGCACTCTTGTGTAAGGTGCATACATATTTAGGTTTGTTAAGTCTTTTGTTCAATTGTTTCCTTCATCATTTTATAGTGACCATCTTTGTTTTTCTTTACTAGTTTTGATTTGAAGTCTATGTTATCTGATACAAGAATGGCTATACCAGATTTATTTTAGTTTCCATTTGCATGGAATATTGTTTTCCATCCTTTCACCCTGAGTCCAAATGAGTCCTTGTGGATTAGATATGTTTCTGCAGATAACAGATACAAGGATTATATTTTTTTATCCATTAATCCAGCCTGTGTCTCTTGAGAGGAAAGTTCAATCCATTCACATTTATTGAAAAAAATTAATTAAAAAGCTTCTGCACAGCCAAGGACACAACTAATAAAGCAAATAGACAACCTACAGAATGGGAGAAAATATTTATATGCTATACATTTGATAAAGGGCTGATAAACAGAAACTAGAAATAATAGAAGCAAATCAGCAAGAAAAAAATCAAACAACCTTATTAAAATTTGGGAAAAAGACATGAAGAGAAACTTTGCAAAAGAAGATAGGCTAATGGCCAACAAACATATTTTAAAAATGCTCAACATCTCAAATCATCAAGGAAATGCAAATTCAAACCATAATGAGATGTTTCCTAACTCCAGTGAGAATGGATTTTATCAAAAAGTCCCAAAACAACATGTGCTGGCAAGGATGATGAGACAAAGGTACACTTATAAACTTTTGGAGGGAACACAAACTAGTACAACCTCCATGGAAAGTAGTATGGAGGCACCTCAAAGAACTAGAATAGACCTATAATTTGACCCAGCAATCCCACTACTAGGTATTTAGCCAAAGGAAAAAAAAGACATTTTATAAAAAAAGACATCTGCATTCGAATGTGTATAGCAGCACAATTCACAATTGCAAAGACATGGCCCATCAATACATGAGTGGATTAATGAAATGTCATATATGTATACTGTGGAGCACTACTCATTCATAGACAATGGTGATGTAATAACTTTCATAAGAACCTGGATGGAACTGGTGACCATTCTTTTTAGTGAAGTATTGCAAAATTGGAAAAACAAATACTACATGTACTCAATATTAAATTGCAACTAAATGATCAACACTTATGAAATAAATAAAATAATCTTTACTTTAGACAAAAGAAAAGCTTTGTGATATTGTTCTAGGCAATGATTTCTTTAGTAGGATACCAAAAGTACAAAAGTAGAGCAAAGCAAATTTATGGGACTCCACCAAACTAAAACTCTTCTTTGTAGCAAAGGAAAACAATCAACCAAGTTCAAAGGCATACTATAGAATGAAATAAGATATTTGCAAACCACATATCTGATGAAGCATTGATATCTAAGATATGTAACTCCTAAAACTAATAGCATAGCAAAACAAAACAAAATCTCCCGGTTTAAATGACTTCAATAGACATTGCATCAAAGAAAATATACAAATAGTCAACAGGTATAGGAAAAGATGCTCAGCTGCACTAATAATCATCAGGGTAATACAAATCTAAACAACAATTAGAAATCACCTCATACATGTTAAGATGGCTCTTATCAAAATAAAAGATAACAAATGTTGGTGAGATTGTGAAGAAATTGGAACCCTTGTACTTTGTTGGCCGGAATGTACAAGGCTGCAGCCACTATGGAAAACAGTATGAAGGTTCCTCAAAAAATTAAAAATAGAGCTACTATATGATACTAAAATTCCACTTCTGGGTATTTATACAAAATAATTGAAATCAGGATCATTTTATAAATTTTTAATTGACACACAACAATTGTACATATTTATGGGGTACAGTGTGATACTTCTTTACCTGTATACAACTTATAATGGTCATATCAAGGTAATTAGCATATCCATCTCCTCAAAAATGTATCATTTCTTTGTGCTGGGACCATTCAAAATCATCTTTTCTAGTTATGTGAAAATACAGTGTAAATTTTTTAACTATAATCCCAATACAATGCTAGTGTTCTCTAAACACTAGGACATATTCCTACTAACTGTACTTTCATAACTCTATACCAAATTCTCCCCATCTCTTCCTCGTACTACCAACCTCAGCCTCTAGTAATCTCTATTTTACTCTCTACTTCAATGAGATTAGCTCATTTAGTTTTCAAATATGAATGAGAACATGTGATCTTTAACATTCTGTGTCTTATTTCATTTAATATAATGTCCTCCAGGTTCATCCATGTTGCTACAAGTGACAGAATTTCATTCTTTTTATAGTTAAATAGTATTATGTATATATACCTCATTTTCTTTATCCATTCATTTTTTGATGAATATGCAGGTTGGTTCCATATTTTGGGTATTGTAAATAATGTGGCAATAAACATGAAGGTGCAGCTATCTCTTTGACATACTGATTTCCTTTCTTTAGGATATGTATTTGGCAGTGGAATTGCTGGATCATATGGGAGTTCTATTTTCAGTTTTATGAGGAGTCTTTATACTGTTTTCCTTAATTGCTGTAATAATTTACATCATCACGAACAGTGCGTAAGATTTCCCTTTTCTCCAAATTCTCTCCAGCATTTGTTATTCTTTGTCTTTTTGATAAAAAACATTGTATTTAGGATGAGATGAAATCTCATTATGGCTTTGATTTGCATTTACATGATGACTGATGACACTGAACATTTTTTCATATACTTGGCCATTTTTATGTATTCTTTTGTGAAATGTCTACTCAGATCATTTGCCCATTTTTAAGTCAGATTATTTGTTTTTTAAAAATGTTCTTAATTTTGCCATTGAATTATTTGAATTCCTTGTTTATTCTGGATGTCAATCTCTTGCAAAATGAATAGTTTGCAAATATTTTCTCCCATTCTTCAGGTGGTCACTTCACTCTATTTATTGTTTCCTTTGCTGTGTAGAAGCCTTTTAGTATGATATAATCCTAAAGGAGTGGGGAACCTGCAGCTATGTTGCCACACGTGGCCTTCTGGATCCTTGAGTATGGCCTTTTGACTGAATCTAAATTTTATTAAAAGGATTTGTCCTGTGAAGTTTGGATTTGGTTGAGGGGATGCACTTTGGGGTCTGCAGGGCCACATTTGGCTTTGAGGCTGTAGATTCCACACCCCTGATTGGGTCTTACATTTAGGTCTTTAACCTACTTCAACTTAATTTTTATATATGCTGATAGATTTCTAGTTTCATTCTTTTACATGTGAATATTCAGTGAAATTGGGATGTTGAAGGGATATCAGCACTTTCATTTTTATTGCAGTATTATTCACACATATGATAAAGAAATTTTGGTATCTACATATAATGAAATATAAAAAGAAATAAATCTTGTCATATGTGACAATGTGGATGAACCTGGAGAACATTATGCTAAGTGATATTGACTAGTTACAGCAGGGTAAATACCATGTTATTTCATTTATATAAGGTATGTAAAATAGTCAAAACTTATAGAAACAGGGAGTAGAATAGTGGTTGTCTAGGACTGGGAGTAGGGGCAGTGGGGGATTGCTGTTCAAGGATACAAGCTATACAAGTAGAGTAAATTCTAGAAGTCTGCTCTAAAGCATTGTGCCTACAGTTGACAAAATACTGTGTTTTGCACTTAAAAATTTTGTAAGAGGATAAATCCCATTTTTAAGTGTTCTTGCCACAATAAAAAATTAACTAACAACATATGGAAACTTGTATCAGAGGCCTGCAAATGAACATACTCCTATTGAAAGCAGTAGCAAAGAGACTACAGCTATTTATGGCTTAACAAAGAACAATGGCCGCCTTGAAAAAAGAGGAAGTAATCCAAAATAAATATGGAAATTAATGTCATGGTTAAGGGTAGAATATTTGGAACATCAGGTATTTTGCTAGTATTCCTTAAATTACACTCTCTCTACTTAAGAGACACAAAACAAGGAGTACTGAAGTAAGATTGAAGCATTGTTCTCACAAGGCTCTAAAAGAAAATGCTAATTGGCAACATTCTCTTTCAGTATCTGGAGCTTATCTTAACATAAGTGTCTCCCCTGTCTATAGAAAGGAACAGGTAGCTTTCGAGGAAACTACCGGGTACCTAATTATTGTTGAAAGGAATAAGTATGCCTCACATATATAAACACACTATGCATCAGCAGTTGACAGTGTGACGAAGGGTATAGTTTTGCAAGCATTTTTTTTTCTAATTTACAAAGTACATTATCTACAGTTTATTAGATGTATTACTACTATATTACTATTAATATATACAAAATACCGACATCATCTATGGCTTTTTGGGGTATACTATTATTATATACTACTATTATAGCACTTATTATGTTCCATTTGCATTATAGTTATTGATATACATATTTTATATGTACTAGAGAACAAACAACTTCAAAGTAATTGTTTTATACATCCTTCTCTGTATCAACGTGTCTTGCTTCTGTTAAACAGTACAAATGTTCATTGAATTTATGACTAAAGTAGTAGTTTTGGGAAATTTTTTACATCTCCTGTGTTTTTTGTTTTCTAAATATGAGAGAAATTTATAGTAATTCACTTTCTTGGCTCTTATTTACTGTTTTCTATCAGTGTAAAAAACTTGCAGTCAGAATTAGTTTAACTTGTATGAGGTATAATAAAAATTGTTCAAACAAGTAAAATGATAATGTTAACATTTATTGAATAACCTTGCACTTATTCTCTCATTTAAACTTCCACACAGTAAAATGAAATATGGGCATGTACTTTTCTCATTTTACAAATGAGAGAAACTGAGGATTAAAGAGGTTAAATAACTCACTCAGGTCATAGCAACAAACAATTGGAAAACTGACATTTGAATTTAGACACTCTGAGTCCATAATGCACCTTATTGTGCCTTTTTCTATAGGGCTCACTAGGAGAATACCCCAGGAAACAACCACCTTTTACTTGGAGTGACATGGGGCCATAAACAGCCTTTATGTAGAAAACAATGAACATTTTAGGTTTCATACCGTGACATGAAGTTAAATTCAATTCCTTATATTGATTAATTGATTTGTTCCTTTATCATATTACACATCTAATCAGAGTGCTTTGTCATTTCCATTAGTTTTATAAAAGAAGTTATGCCTGATATTTTTAGCAGACTGAGTACAAATTGATACAGACTAAGAAAATAATGATCCTTCTAGGGAGAAAAAAAACATATTCTACAAAGTCACACTTTCTCTGCTATCCATAATGACTGCCAATTATTCTCTATATTTGGAGCCAGAAGCATGGAGAAGATCAAGGCTAGAGTATCCAAAACAGCATGGTATGTGCACAAGAGCAGAGACATAGACCAGTGGAACAGGACTGAGAACCTAGATATAAAACCATCCTCATATAGCCATCTGATCTTTGACAAAGCAGACAAAAACATACACAGGGGAAAGAATCCCTATTCAATAAATGGTGCTTGGAAAATTGGATAGCTACATGTAGAAGACTGAATAGCATCCATACCTCTCACGACTCACAAAAACCAAATCGCTGTAAATAACAGACTTAAACCTAACACATGAAACCATAAAAATTCTAGAAGAAAATGTTGAAAAATTTCTTATGGACATGGGCCAATGCAAAGAATTTATGAAGAAGACCGCAGAGGCAATCACAGCAACAATAAAAATTAATGAATGGGACCTGATCAAATTAAAAAGCTTCTGCACAGTCAAGGAAACTATCATTAGAGTGAACAGATAACATACAGAATGAGAGAAAATATTTGCATGCTATACATCCAGTAAAGGGCTGATACCTAGAATCTATACATAACTCAGGAAAATCAGCAAGAAAAAATCAAACAACCCCATTAAAAAGTGAGAAAGAACATGAATCGAAACTTTTCAAAAGAAGACAGACTAATGGCCAACAAACATATGAAAAAAATGCTCAACATCTCTAATCATCCGGAAAGTGCAAATCAAAATCTCAATGATATATCACTTAACTCCAGTGAGAGTGTCTTTTATCAAAAAACTCTCAAAACAACAAATGTTGGAGTGGATACAGAGAGATAGGAACACTCATACACTGCTGGTAGGATTACAAGTAGTATAACATCTATGGAAAGTAGTATGGAGATACCTCAAAGAACTAAAAGTAGAACTACCATTTGATCTAGTAATCCCACTACTGGGTATCTACCCATAGGAAAAAGAGACATTCTATAGAAAAGACACCTGCACTCAAATGTTTATAGCAGCACAATTCACATTTGCAAAGAGGTAGAAATAATCCAAGTGCCCATCAATACATGAGTGGATTAATAAATGTAGTATATGTATACCATTGAATTCTACTCAGCCACAAAAAACAACGGTTATATAGCACCTCTTTTATTATCCTGGATAGAGCTGGAACCCATTCTACTAAGCAAAGTATCACAAGAATGGAAAAACAAGCACCACATACATTCACAATCAAATTCGTATTACTGATCAACACTTAAATGTACATATAATAATAACATTCATTGGGAGTCGGGCAGATGGGAGGGGGAGGAGGTGATGGGTACATACACACCTAACGCGTGTGGTGCACACTGTATGGGGTATGGACACACTTGAAGCTCTGACTCGGGTGGGGCAAAGGCAATATACCTAACCTAAACCTGAACATTTGTACCCTCATAATATGCTGTCATAAAAAAATACAAGATATCTATATAGCACGAAAAATAAAAATGGTATTGGAAATGTCAAATCGGAAAAATTAAAAAGTAGGGTCTAGAAAGGTAAAACAAGATTAAAATGGCAAAATTAAGATGTGTTTTACAGTATGGTTCGTAAACATTTGGCAAAAGAAATAAATACATATGCCAGTAAAATTGATGCTGCTTATTGTAAGACTCAACTAAAATTACCCAAGAAACACATATGTAATTGCTTCAAATGATACTAAGTACTTTGAAGTAAAATATTTCTGTAAAAAATGACATTTTCTTGATTTCTGTTTTAGATATTTCACTATTAACATTTGAAATTATTAATTTCTTTATGTTAAATTTGTATCTTGCATCTTTATTTTTTTATTAATTCTAATAGATTTTTGGTGAGTTTTCAGGGTATTTTTAATACAAGATCATGTTATCTGCAAACAAGGCAATTTGACTCTCTCCTTTTTAATTTAAATGCTGTTATTTATTCCTCTTCCTTAATTCCTCTGGCTAGGACTTCTAGTACTATGTTGAACAGAAGTGGTAAAAGTGGACATCATTGTCTTGTTCCTGATACTAAAGTAAAAGCATTCCATGTTTGCCCATTCAATATGATGTTAGTAATAGCTGTGGGTTTGTCACATGTGGCCTGTATTCTATTTCTAATTTGCTGAAAAATTTTATCATGAAGGGATGTTAAATGTAAAATGATTTTTTTCTGTGTCTATTGGTATGATCCTATGGTTCTTGTTTTCCTGTCTCTTTTAATGTGGTAAATCACATGTATTGATTTGTGTATGTTGAACCATCCTTCCATTCCTGAGACGAATACCACTTGATCATAGTGAATGGTATTTTTGATGTGCTGTTGAATTTGATTTGCTAATATCTTGTTGAGAATTTTTGCATTTATGTTTATCAGGGATCTTTGCCTATATTTTTCTTTTTTGGTGTTTTTGTGTCTTTCTCTGGTTTTGCAGTAAAGATTATGCTGACCTTGTAAAATGACTTAGGAAGTATTTTCTACTCTTCAATTTTCTGGAATAGTTTGAGGAGAGTTGGTATTAGTTCCTCCTTAAATGTCTAGTAGAATTGAACAGTGAAGCCATCAAGTCCTGGAGTTTTCTTTAATAGAGAATTTTTCCATTTTCCTCACTCATTATTGATCTGTTCAGACTTTTTATTGTTTTCATAATTTAATCTTGGTCAGTTGTATGTGTCTAGCGATTTTGTTGGGAAATAGGCTAAGAGATGTGAGAAGTCTCAGGATTCTTGCAGGTCTTTGCTTGAAGGAATCTGTGGACATGTTAGTTCACAGAATAGAAGCTGCTTCCAACAAGGGAGGCATTGTCAGAGGACGTTTGCAAAGCAACGTTTCTTCTTTGCTGCTGGCCATTGCCTTGAGCTTTCTTGCAAGGCAGAAGCACGGTTTGGGTCCTTGGCAGAGAAGCTGATTAAAATGCCTGCCCAGCAGATAACGTGCAGCTGGAACTATCCTAGACTTCAAAGCTATTTCTGCTTCACTCTGGACTACATGTCTCTGTATTTAGAAGAAATAGATTAGAGTAGTACACAGACTCAGTGTTCTACTTTTATACATTTTATCTCTAATTTGTATGCTCAGCTAGGTCTGTTTCTAACTTAGGGCTTAACATGCTTATCATAGATAAATTTTGTAACCATCTATTCTTGTAGACAGAATTAGGTAAGGTTCCCCTGGAAACCTCAAAAAATGAATTGTATACGTAATTCTCTAAGAAAAGACAACTATTTGCTGTAACAATAAATACTGATGGGGGACTTCACTCAGGGTCTCAGCTTGCAGGAATGCTGGAAACCTTCTAACTCCCCTGCCATTTAAACTGCATGTTGTCTCCATCTCAATCATTTCTCCATCTATAATATGCCATTTCTTTTTTTTCCTTTTATTTCCTCTTATTATGGTGGTACAAATATTGTCCGGGATACATATATTGCCCCTGCCACCCCTTCCCCACCCCACCTTGCCAGAACTTCAAGCGTGTCCAACCCCCAGGTGGTGTGCACCTCACCCATTATGTAAGTATACACCCTTTCCCTCCTCCCCCCTCCCACCTGCCCACCGCCAGATAAAAGTTTTTTTTAATTTTTTTTATTTTTGACATTTTGGTTACATTGTATATCTTTGCCTCTCCCTAAGAAGGGTTAGAGGTAATCCCTTCCCCCCCCCACAATGCACGCCACATCCCTAAAATATGGGTCTCCCCTCCCCCGCCCGAATCCCTGGTGAACACTACCACTATTTGAGCACCATAGTTTTAATCAGTCAGTACCAATTTGATGGCGAGTAGATGTGTATTTCTTTATTTCCTACTATTTCCAAATCCCTTGTGACGATCCTGCCTTGGGACCTGTTTTGCTGGGAGAGTAGCTAACTCCCAGAAAGATTTATCTGATTCTTTTATGTTACCAAACTGGTTGGACTGTAGTTGTTCATAATCATCTCTTATGATCTTTTGTATTTCTGTGGTATAAGTTGTAATGCCTCATTTTTCATCTCTGATGTTATTTACTTGAATTCTCTCTTATTTTGCATAGTTAATGTAACTAAAGCTTAGTGGATTATGTTTATCTTTTTAAAAAATCCAACTCTTCTTTTTGTTAACCTTTTGAGTTTTGTTGTTGTTGTTGTTGTTGTTGTTTTCATCTCTATTGTATTTCTGCTTTGGTTGTTACTATTCTCTTCTTTCTACCAATTTGGTGTTCAGTTTTTTTATTTTTCTTAGCCTATTTAGGTGCATCATTAGGATGTTTATTAGAAATCTTTCTTCTTTTTCTGTAGGCATTTGTTGTTAAAAATCTCCCTCTTAAAACAACTTTTGTGGTATCCCTTATGTTTTGGCATGCTGTATTCCCATGCTTATTTGCCCCTAGAATTTTTTCTTTTAATTTCTTCATTTACCCATTGGTTATTCAAGAGTATGTTGTTTAATTTCCTTGCACTTGTAAATTTTCAAAGGTTTTTCTAGTTGTTGATTTCTAGTTTTATACCATTATGGTCAGCAAAGATACTTGATACGATCTCTATTTTCTTAAAGTTGTTAAGATTTGTTTTGTGGCCTAACATATGATCTATTATGGAAAACGTTCCATGTGCATTTAAAAACAAATTATATTCTGCAGCTGTTGGATGGAATGTTCTGTAAATGACAGTTAGGTCCATTTTGCCTATACTGCAGTTAAAGTCTGTGGTTCTTTGCTGATTTTCTGTGTAGTATGATTTGTCTGTTGGTAAAAGTGAGCTATTAAAGTCCACTACTGTTTCTGTATTGCAGTCTATGTCTCATTTTAGATCTAATGATATTGGCTTTATATATTTGGGTGTTCCAGCATTAGATACCTATATATTTACAATTGTTTTAGCTTCTTATTGAATCAATCCCTTTATCATTACATAATGGCCTTCTTTGTCTCTTTTTAGCTTTTGATTTAAAGACTGTTTTAGCGAAGTATGGCTATTCATGCTTGCTTTTGTCTTCCTTTGCATGGAATACATTGTTTCAACCCCTCACTTTAAGTTTGTCTGTCTTTAACACTGGATCAAGTCTCTTGCAAAGAATATATAGTTAAGTTTTGTATTCCTTTAACTATTCACCCACTTTATTATTTTAATTTGAGAATTTAATCAATTTATATTCATAGTTATTTTTGATAAAGAGTTACTCCTGCCATTTCACTAATTTGTTTCTGGTTGTTTTATAAATCTTTGATTCCTTTCTTTCTCTGTTGTTTACCACTCCAGTTTGGTAGTTTTTTTTCTTATTTTTTCAAAATATTAAGGGGGTACAAATGTTTTTGTTACATATTTACCTTGTATAATGCTTATGCCAGGGCTTTTAGATTTCCTATTACCAGAATAGTGTCCACTGTACCTGATATGTAAGTTTCTACTACTCACACTCCTCCCACTCTCTTGCCTCCTTTGTTTCCATTGTCCTTCACATGTCCTTGAGCCTGTGTGTGCCCATAATTTAGCTCCCAATTGTTAGTAAGTACATGTGGTGTTTGTTTTTCCATTCATGAGATATTATGTTTCACTTAGGATAATGATCTCCAATTCCATACATGTTTCTTGAAAATACATTATTTAATTCCCTTTTATGGCTGAGTAGTAGTGCATGGTGTGTGTATGTGTTAGTGTGTGTGTGTATGTATGTGTATCACATTTTCTTTATGCATTCATAAATTGATGGGTGTTTAAGTTAATTCCAAATCTTTGTAATTGTTAATTGTGCTGCAATAAACATTTGATTACAGGTGTCTTTTTTTAATAAAATGACTTTTTATTTTGGTAGATAACCAGTAGTGAGATTTCTAGATTGAATAGTAAATCTACACTGATTCCTTTTAGGAATCTCCACACTGTTTTCCATAGAGGTTGTACTAATTTGCAGTCCCATCAAAATGTATACGTGTCCCTTTCTCTCTGCATCCATGTCAGCATCTATTGTTTTTGACTTTTTAATAACAGCTATTCTGACAAGAGTAAGGTGGTACTCACTGTGGTTTTAATTCACATTTCTGTGATGATTAGTAATGCTGAGCAGTTTTTCATATGTTTTTGGGCCAATTGTTTACCTTATTTTGAAAAATCTCTATCCATGTCTGTTGTCTATTTTTTAATGGGGTTATTTTTCTTTTACTTGCTCATTTGTTTGAGTTCTTTGCAGATTCTAGATGTTAGTCCTCTCTCCGATGTACAGTTTGCCAATATTTTCTCCCATTCTGTAAGATGACTATTTGTTGATTATTTCATTTTCTGTACAGAGGCTTTTACTTTAATTAAGTCTCATTTATTTATTTTTGATATTGCTGTATTTGCCTTTTGGGTTTTAGTCATAAATTCTTTGCCTAGGCTGATGTCTAGAAGAGTTTTTGCTAGATTTTATTCTAGAATTTTATGATTTCATGCCTTACATGTAAATATTTTATCTATCTTGAATTACTTTTTGTATATGATGAGAGATAGGGGTCCTGTTTCATTCTTTTGCATATGGCTATCCAATTTCCCCAGCACCATTTATTGAATAGGGCTTCTTCTCCCTAGTGTATGTTGTTGTCCAGTTTGTGAAAGATCAGTTGATTGTAGATAGATGGTTTTATTTCTGTGTGTCCTATTCTGTTCCATTGCTCTATGTCTCTACTTTTATACCATTACCATGTTATTTTGGTGACTATAGCCCTGCAGTATAATTTGAAGTCAGGTAATGTGATGCCCTGAGGTTTGTTCTTTTCGCTTAAAATGGTTTTGGCTATTTGGGTTCCTTTTTGGTTCCAAATGAAACTTAATATTATTTTTTCTAGATCTGTGAAATATGATGTTTATATTTTAATGGGTATTGTGTTGAATCTGTAAATCACTTTGGACAGTATGGACATTTTAATGATCTTATTCTCCCAATCCTTAAACATGGGATGTTTTTTCCATTTGTTTCATCTACAGTTTCATTCATCAGTGTGTTATGGTACTCCTTGTAGAAATCTTTCTCTTCCTTGGTTAAGGATATTCCGGGGTAATTTCTTGTCTTTGTAGCTAGTGTAAATGATATTGAGCCCTTTATTTGACTATCAACTTGAAGGTTATTAGTATATATTAATGGAAATGCTACTTATTTGTGTACATTGATTTTGTAACTGGACACTGCTGAATTTGTTTATCAATTCTAGGAGTCTTTTGGTGGAGACCTTAGGGTTTTTCTAGATACGATATCAAGTCTTTAGCAAACAGGGATAGTTTGACTTCATCTTTCCTGATTTGGATGCCCTTTATTTATTTCTATTTCCTTATTGCTCATAGTACTTCCAGTATTATTTTGAATAGAAGTGGTAACAATGGCACTCTTGTCTTGGTTCAGTTCTTAGGGGGAATGCTTTCCACTTTTCCCCATTCAGTATGATGTTGACTGTGAGTTTTCATATATGGCTTTTATAATTTTAAGCTATGTTCACTAGTATGAGTCACTAGTTGTAGCTGTTGTTCATTTTGACCATTTAACTTCTAAACTTTATAATAGAGGATCAAAAGATTTACATAGCACCATACTGATGGGGAAAACTGTCAGGCGCTGGGACGAGGCCGCTCGCCGCCTCCCTGCCGCTCCGCATCCCCGTGGGCCGGTGCTGTGGGGGGCCGGCTGGAGACCGCGGCAGGTGGGTGTGCACTGCTGGGGCCGGGCCTCGTGTGCGGGTCTGGGCCCCCGCTCGATGCTCAGCCACCTGCTCCTGTTCTCTGGCCACACTGATCGCGTGATCCTGATTGGGTACTTTTTGAATCCCACTGTTCCTGATTGGATGTTAAAGCTTGTTCCTGATTGGATGTTATAGCTTGTTGCTGATTGGATGTTGAAGCTTGTTGCTGATTGGACGCTTTTTGAGTCCTACCAAAGGTATAAAAGCAGGAGGAGAACGGGGAAGGGGGGCTCAGAAGATCAGAAGTCAGTGGAGTATGCTGATGGAATAAAGGCTGTTCTCCACTCTCCACGTGCCGCTCGGTTATTTCCCTGGTCAAGAGCTGTTGCAAGAGCTGTTAACACTTGCCAACGTAGAGCTGTTACTAGAGCTGTTAATGCTAGCTGGAACAATTACAGTGGTGATATATTTTGATGTTTGATTATAAATTTAGCTCTACTTTTGAGTTTTATACTTTCATGTGCTTTCATTATAGTAATTTTCATCCTTTCATTTCCAGTTGTGGCACTCTCTTAAATATTTCTTGTAAGGTCAGTCTAGTGGTGATAGGTTCCCTCAGCTTTTGTTTGTCCCAGAAGGTTTTTATTTTTCTTTTAGTCCTGAAGGTCAGCTTTTTCTGGATATAGTATTTAGGGAAGACCACTTTGGAGTTTTTATATTCTTTCAGTTTGAATATATCATCATAATTCTCTCCTGGCCTGTAAATTTTCTACAAATTTTCTGATAGTCTAAGGTGTATTCCCTTATATGTGATTTGATATTTTTCTCCTGAAGTTTTTAGAATTCTCTCTTTATCTTTGACCTTTTACAGATTGTTAATAATATGCTTCCGAGAAAATATTTTTTGTATTTTATCTCACTGGGAATTATTGAGGTTTTTGGACCTGAATGTCTTTATCTTGCCCAAGGCTTGGGAATTTTTCAGCTATTATTGTGTTAAATAGGTTTTTGTGACTTCCTCCATCTGTTCTCCCTTTGACACTATTATAAGGGGAAAGTTTCTTTCATTAATGGTTTCCTATAAGTCCTATAGACTTTCTTATTTCTCTTTTATTATTCTTTCATTTTTTATTCCCTGATTGTGTTATTTAAAAAGTCCTGTCTTCCAATTCAAAAATTATTTCTTCTGCTTAATCTAATCAATTGTTTTTTAATTCATCATTCAACTCTCCAGCTCCAAGATTTCTGCATCTTATGATATTTATCTCTGTTGAATTCTTCATTCAGATTATGAATTGATCTGAATGTTCCCATGATTTTAATGAATTATTTGTCTGTATTCTCTTATATCTTGCTGAGTTTGAGATCATTATTATAAA
Organism: Cheirogaleus medius; assembly: GCA_008086735.1. Classification (NCBI taxonomy): domain Eukaryota; kingdom Metazoa; phylum Chordata; class Mammalia; order Primates; family Cheirogaleidae; genus Cheirogaleus; species Cheirogaleus medius. Next base: position 10,062,108 of record VBSM01000568.1, on the reverse strand, counting down.
TTCCCTTTTAAGCATTTTGTAAATATCCTTTCCTTTGTGGGTGGTTACTGGAAACTTATTGTGTTTCTGGGGGTGTCATGTTTCTTTCATTTTTCATGTTCCTTCTGTTCCTATATTAGTTTCTGTATATCTAGTGGATCAGTCACTTTTTTTCCCCTATTTCATGGAGTAGCTTTCATAGGAAGAGGCTTTTTCCTGTAGATTGTTTGTAGGGTATTCATTGCATAGGCTACACTGGCTTTGATTCTGGGTGGATTCAGTAACATGGTCTCCATACAACTTCCTCAGTTATAATCCTCATAAGCTATGCATTTGTGTCAGTGGCCTAGGCTGTGGGCTTTTGAGATGACAGTGGTACAGTTTTGCTTGTTTATAGGAGCTACTGGGCTGTTTATTGGGCCGGGTGTGTGTGGCTGCAGCAGGCCAACAGAGTGGGTGGCAAGCTTTCCAGTGAGATGGGGTCACTGAAAGGCTGGCTGTCAGAGTGAGCATGCTCATACACAAGCACATGTGGTTGTAGCAGGCCAGCCAGCTATTCAGTGGCTTCTCTACTGGGCAGGTCCAATAGTTCAGCTGGGGTGGGAGGGGGTTGTGTGGGTTTAGATGCCAAAGTCTTGTTTTATCTATTAATCTTAGGCTCCTGGAAGCAAAGATTTTGGTGCTGTAGGCAACCATTTGAATGTGATGGAATGACTGTGGGCCTCAGGTATCAAAGGAATTCCTGACTATTGGTCTCCAGGCCAGGACACACTCTAGTAGTGGATCAGGTTTCAAGATTGTGCCATGCTGTATCAGCTTAGGCCATGGGAGTGTAGAAGCATGCTTTTAAGAAAGTCTTCAAGAGCTTTGAATCTTTTTTAGTAGATTCAGTAACACGAGTCAAGATCACAATTAGGCCAAGCATGGTGGGTCATGCCTATATTCTTAGCACTTTGGGAGGCTGATGTGGGAGGAACACTTGAGCCCAGGAGTTCAAGCCCAGCCTGGGCAATAGTGGGACCTCATCTCTACAAAACATAGAAAAATTATCTGGGTGTGGTGGTGCATGCCTATAGTCTCAGCTTCTCAAGAGGTTGAGGCAGAAGGATTACTTGAACCCAGAAGTAGGAGGTTGTAGTGAGCTATGATGACACCACTGCCCTCTAGCCCAGAGCAAGACCCTGTCTCAAAAAAAGATGATAATTAGCCTAAAGATAAAAATTAGGTGTTCCCAAATGCCTAGAAATCCTGACCTGCAAAATTTCATCAACTACAAATTACAAGTTTTTCCTCTGTTACTCAGGAAGTTCAATGACAAATTTTCTATTGTTTTGATTATTTCATTCCATAGCTTGATAGTTTTCACTGACTCTTCATTGTTTACAATAATTTCTTGTGAACTGGAACTTTTTGACAATCTTAGAATATGTATGAAACCTTTCCCTAAAATATTTACATATGCAAAATATTTAAGAGGTTTCTTGAGGATTAATAAGTTCTGACTTCTAAAATAAAGTCCAGAGAGATTCTCTATCCCATCTTTTAAGATCCTGTATAATTTAACCCTGACCTTCTTTTACAGCCTAATTCTGCACTCTTCTCCAATATATACAATTCACTTTGCCCAAACTTAAATCTGTCATTTGAGCAAAACTTAAATGTCTCTACTTCATTACCTTTGTATATAGAAAGGTTTTTCCTCCTACCCCGAATTCAGTCTTCCCCATATCTGTGTTAAAATGCTATCCATTCCTCAGAAATTAACTAAAATCATATCACCTCTATGAAGCATTCCAAGGTTGCTCTGGTCAAAGGAATTTGTTCTTGTCTTTGAATGCCTATAGAGCTCAATGACTAAGCAACTTAAACTCTTCTTATAATGTGCTTCTTTTTTATGACTATGAAAGCTTTCAAGTGAGTACACTTTATCTCTCCAACCATATCATAAGCCTCTAGTGGGAAATGGTATGTATTATTAATATTTACCTTTTTATGCCCTAGAGTCCATAGAAAAGTATAATGCATTTAAGTAGAGACTCAATAAATACTTATTAAATGGAGGAAACATTAAAATCATACCAATGTCTTATTTAAGCAACTCACTTATTGAATGTTGCAACATACTTCAGACTAAATTAACTTGTGTTGCTTAAAATTTTATGTTACATTCTGTTACTCATGCATGCAGTTATTTATTAGTATTATAGGTACTGTAATCAACATTAACCAGAAAATAACACCTAAATATCAACGTGATGACAAAAGTTTATTTTATAGGGAAAATGTAGATAAAACTTAACACATATCTTTCATTTAGTATGCTAGCAGTGCCATGACCTAGAATCAATCAATTATATTAGAAAACTGTTGAAAAAATTGCAAAGTTGATTATTATGACTACTAAGGAAGCAAGAGAAAAAGACAGGGGATGAAGAAGGGAAGAGGCACATTCTATACAGTAACATTTGAAAGTATGCAAGGGATAAGTCGCTGTGACTAATAGTGAAAGGTTAAGGGAAGTTAAACAGGAGTTATGATGGGCAACACATTCATTTCTGATAGTTTCAGTAAATATGATAATGTGAAACTGATAGTAATATATACATATTATATTTATGTATTGATTTAAGAAATACATATTTTACAGTGTTTCCAGCATAAAGTTTTATGCAATGGTTTTTGTTTAAAATTTCAATAATACCTGTTCCGTCCTAAAATATCAGATAACTTAAAACTATTTGATTTAGATTTTTTTCACTTCTAGTCACCTTTTCTCAAGTAGTCCTTTTCAAGTCTATTTACAAATCTTATTTCTAAACCATTAGAGCTGTAAATTTTCCATTCTCTTTAGTGAAATTTTACCTAAATTTAACAGAACCACCATAAATAAAATATATATACTCAATGGCTATATTTTTCATTTATCATGGTTAAGATAAAGTTTTTATGTAAGAAAACTTGTATTATATGTGTCATTTTTTTCCTCCTGAGAGATAAAGAAACCATAGACAGCAACATAAAGAAATTTTTAAAAAGTGGAGGCCATGATTTTATTTAAAAGTTCCAATAAACATATGCCACTTCATTAGTGTCTGTGGTATCTTCAGTGATAAAAAGACAAAAACAAAACAAAACAAAGCAGTATTCTGTCATACCCAACTGTGGTCTTATTAGTTTCTATACTCTCAAAGTTGGCACATACCAAATGGTAACCATAATTAATATCATCTGGATGGGACTTGATATTGCATGTAGTTACTAGATGTTATCAGAACTTTACCTAACTTGTCTAGGATTGCCTTTAGGATATTATCTTATTTCCAATGTGTAAGGTTTATGCGCTGGAGAAGGTAACAGCCCATTGATTTTGACTCAGTATCCTTTTAACTAATTGCCAAAGAACACAAACAAAACAACCAACCAATACTCATTTTTCACAATTGGATTGATTTAGGAAATCTACTAAGATAAGCCTTGATAAAGTACTGCATTTTTTGGTAAGAAAATGTGTGATAGCTTAGTCATAATATAGACAGTCCCACACCCCACACATGTTTTCTCTATTATTAACATTTTATTAGTATGGTAAATATGTTACAAGTAAGTAATCCATATCGACACATTATTAGCTAAAGTCCATCCTTATTCATATTTCCTCAGTTTTTACCAAAGGCCTCTTTTCTGTTTCACATTACATTTATTCATCATGTCTCCTTAGGCTCCTCTTGGTTGTGACAGTTTCTTGGGCTTTCTTTGCTTTTGATGACACTGACAGTTTCAGGATTACTGAACAGAAATGTTGTGGAGTGCTCCCCTATTTGGATCTGTCTGATGTTTTCCTCATGATTAGATTGGAGTTATGGGTTTGGGGAAGGGAGAGAACAGAGGTGAAATGTAATTCTCATCACATCATACTAAGTGCACATACAGTTGACATGATAGAACAATTTTTAATTTTCAAAAATTTTAATTGACAAATAATTGTGTGTATTTATGGGTTACAAAGTGATGTTTTGACCCATGTATACATTATATGAAGATTCAATCAAGCTAATTACATTAATCACCTCACCAATTTGTTATTTTATTTTGGTGACAATGTTAAAAATCTATTTTAGTAATTTTGAGCACTTTTGGTATTAACCTTGATTACCTGGATGAGGTAATGTTTGACAAGTTTTTCCGCAGACAACATAAACGCACACTTTTTCCTGACCTCTTCTACATTGTGCTCACTCTTTGGAAAGAAGTCACTATGTGAAGCCTACACTTAAGGAGCAGTATTCTGCTTCACTCCTTGAGGACAGAGTATGTAAATAAATTATCTGGAATTCTTCTGCACAAGAGATTTATCTTTTCTCTCTCATTTATGTATTGAATCATTTATTTATATCAGTCCATACTGGGTGTTTATTTTATACTTTATTTTATACACCCATACTAATGAGTGTTTATTTTATACTTTGGTTTATAACCCAAACTATATTATTTTGTTGTTCAAATTGTTCCAGTTTTGGCCATTGGAAGCTCTTTCAGTTGGTTCCTGTGTTCCTTTAACACATCTCCATCTTTTTTTGTGAACACTTCTTATTTTCTGACACTACACGATCATCCAGGTACATCTTGCAGAATATTATATTATGACTTAAGTTTCTCAATTGTGGATCCAGTATTCCCCACGCCAGTCCTACCCCTGGACTTCAGTTTTCCTTCTCTTGAAATACAAGAATTTCCCACTCTGTGGGATGTCTATTTGCTCTACTGATAGTTTCCTTGGCTATGAAGAAGCTTTTTAATTTGATCTGATCCAATTTGTTTATTTTTGATACAGCAGTGATTGCCTTGGGGGTCTTCCTCAAAAATT
>VBSM01000568.1:10035100-10047912 GCA_008086735.1 Cheirogaleus medius | reverse complement strand
ATGCCTGAGGTGATGGATGCCCCAATTACCCTGATTTGATTAATTCATATTGTATGCCTGTATCAAAACATCAGATGTATCTTATAAAAATTTGCAGCATAGAGACTAGATTTTACTCAAGGATTTCCCAGGACAAACTGGGTCCCCTTCAACCTTAAAAAGCTCCTTTTAAAATAATTCTCACTGCTTCCATCACTACAGCGAAGCTTCTGGGAATCTGGTCCTAGAGTCATCTGTCCTAGAGTCATCTTTCAGGACTCAAACCTACAGGCCCTCCAGAACTTGCTCTCACTTATGGTGAACTCTCTGGAAGCATTTTTCCATCACAGATACCAGGCTCCAATAGTATCCTGTGGTATATATGACTCCTTATCCTGCTTTGCCTCCCCTTTATACTTATCCTGTCACTTTATGAATGCTGCCACAGCCCAGCTTACATACCAGACCAATCATTCCTTTGCCTATGCTGGGAGCCCTAGTAACAATCTTAATTTCCATCCCCCACTATGGGTGTTCTATGTCATCTCTAATTGCCCATAGTCCAAGAGGCTCTCTGCCTTCCAAAAACTGTGAACTCTTCTCATCATGTGTGATCTTAGGTTTTTTGGCTAATGCCCTTAGCAACCCTGCTTTTAGCTCTAATTTCTGAACCCTACATTCCCCACTATCTAGTAACATTCATATGAAACCAAATTCAGGCCCTAGCTATTTCTCTCCAGCAAAACCCCCATCCCACCTCTAACCTACCTTTCAAGACCCTCAGTTTTCAATCCCTCCCCCTTAAAAACCCAAATGAACTCAATCAAGTAGGGACATCCATCATCCCTGAGTCAGTAAGAAGTAGTTACAGAAGAAATGAGACCTCCATCCATGATCCCTAGTTTCCTGAGTTCATTTTTTAAGAGAAATTTAATTTAACCAAAGGAAGGGGAAATGATAGGACGGTGGGTCTTGTGAGCGAAATATATGAGCTCTCTGTTCTTTCTCTGCTACCGTATTTCCCCAAAAATAAGATAGAGTCTTATATTTGTTTTTCTTCAGGAAGACACCCTAGGGCTTATTTTCAGGGTATGTGTTATTTTTTTAAGTACAATACAACAATCTACATTATTCAAATATTGTTAAGTCGTCTTCTTCTGGAGCATCATCATAACTCTCCAAACCCTGAATTTCAACCTGAATTTCTTGTGACTCTATCTCCTTTAGAACCATTGGCTCCAATCTCTCATGTCGAGCAATAAAACTCTCATGGAGCAGATGAGAAGGGCTGCTGGTCTTCTTTACAGCTCTGCGACGAAATGCATGGGTTGTGCAGATATGCTGCGTAGCCACGCCCACCACTAGGTATTATTTTCGGGGTAGGGCTTATATTGCACAAATGCTTAGAAATCCTGCTAGGGCTTATTTTATGGGTAGGTCTTATTTTCATGGAAACACGGTATCTCTCTGGTCTCTCCCTCCCTCTGCACCTAGCTAACAGGTGTCCTGCAGAGCTCTGAACATCTAAAAAGAGCCCAACAAACAAAAGGAAATGTAAATTTTTAATAGCTTCTAGACCTATTGTCCATAACTGCCTTTTTAGCATGTGTTTCTACAGCCTGGAGTAGTTCCTGAGAAGTTCCTGAATGACAGTATGGGGGACAATTTCCAGACATCAAATCCAGCCCAAAATCATATCTTGAGGGCAAGTTCACTTTATCCCTAAAGCAAAGGGAATGGATGCAGCAGTTTCACACAACAGATTCCATTATCTGCGTGCAGTTAAGAATAAACGGAGCAGATATGGCAATTCACAACAATTAACTATTTTTTATTTGTCCCCATAAAAGCAGCAAGCCACTTGGTCTAGCTGCTGGCATCTCCCTTCCCTTTCTTTGGGATGCCACACTGTCTCTCTGCTCTCCCCCACCCCTTCTCTCTTTCTCTCTGTCCTTCTAAAGGATAGAATAAATTTTACTTTTATATATCTTAAAAATATGCAACTATTATGTAGCCATAATAATTAAAACTCATTAAAAAATTAAGAAAAAATGCATCTTGCATGAAAACAGTTTCTCTGTTTTGATGCTGTTTTATTACTAACATCTAAAAGAGTGCCTGACACACAATAAACTCTCAATGTTTGTGGAATTAATTATTATTAAATTCTAAGTCTTACTCATTCCATCTTACTTTCTATAGGATATCAATGTATACATGACAGTAGTTCTTTTTTCTAGGCAAAATTCACCTAAAAATCAGAAAGGGGTCAAGTGGAAAGGAATTGGGAGTCTTGTCCAACAGTGTAACACTGGGAAAAGATATTCAGTGTCACATATCAGTAAATTTGCTAGGTGATGCAAAATCCTAAAGCCCCAGTTGGTAGAATGGGGGACATTATCCCAATTCCTGCCAATTTTTAAAAATGAAACAGCACTGTGAACCTCTGATTTTGTACTGGGAGGTGTTTTTGACCCATAAATAGATCATCTGCATTTTATTCATTATCTTCAAGCACAATAAGGAGATAGATCCCTGCATTTGTTTTAGCAAATCAGTTTAGCATAATGTTGCATAATGTTAATATTGTGACATCTACCTGTGTTCTTATGCAATCATTTACTTATGATCAATTTCAAATATATATACATATGATTTCATATCTAAATATTGAGGCATACAGGAAGCATGATCATAATACACTGTTAAAATATGTGTTCTTTTTCGAAAAGATATGGTTGAAATAGAGAAAAGAAAAGATACTTGAGCAAGGTGTCCTTGGGGAAGCAAAGATGCAGAATTAGTAGATAACTAAGACAAAAAGAAAATGATAGTTGAGCCAAGGTCTCAGATGACAGCCATAATACTGGTATATGCATATTCACAGCATGGGGTCATGATACAGAGCTGTTCCTAAATGCACTGCATACTTATAATTAAATTACATAGGAATGTATTTGGATTTTTAAATTCCCAAAACAATATAATAACATAACTTTAATACGTAGGCTTTAATATTTATTTTAGGACTAATTGTGGCTTATTCTGTTATATTGCATGTTTGTAGTTTAGTCTATTCTATAATTATTCCCTGTAATATTTGTAAGAAATAGAATGGCTTAAAGGCCCTTCCTTTGCCCCAGGTGTCAGAGCCAATCTTGTGCTAGTGTGATAATTCTCCACACTGACTACTGTTTCCTTAAAAAAAAACAAAAAAAAAACTAGAGTTATATCAAGGGGATGACAGGCTTATGCTAACTTGTTGGGATGCTTTTCTCCTTCTCCCCAATCTTGCTGAGGAAGAGAGGCATTAGAGAAGCAGAACATCATAAAGCTCCTTCTCTAACTGTCCTCTATCAAGACATGGAGATTTAGAATGAGTAATGAGAGGACAATAAATCATCCTATTTCAATTAGTAAGATTCTCAATTTACCCCTTCCTTTCTGCCTATGATATCCTTGGCACACCAATAAAACCATTTATTGTATTTATTTTAAGAAAATATTAACTTTCCACTGAAACCATAGGATAATTAACAGAACATAGTTTTAGGAAATGAAAAATGTCAGGAATAAAATCAAAAGTGAAATATATTTTTTAAAAATATCATTCAATGACACTTTACATTTGACATTTTATCTAGCATTTTTTTCTGGCATCTATTTTATAGTAAATATTCTTATACTGGAAAATCAATTCACAGATCCTCAAATAATTTTGTTAGAATGTCACAGGAGGTAATTTAAATTTCTCTACAAGCCAATTAAATACATTTATTAACCTCCAAATTTAGCGGTTCTTAAAATTGTTGTTCATGTTGAGGAGAGATAATTTGACAACCTGGTGAATCTAAAAGTATGAACTCTATATTACTTTGAAAGTTCTATTAGTTGTACCTAATGCAACTTGCAATCCCAAAAATTGTATAGCATTTCCCTGGATAATCACAAAATAGTTAGGAAAATTCACAGATACATGCTTTTTTTTCCTTAAGAAGTCTATATCACAGACAACCTAATATTATTTTGTAATTTCACAAAGTCTTCTGCTTATTTACATTTCAGCAAGAGTCAGTTCCTATAAAGGCATCATTTTGCAGAGTTGATTTGTCTTTTGCTATAATGTTGATATGCTGCTTTTTCTTTTTATATTCTGTTTTGGTTTATGGAAGCAAGAAGCTGTCAGAGAGATGTATTGGAAAAACTTATATCAAGAAGCAAATTTGCCAGTACTTCTCTACACTTATGTAGAGACATAGTATGACAAATATCCAGGTTTCCAAATTAATTAGCATAGCTTCATGTTGAACTGCCATATGATTTAAAAGACATAAAAATACTTCTTTTTCTATTGCATTTCTGCAGTTTAATTACATTGCCAAGATTGTCAACTGTGTCTAAATCATGTTGGAAACATAAAAATGTCTGATAGTGAAAAAGCAAAAACAAAGAAGTAAACATCCACTAGGTTAAGTCACATTTGATAACATTAGGTGGCAGATATAATTTTCTTCCACTCAAAGGTAAAATCAAATATTTTATGAACTATACCCAAATTATACTATATTACTTCTTATTCCATTTTAATGTCCTGAAATAGCTGACATGTTCCACTTAGTACTTCAATATCTCATAGCATTGTATTACTTGTTTTATAAGGAACATTTTTAGCTTGCAAACTGGCTATGAAAGTAATTACAATTTGTAATGAAACTCAAAATGCCAAAGAAAGCTGTTCCTTTTCCTCACATAAAGATAACATACTTTCAAGAGTCAATATAGCAACTATGTACTATGGAACAAATAAGCATGCACTGGGCAGTCAGAGCTTTTATTTTGTCAAAGTTGGCCTAACTCACAAAGTCAGAAAGAATTCTGTATGATTCATTACACTTGCACAAAGAATCACAATTATTTGAACATCTAAGCCAGAAAGGATATTTACAGAAAATTAATTATTATAATAAGCACCTCTGAGAATGCAAACAGACCACTTAGTGGAATAAGAATGGAATAGGAGAAGTAAATTCGAAATCCAAAATAAAAAATAATCCCATTAATTATCCAAATAAATGTACTGTTATTGTTTTCTTTTATAGACTTGGAGGAAAGGGCTTCTTGAGAACCCTGATTGGCTGAATACAAATCCAGAGATTCTTATAGCATTCTGTATTTAAACACCAAATGAGATTCTTAGAGGATAAGTTAACCTAGGCTATGGCTTTCAGTCATGCGAGCAAAAACTCCTACCTTGCTGTAGAATTTTCTATATTGTCATCTGCCATCATCTCCAAATCTTGTGAGCGTTTCTCACAAGCCTCTTTGAATAAATTCTCTTCTGGAACTGCTTTAAGAGTATCTTCATTTGCTTGAAGATGTTCTATCAGGTTTTGTTGGTGCCAATTCTGAAGGGCTCTTTGATGGGCAGGGGCTGGTCCCGGCACTGGTGCCAGTATACTGTGGTGGACAGGACTGTTGCTTTTCCTCAGTCCATTTCTGTCCCGAGAGTGGTTCTTCAACCTGCCCTGAACCGGGGTCCCTCTATGCTCATATCCTTCCTGCTGAAGGCAGCTTACAGTGTTGGGCGAACCTTGAGAAGGATGACTAAACCACCTCCAGCGTAGCCTTAGGATCTGTTTCACATCAAACTCTTTCTTGCCTGACACGGACATTGTTGCAGGAGGAAAGACAAAAAAGCCTTCTCTCACAGAAAGGAAATGGAGCCTTTGTTATCTCTTGTTTCTCTGCCTCTTCTGTAGGGCTAACAAAAGCACAAGAGCTAGAGAGAGAGAGAGAGCAGTCTTTCTTGCTTTCTCTCCCCTCCCCCGCTGCCTATGATACACTGAATACTTTAGCCTTCTGGCTGAAGCAGAAAGCTGCAGCTAACAGTGTAGGTGGGAAATGGTGCTGACAGGATGATGAGGTCAGACCTTAAACAAGTAAATCAGCTTAGCACAGGAAAACAGCTACCACAACACACTCCAGCTGTTAGATCTGTACGTGCTTGCAGCCTCCCCTCCTGGACTTGCAAATATCTAACCCAGCTTCTTTGGTACCGAAGTACAGTAGCTGAAGCTTAAACTCAGGCAAGTGAGCAAAAGCAAAGTGTTTAAACTCGCTTCTTTCTAGCTTCCTTCCACTCACTCCTCCCCTGCCAGATTCATTTCTCGGTAGCCCACTTCTAAAAATGTGCCACTTTGTCCTAGAAGAATTTGTGACAAGAATTCATTATGATCTATTTTGAGATTCTTTTTATGGAAGTTTTGAAAGTGGTTCATTAAGGGAAAGCATCTTTTCATCGATCTCCTCATGCATATTTGTAGTTATTATTTACAAAACTCACCTGGAAATGTGAATGTCTCTATATAAACATTTACCTGACAACCTGAACAATTTCAGAAACATAAAAAGTGTTGGTTTTCCATGAATACACACACAGACACACACACCCCAACTTCGAGATGTAGAAAAAGTATTTTAAGCCTACATATGAAGGAAGAAAATAGTGTTTTTCTAAGCTGGTTAGATTAAAAAAGATGTCTTCTCTCAGTGACCAAAGCTTGAAAATGAATAGTCCATTCTGGCTACATGTCTGTATAAACACCTCCTTATCATGCCCTTTATGTTCAAAGGCAGTGCTAAAGGTTTATTTTCTTTGGTTAAAAGCCCTTATGAGAGGATGCAACAGAGAATGTTTTGAATTAAATCCAAACAACCACACTGCTCAGTAATAACCATGCCCAAAGTATTTTGAGATCTGAATCAGAATCACTATTTTGCACATGAGTAACTGTTTATACAACAGTCATGCATCAGAATGCATTTACCAATGTCATTTTGAAATTTAGTTTGAACTTTATCCAGCTCTTATGTCATGCATACAGATGATAAGGAAGAAATTATACTAGTGTATAATTAGAAAGAATATTGAAATTGTAAGGTTTTGGGTTTAGTTCTGGGTTTATGATTAATGAGCTCTGTGACCTTGAATAAATCACTTTACTCCTCTGCATGTCAATTTTTTCATATATAATATAGTGAGGCTGAGCAGATTTCTAAGTTTACACCAGCACTGATATGTAATGGATTTGAAAAGAACATAGAAACAGAATGAAATGAATATGTCTTTCCAAGTTCTGGTAAGCATTTTATCTGCAGTTTTCTTTAAATCTAATTATACCTTTCCCTTTACCCTCTTGGTTTTTCTTTGTTTGTTTGTTTTTTACAGGTGTGATGGTTAATTATGTGTGTCAACCTGAATGAGTTATGTGGTGCCAGGATATTTGGTTAAACATTATTCTAGGTGTTTCTGTAAGGGTGTTTTTGGATGAGCTTAACATTTAAATTGATAGACTGAGTAAATCAGATTATCCTCCCTAACTTGGTGGGACTCATCTAATCAGTTGAAGGCCTGAATAGAACAAAAGGCTGACCTTCCCTTAAATAACAGAGAATTTCTCCAGCCTAACTGCCTTCAAACTGGAGCATGGGCTTTTTTCCTGCCTTAAGACTTGAACTGAAACGTTGGATCTTCCTGGTTCTCGAGCCTGCTGGCATTTGGGCTGGAACTACACCCTTGGCTCTCCTGAATCTCCAGTGTGCCAACTGCAGACCTTGGGACTTGTCAGCCTCCATAATCATGAGCACAAATTCCTTATAATAAACCAGTCTCTCTCTCTCTCTCTCTCTCTCTCTCTCTCTCTCTCTCTCTCGGTATATATATATAAATAAAATGCATACATATATGTGTATATACGTGTATACACACACACACGTCCATTCTATTGGTTTGTTTATTTGGAGAACCTTGATTCATATATCATAGTAGGTTTTTTTTCTCTTACTAGGATATTATTAAATACACACTGATAGGCATGTAGTTGACTTTTATCTGACTTGCAAACAGGTTATTCCCATCTCCAATTTGCCAACCTATTTTCCAACAAATTCCTTAACCCAAGTGTTAGAATATGTAATAATCTATCTTTGGTGACTGTATTTCTGGTACTCAGCATGTAAATAACTGAATGAAATCTCAAAATTTATTCTGATGAGCTCTGGGCACATCAGTGAGTACTGGCAACCAAACAAGAATTATCTTTCTGTTATCTAGGTAGGTAACAGTCCATGTAGACTCCTTGGGGTCAGTATCTGTATTTTAGAGCCACTGCATCTAAAATACAATCTTGCACATAAAGGAAGCAAACTATAAATACCAGAAAAAATAAATGAAATGTTATAATGGAGATTTAAATATCATATAGTAGGAGCAAGAAGAAGTACTGTATTAATAAATTGTCCATCTAAGTAGCTCTAAATAATACCTTCTCTTGGATACCATATTATTTATTAACATGTTCCATGAGCTTGTTATAATTTAGATATAATTGTGGATTTGCGTGTGTACCTCTTAAAACAAGATGAAAATTAATGAATATATGTCAAAACCTCAACTTTGATAGCACAATACCATGCATGAATTTACTGAGACCGTGCTTTTTGAAAGTATGCTGAATATGGTCATTTTCCTTGATATTGAACACAAAATTGTAAAATGACTAAGAAAGTATATATATCTTCTAGAAAAAAATTGAAGATAATAGTATTTTATCAAGCACTAGGATTCTTTTTAAATTTCTCATTATAAAAGAAAGATTTAAGCATATTCAAACAGAAATGCAGAAAATTACTATGAGGATAGAAAGCATATCTTATCATTTCCTTCCCACTGCCTTATTATTTACTTCACAGCTTGTAATATTTGACCTATGTAGAATTAACAAGTGACAAATTCTAATTGAATTTATTGTCACATGAATTTAGTTTCTCAATAAATGCCAGAATTTTAAAATAAAAGAGAAATGCAAAACAGCTATGGGGCTAAAATACCCATCTAAATAATTACTGATTATAAGGGGAGGGGAATCAGCCTATTAAACCAGTTGGATATTCAGGGCAATTTAACAGCCATGAAGTTCTCTTGATATTGTGCTCTGAACAAAAACCTGGCTAGCAATTTAAATTAGTCATATAATAGGACACTATAGTAGTTAACATTATTCAAATGCACTTGGAAATACTTTGTTCTATTTCTTTCACATAATTATTTGATTAAACAACTTAAAAACAACATGAACATTCGTGTATTAAAAGCTGCATATCAACAACCTACTATGGTCCTGAGGTGGAACTATTCACTTTGCATGAGATACATTGGGCAGCACTAAAATGGTTAAAACAAAAGTAGTGCCTGATTTTGAAAGGTTGTATACTAAACACATGACTTTAAAACTCTATCCTAAAACACTGACCCCAGAATCACTACAAATTTTGAAAGAGGTAAAAATAACATTAGTGTTGACTCATTGCCACCGCCAATATCCTGACCCCTGAAAAAAAAATTAAAGAATGGAATGGTATTACTATAATTAAATTCCACTTATTTAGATGAACAAACATTTTCACATATATAAAAACAAACAAAAATGAAATAATTGATGCTAACTCCTGTCTTATTCTAGCAATAAGTAACATTCATTGTTGACACACAGAGCACAAAGGCATCCCATCTATCTCAAGTGTTGCATTCCTAAAAAACATTTACTAATAGATATTTTCACAAAACATAAAATACACCTATATTGTTTTGTTTAATTGCATATTAATAATTATGAATCCTCAATAAAAATTATATTTAGTGTCAAAGGAAATTTAAAACTAAAATTCAGTTTATGTATATGTTTTTGTTGCAGAAATTATATGATAATGAATAACACCTTTGTAAGCCAAAATATATAATGTTAGGAAATAATTCTTTTAGGAAAGTTGAATGAAAATGTATGTTCAAGAAGAAAGGGAACTATTTCAAATTTTTGCTCCTAATGAAAAAATTACTTCATATATTATTAAATGAATCACAGAGGTATCAAATCATCACAGTATTTAGATTACATTGTATATATTTTAAAAAGTGATTTAAAAATTTATTTGAAATACTAACATTTAAAAATATGACTGAAACTGCATATTTTCTCGCTGTTTAAATTTCCACTGTAATATTTTAAATGTGAGCTTCATATTATATCAGACTGTACATCATTTTTCAAACTTTTTATAGAGAGTATGTGGAGCAAAAATATTTGAAGACAACTGCTCAAGGCTAACCCAAGTTTGAAAGATTATCACTTCATTTTAAGCCTCCTTTCACACTGTTTCATAGTTAATTAGGAATATTCTTCAACAGATTTTCACAAACTCCATTTATTCCCCCATTAATTCCCATGAAATCTGACTGCTGTCCCTATTTCTACACTGAAGTTGTTCACTCTTATCCATCTGTTCTTGAACTTTAGTGAGCTAAGATTTTACATGTGTTATTTATTAAAATTGCACATTCTGATCCAGTGGTTCTGAAGTAGGGTGCAGAAAACTGCCTTTTCAATAATTTCTCTAAGTCACCCTTTGCAGGTGGCCCACAGACAATTAATAAATTGTGTTTTCCAGTAGCCAACAATGCAGCCTTAGGTGAACACAACTATTTCCTCTCATTTCTCACTTCCTTGGCAGGAATATTTTATTTATGCATTTATTCACTAATTCATCTAACAAAGGCTTCTTGAGTGCCTACTATTTGCCAGACTCTGAGGACGCAAATACCATTGTGTCCACAAAAGCTTACCTTTTGCACTCTCAATCATCCCATCTTTTTTTGAAACCGTCTCCTCTTTATCTTTCATAATACATTGTTTCTCTTTTCCCTTATGTCTGTGCCTTCATTTCCATTACTCTGTCCTTTTCACCCAAACACCTACCTATGCCCAAGTCTCAGATATCAGCCTTGTCCAACTTCTTTTACTTCTTTATCTTAAACATAAGATTTATTTATTTACCCAAGATTCAGTCGTGATCTCTATGTCACTGATTTCTAAGTTATTTTAAGCACTACTCTCACCTATATTTTGGTTCCAAATCTCTAGGTGCCCACAAGATCTTACTGTATAAAGAAGTTTTTATCTCTCTCTTCATAATGTGGTAGCAGTTATAGAAGAAACATAGTATCAGTCATTCTGCATACTAATTACCTTGAGTTAAACTTTTTCTTCTTTCAATTAAAGAAAACTGGTTTTGTTGTCTTGAGAATTAATATTTTATCTTACAAAAGAGTTTTAATAATTATTTTGGCCCTCAGCAGTGTGAACCTGATTGAAAATTTAGACATGGCACTTGTCTTAAATTATATGAAATTAAAATATCCTTTAAGGTTAGCCACCATAAATACATTCAATATTACAATTATTTGTAGACATAGTCATAGTCTACTTTAATACTTAGTAAAATGTCAAAATGTCCTTTATTTCTAACCTTTCTAAATGTTTTATTTTTTGAAAAGATAAAAATCATTTATTCTTACTCCTAGGCTCAAATGATCCTCCTGCCTTAGCCCCCTGAGTAACTGGGTCTACAGATGAATGCCACCATGCCCTGCTAATTTTAATTTTTTTTTTTTTTTTACAAACATGGTCTTGTTATGTTGCCCAGGCTGGTCTTAAACTCCTGACCTCAAATGATCCTAACTCCTCAACTTCCCAATTTGATGGGATATAGGCAAGAGTCATCACTCTGGCTCCAAAAATCATTCATTCTTACTAATATTTTACCTTGATTTATAAAGAAGTAAAATGTAAAAACCTCTATTTGCTGAGATAAAAACTCACATTAAAACATTTAAGAGTTTATTAAGTGTTCTTACCATGAAAGGGTGTTGAATTTTGTCAAAAGCTTTTTCTGCATCTATTGAAAGAATCATATGGACTTTGTTTTTGCTTCTGTTTATGTGGTAAATTACATTTATAGATTTACGTATGTTGAACCATCCCTGCATCCCTGGGATGAAGCCCACTTGGTCGTGTTAGATTATTTTCTTGATAAGCATCTGGATTTGGTTAATTAGGATTTTGTTGAAAATTTTTGCATCTGTATCCATAAGGGATATTGGTCTGTAGTTTTCTTTTTTCGTTGCATCCTTTCCTGGTTTTGGTATTTGGAACCAAAGAAGACCCTGCATATCGAAAGCAATTGTAGGCAATAAAAACAAAATGGGAGGTATTAATATGCCAGATATCAAATTATACTACAAAGTTGTAGTAATCAAATCAATTTGGTATTGGGACAAAAATAGGAAGATTAACCAGTGGAACAGATCTGAGAACCGTGATATAAAAGCATCCTCATATAAGCATCTAATCATTGACAAAGCAGACAAAAACATACACTGGGGAAAAGAAACCCTATTCAATAAACGGTGCTGGGAAAACTGGATATCCACTTGTAGAAGGCTGAACCAGGATCCACACCTTTCACCTCTCACAAAAATCAACTCAAGCTGTATAACAGACTTAAACCCAAGGTATGAAACTATTAGAATTCTAGAGGAAAATATTGGAAACACTCTCTTAGACATTGGCCTAGGCAAAGAATTTATGAAGAAGACCCCAAAGGCAATCACAGCAGCAGAAAGAATAAATAAGAGGGAACTGATCAAACTAAAAAGCTTCTGCACAGCAAAAGAAACAGTCATGAAAGCAAACAGACAACCTACAGAATGGGAGAAAATTTTCGCATCCTACACATCCAATAAGGGGCTGATAACTAGAATCTACTTAGAACTCACGAAAATCAGCAAGAAAAATCAAACAACCCTATCAAAAAGCGGACAAAGGACATGGACAGAAACTTTTCTAAAGAAGACAGAATAATGACTAACAAACATATGAAAAAACGCTCAACATTTCTAATCATCAGGGAAATGCAAATCAAAACCACAATGAGATATC
>VBSM01000568.1:10000168-10017297 GCA_008086735.1 Cheirogaleus medius | reverse complement strand
GTATTAACTGATCAACACTTAAGTGCACATATAGTAATAACATTCATCAGGTATGGGGCAGATGGGAGGGAGAGGGAGGGTGCATACGTACACACCTAAAGGGTGTGGTGTGCACCATCTGGGGGATGGACACGTTTAAAGCTGTGACTTGGGTGGGGCAAAGGCAATATATGTAACCTAAACATTTGTACTCCCTTAAGATGCTCAAATTAAAAAAAAATGAAATAAAGTGAAGTCTGATTAAACCCAAAAAGAGAAAAAAACACAAATAATCAACTTTAGGATTAAGAAAGTGGTCAAAATTAAAAATAACATTAAATTATTTAAAAACTATATACATATTTTACCAATATACTTAAAAATAAATAGGTACATATATATATCTATGGAGACATAGATTCATAAGTAAACAGTATAAAAATGTCTGGAGTCTTGTATAACAAATACTAACAGTGTTTATCTGAAGGAAAGGAGATGGAAGTCGGAGGGGAGCTGAAAAGGAACATAAGTACTTACATAGCACTGGTGGAAAATGCACAAGAACATGAACTAATGTATTTCTTATGAACAGTAGTTTTATTAAAATAACAAAGGGAAATGATATTTTGCTTTGAAGACAATAGTTGCTAGATATTGTTGGTACTTAACAAAGCAAAATGAATTCTGGTTTCCAGTCCAACATATACGGTACTTACATATCCTCATTTTCACTCCCAAATTAAGAAAAAAGCTGAACAGACTAAAAGCAACAACTCTTCTTACATCCATTGGAGAATTGAGGTCACAGGACAAAACACTGCCCACCAAATTGGAAGCATAGGCAGGCAGGTATGGGGAATCAAAAGATAGTGGATTAGAAGTTGAGGAGCAGAAATATCCACAAGAACCAATTCCAGGTTAGGAAATCCTAAAATACTTGAAAAATTGCTAAAAGCTCAGTATGAAAAAGTTTGAGAGTTAAAATCTCCAAGAGGAGTACAACACTTTTGTAAGTTTTACCTCCTGAGCCCTGTCAAGTTCTCACAGTGAAAATCAGAGAAAAACCCTTTCCTATCTCCTGAAGGAAGAAAAGGAGATATGTATTCATTATGAAATAATGTCCAGAGCATTCTGGTTTTTTTCTTTCAAGATCTGCCTTCAAGGGAAAATATTTTACAAGAGTGTAACTAACTTACTGAAGCATTTTTTTCCTTTTTATTTCATCATATTATGGAGGTACAAATATTGTTAAGTTTACATATATTGCCCTTGCCATCCCTCTCCCCCCGCCACCGTGTCAGAGCTTCAAGCGTGTCCATCCTCCAGGTGGTGCACATCGCACTCATTATGTAAGTATACACCCATCCCCTCCTCCCCCTATCCACCTGCTCACCACCGAATAATTTTTTTGACATTTTTTTATATTTTATATCTTTGCCTCTCCCTTAGAAGGAGTACAGGTATGCACTTCCCCTCCACAATGCTAGCCACATCCCTAAGATGTGGGTCCCCCCCCACCAAAATTCATTGTGAGCACTACCACCATTTGAGCAGCATAGTTTTAATCAGTCAGGACCAATTTGATGGTGAGTACATGTGGGGCCCATTTTCCTGATCTTGTGTCGCCTCACTTGGGACAATGGGCTTAAACTTAATCCAGGATAGTATAAGCGGTGCTAGCTTGTTGTCATTTCTTAGAATTGAGTAATATTCCATTGTGAACATATACCAAATTTTGATTATCCACTCATGAATTGACAGGCACTTGGGTTGTTTCCATGTTCTTGTAATAGTGAATTGTGTTGCCATAAACATTAGGATGCAGATGTCTTTATAATATAATGTCTTATGCTCTTTTGGGTAGATGCCCAACAATGCTATTGCTGGGTTGAACAGTATTTCTATTCCTAGCTGTTTGAGATATCTACAAATTCTTTTCCACAAAGGTTGCACTAATTTGCAGTCCCACCAGCAGTGTCAGAGTGTTTCTGTCTCTACACATCCTTGCCAGCATTTGTTGTTTTGGGATTTCTTGATACAGGCCATTCTCACTGGGGTTAAGTGATATCTCAGTGTGGTTTAGATTTGCATTTTTCTCATGATTAGAGATGTTGAGCATTTTTTTATATGTTTGCTGGCCATTATTCTGTCTTCTTTGGAGAAGTTTCTGTTCATTTCTGTTGTGCATTTCTTTATGGAAAGAACAAACCGGGAGGCATCAGTCTTCCTGACTTCAAGCTGTACTATAAAGCAATAATAGCTAAATAAGCCTGGGACTGGCACGAGAACAGAAGCATCGATGTTTGGAATAGATCTGAGATACCAGAGATGAAAGCATCAGCATACAGTAACCTAATCTTTGATAAAGCAGAGAAAACTATACAATGGGGAAAATAATCTCTCTTCAATAAATGCTGCTGGGAAAAGTGGATAGCTACATGCAGAAGATTGAATCAGAATCCCTACCTCTCACCTGTCACAAAAATTCACTCAAGATGGACAAGAGACTTAAACCTAAGGCATGAAACCTTAAGAATCTTTGAAAAAGAGGTTGGGAAAACCCTATCAGACATTGGCCTAGGCAAAGAATTTTTGAGGAAGACCCCCAAGGCAATCACCACAGCATCAAAACTAAGCAAATGGGATCTGATCAAATTAAAAAGTTTCTGCACAGCCAAGGAAACTATCATCAGAGCAAATAGACAACCCAAAGAATGGGAGAAAATATTTGCTCTCTACACTTCTGATAAAGGTCTAATAACAAGAATCTATCTAGAACTTAAAAGAATTAGCAAGCAATAACCTACTGCAGCTTTACCAGAGCCTAAGTAATCTGGGGGAGGAAAATATTCATTTCCAATTCCCTTTAATACAGTGTAAGGGAAATTCCCAAGTCTAGCCCCTTTTATCCTCCTTGCCCTATCTAAGGGGCAGAGGAGTGACCGGAAAGCATTTGCGAAGGTCACAAACCAGGGAAAAAAGTTCACTAAATGATTGAAACTTAATCATAAGACAATAAAATGTTTCCCTTCTCCCTACACCTTATCGCCACATCAATAAGGCTCCTGGATAATAACAAGAGAAAACAACTGAAAGAACTGCATATCTCAGACATTAGATATCTTTAGTGAAACTTAACAAAAATAAGAGAGACAGAAACAAGGGCACCAGATACACTGTAGCCCCTGCAACCTGAAGCTAAAGCAAAACATAAGCAGAGCTTACCACTTACCCAGATAAACATACAACTTCATACTAAAGGCCTAAAAGTATCTCAGTTCTTTTTACCCAGTACATCATGTCCAGCTTCCAAGAAAAAAATATAAGGTACATTAAAAGACAAAAAGCATAAGTTGAGGAGACATAGCAAACATTAGAACCATATTCAATATGGCAGGGATATTGGAATTATTAGACCAGAAACTTAAACAATTGTAATTATATGTTAAAGACTCTAGTGAAAAAGCAGAAATAATTGAAGAAAAGAAGAGTAATGTATGCAGAGAGCTAAAAATCTAAGAAGTAAAAAGAAATGCTAAAAATAAAAATATGTTACAGAAATGAATAATGCTTTTGATGAGCTTATAAGTATAATGGACATGGCCACCCAATTAAACTCAGTGATCTTGAAAAAAATATAAATAAAAACTTTCAAAACTGAAATGTAAAGATAAAGAGTAAATGAAAAATAACATAGAACAGAATACCAAAGAATTATGAGACAATTACAAAACCTGTAATATGGGTATAATGGAAATACAAGAAAGATGGAAGGGAGGGAGGAAAGAAGGGAGAGGAAGAGAGAAAAGAAAAAAGAAAGAAGAAAATCTTCAAGTACTAATGACTGAAAATTTTGTAAAATTAGTGATAGATACCAAATATAGATCCAGGAAAGTAAGGGAACACCAAGCATGATAAATACCAAAAGTGCCAACATCTAGGCATACTATATTTGAAGTACAGAAAATCAAAGACAAAGACAAAATCTTGAAAGAAGCCACAGGAACTGGAGAATCCTTATCATATGTAGAGGAACAAAGATAAAAATTATAATAGATTTATTTTCCCACACCTTGTAAGCAAGAAAAAAGTGGAGAGAAAGAATTAAAGTATTAAAAGGAAGAAAATCTCTCACCAACTTAGAATTGTTTTGTCAGTGAACTTTTCCTTTAAAACTGAAGGAAAAATAGACTTTCTCAGACAATAAAAAAAAAATTGAGGGAATTTGTCATCACAGTAGACCTGTCATGCAAGTAATGTTAAAATAAACTCTTTAGGAAGAAAGAAAATAATATATGTTTAAAAACACAGATCTATGTACAGGAAAAAACAAAAGCATTAGAGAAAGAATTAATGAAAGTAAAACAAAATATTCTATTTCCTTATTTTTAATTGATCTAGCAGATAACAATTTGCTCAAAATAGTAATAAGAACAATGTATTCAGTGAGTATAGCTTATAAAGAAGTAAATTGAATGATGGCAATAAGTTACTGCAGAAAGAAATTAGAAATACTCTGCTATAATGTACTTGTACTATTCATCATGAGGTGGTATAGTGTTATTTGAAAGAGGACTTCGATTAGTTGCAAACAAATATTGTGAACTCAAGGCCAATCACTAAAAATAATTTAAGGAAAATATACTTAATAGGCTAACGGAAGGGAAATGGACTAAAATTATACTCAACTGAAACCAAGAAAGGTAGGACTAAAAAGAACAAGGGCAGTGAATAGAAAACAATAACAAATATGGTAGATATTAATGGAACTCTATTGATAATCACCATAAATATCAGTGGTCTAAGTACACCAATGAAAAGATGGAAACTGTCAGAGCAGATCAGAATTCAAGACCAACTATATTTTGTTTATAAGAAATTCACTTTAAACATAAAACATATAGATTAAAAGTAAAGAGATAGAAAAAGATATACCATGCTAATACTAATCAAAAAATCTGCAGTAGCTATATTAATTTTAGACAGAGCAGACTTCAGAGCAAGGAAAATTATTAGGGATAACAAGAGGTATTGCATAATTATAAAAGGGGTCAATTCTCCAAAGAATATAACATTTCTTATTATCCTTTTGTGTGTGTATACCACAAAAGCATCAAAATATATGAGGTAATAGCTAATAGAAATTCAAGGAAAATAGATGACTTCCCTATTATAGGAGAAGACTTCAATAGCCCTTTATTGGTAATTGATAGTTTTAGCAGGTAGAAAATCAGTACAGATATAGTTTAACTTAACAACATAAATAGTCAACTAGATCTAATCGACATCTATAGGATACTCCATCCAACAACAGCAGAACACAAATTCTCCTCAAACTCATATGCAACATGACCATGATACAACACATTCTCACCCATTAAATATACCTTAACAAATTTGAAAGAATTGAGATCATACAAATTATGCTTTCAGACTACAATGAATTTATCTATAAATCAATGAGTGAAAGGTAGCTTAGAAAAATAAACAAATAGTAAAGAAAACCCAAAAATACATCAATTTAAACAACACTCTTCTCAATAAAACATGGTTCAAGGAAGAAGTCTCAAGTGAAGTCTAAAAATATTTTGAACTATAATGAAATGAAAATACAACTTATCAAAATTTGCAAGATGAACTAAAAGCATTGCTTACAGGAAATTTATATCTATACTACCCAAAGTGATCTACAGAGTCAATGCAATCCCTATTAAAATACCATCATTATTTTTCACAGATATAGAAAAAAATAATTTTATGCTTTGTATGGAATCAGAGAAGATCCCGTATCATAAAAGCAACCCTAGGCAATAAAAACTAAATGGAAGGTATCAATTTACCAGACTTCAAAGTGTACTACAAGGCTATAGTATTTAAAACAACTTAGCACTGGCACAAGGGACAGGGACATTGATCAGCAGAACAGAACAGAGAACCCATATAAGACAAACCCACAGCCAACATCATAATGAATGGGGAAAAATTGAAAGCATTCCCACTTAGAACTGGAACAAGGCAAGGTTGCCCACTATCTCCACCTATATTCAACATGGTGCTGGAAGTCCTTGATATAGTAATCAGAGAATAGAGCTGAATTAAGGGCATCCAAATGGGGGCAGAAGAGGTCAAACTCTCACTATTTGCTGATGATATGACATTGTATCTAGAAAACACCAAGGATTCAACCAAGAGACTCCTCGAATTGATAAATGAATTCAGTAAAGTCTCAGGATACAAAACCAATACACACAAAGCAGAGGCATTCATATACACCAATAACAGTCAAAGTGAGAACCAAATCAAAGACTCAATTCCCTTCAAAGTACCAACAAAGAAAATAAAGTACCTAGGAATATATTTAAGGAGGTAAAAGACCTCTAGAGGGAGAACTAGGAAACACTGAGGAAGGAAATAGCAGAGGATGTAAACAGGTGGAAAACCATACCATGCTCCAGGGTCTGCAGACTTAACATTGTTAAAATGTCTATACTACTGAAAGTGATCTACAGATTCAATGTAATTCCTATTAAAATACCATCATCATTTTTCACAGATATAGAAAAAAATAATTTTATACCTCATATGGAAGGAGAATAGACTCTGTATAGCAAAAACAATCATAGTCAATAAAACAAAAATGGGAGGTATCAATTTACCAGACTTCAAACTATACTACAAGGCTATAATAACAAAAACAGCTTTGACTGGCACAAGAACAGGGGAATTGACTAGTGGAACAGAACTGAGAACCCAAATATAAAGCATCCTCATATAGCCATCTGATCTTCAACAAAGAAGAACAAAACATACGCTGGGGAAAATAATCCTCATTCAATATATGGTACTGGGAAAACTGGATAGCCACATGTAGAAGACTGAAACATGACTCACACCTTTCACTTCTCACAAAAATCAACTCACACTGGGTAATAGACTTGAACCTAAGGTGTGAAACTATTAGAATTCTAGAGGAAAACTTTGGAAATACTCTTCTAGACATTGGCCTAGGTAAAGAATTTATGAAGAAGATCCCAAAGGCAATCACAGCAGCAACAAAAATAAATAAATGGGATCTGATCAAATTAAAAAGCTTCTGCACAGCCAAGAAAACTGTCAAGAGAGCAAACAGACAACCCACAGAATGGGAGAAAATTTTCACAAGCTACACATCCGATAAAGGGCTGATAACTAGAATCTATTTAGAATTCAGGAAAATCAGCAAGAAAAAATCCAACAACCGTAACAAGAAGTGGGCAAAGGGCATGAACATAAACTTTCCAAAGGAAGACAGAGTAATGGCCAACAGACATATGGAAAAATGCTCAACATTTTTAATCATCAGGGAAATGCAAATCAAAACCACAATGAGATATCACTTATCTCCAGTGACAATGGCCTTGATTATCAAGTCCCAAAACAATAAATGTTGGCCTGGATGTGGAGAGATAGGAAAACTCATACACTGCTGGTGGACTGCAAACTAGTTCAACCTCTGTGGAAAGCAACATGGAGATACCTTAAAGCAATACAAGTGGATCTACCATTTGATCCAGCAATCCCATTACTGGGCATCTACCCAAAAGAACAAAAGACACTCTATAAAAAAGACACCTGCACTCGAATTTTTATAGCAGCACAATTCATAATGACAAAGATGTGGAAACAACCCAAGTGCCCATCAATACATGAATGGATTAATAAAATGTGGTATATGTATACCATGGAGTACTATTCAGCTTTAAGAAACAACAGTGATATAGCACATCTTGTATTTTCATGGATAGAGTTGGAACCCAATCTATTAATTGAAGTATCCCAAGAATGGAAAAGTAAGCACCACATGTACTCACCAGCATATTGGTATTAACTGATCAACACCTAAGTGGACATATAGGAATAACATTTACTGGGTGTTGCGCAGGTGGAGGGGATGGGTATATACATACATAATGAGTGTGATGCGCACCAACTGGGGGATGGACATGCTTGAAGCTCTGACTTGAGGGGGGAGGGGGAGCTAGGGCAATATTCGTAACCTTAACTTTTGTACTCCCATAATATGTTGAAAAAAATAAAGAAAGAAAAGAATATAAATCTAAAATCAATACATAAGCTCCCACTTCAGGAAACTAGAACACAAAGAGTAAATTAAATCCAAAACACATAATAGAATTAATAAAAATAAGAGAAGAAATCAATTAATTCAAAATAGGAATTTTATATACAAAATCAGTAAAACCCCAAAATTTGTTCTTTGAAAAGGGAAATATAATTGATATACCTTTAACCAGGTTGTCTTAGTTTGTTTTTCATTGCTTATAACAGAATATCTAAAACTGGGTAATTGATAAATAATAGAAATTTATTTCTTACAGATATGGAGATTGAGAAGGCTAAGGTTGAAGGGCCACATCTGGTGAAGGCCTTCTTGTTGGTTAGAACTCTCTGAAGAGTCCTGAGTTTGCACAGGGCATCATATGATGAGAGGGCTAAGGGTGCTAGCTGAGGTCTCTCTTCTGCTTCTTATAAAGCCACCAATCCTACTCCTTATTAATACATTAGTCCATTAACATATTAATCTATTAATTCACAAATAAATTAATCCATCCATGATGGTGGAGCCAACCACCTTTTAAAGGCCAGACTTGTCAATACTTCCACATTGGATATTAAGTTTCAACATGAGTTTTAGAGAAAACAAATGTTCAAACCATAGCACAGGTTAACTAAGAAAAAAAAGGGAAGAAAATTACTAATATCAGAAATGAAAGGAGGGCCATCACTACTGTTCCTATGAACATTTAAAAAAAATGAAGTAATATTATGAAAAACTCTATTATTCCTAGATAAAATCAACCAATTCCTTGAAAGGCACAATATATAAAAATTCACACAAGGAGAAATAGACTTATCCGTGTTGAAGAAATTCGAGAAATTAATGAATAAATTTCTAAATCAGAAAAAAAGGACTTAATGAGTTCAGTGGTGAATTCTACCAAACATTAAAAAGTGCCCATTAATTCATGAATGGATTAATAAAATGTGTTATATGTATATCATGGAGTATTACTCGGTCATAAAAATGAATTAATACCATTTGCATCAATCTGGATGGAACTGGATACTATTCTCCTAAGTGAGGTGTCTCAAGAATGGAAAAACAAACACCACATGTACTCACTATTAAATTGTAACTAACCAATGAGCACACATGTGCATAGAGGGAAATAAAACTCAGTGGAAATCAACCAGATGGTGGGGAGGAGTGCAGAGGCAAAAACCTACCTAGCGGGTACTATGAACACTATTTGGGTGATGGACACACCTTTAGCTGGGATTCAAACATTACAAAAGTCATCCATGTAATGTGAAACATTTGTACCCCCTTGAAATTATTTAAATAAAAAATATATTTTACCAATTTTCTATAATTTATTTCTGAAAATAAAAGCAGAGAGAATGTTTCCTAACTCCTTGTATGAAGCCAGCATTACCCTAATACTAAAACCTAACAAATGCATTACAAGGAAGGAAAACTGCAGACCAATGTCTTTGATGAACATAGATTTTAAAAATCCTCAGTAAAATATTAACAAATAGAAATCAACAACATATAAGAATTATACATCACAACCAAGTGGTACTTATTCAAGGTTTGCAAAGCTGGTATAACATAAAAAATAAATTAATGTTGTCCACCTCAATAGGCTAAAGAAGAAAATTGTATAATAATAAAGACAGATGCATAAAAAGCATAGGACAAAATCCAGTACCATTCATGATAAAAACTCCAGCAAACTAATATTAAAGAGGGATATTTTCAAATTGATTTTAAAAATCTTTAAAGGGCCTCCACAGGTGACATCATTTTTAATGATGAGGAACTAGATCATTTCCCCCCAAGATAAGGAATAAGGCAAGAATGACCCCTGTCACAAGTCATCATACTGGAAGATGCAGCTAATGAAATAAGAAAATAAAATAAAAGGTATAAATATTTAGAAAGAAGAAATAAAACTATTTTTCCATATGCCACATTATTATTTATGTAGAAAAATTCCAAATAAGTGACACAAGAACCTCCTGCAACTAATAAGTTATTCCAGCAAAATTGTGGGTATTGACAAACTGATACTAAAATTTTTATGAAAAGCAGAAAACCCAGAATAGCCAACACCATTTTGAAGGAGAAAAAGTTAAAGGAGTGACAGTATCTGAATTTAATTCTTCTACATAGAAAGTTACAATAGTCAAGACAGCGTGGTATTGGTGAAAAAATAGAAAAAAATAGAGTAATGGAACAGAATCAATAGTCTGGAAGTAAAATAATACAAATATGGTCAACCAATCTTTGACAAAGGAGTAAAGCCAGTTCAATGGAAAAAGGATAGTCTTTTCAACAATTAGTGCTACAATAATTGATCAGTCACTTGACAGAAAATAGTCAACCTAGACATAGGTCTTACAGCTTTCACAAAAATTAAATAAAAATTGATCATTGACTCAAAAGAAATGTATAAAGAAAACTATAAAATTCCTAAAACATAATATAGGGGAAAATCTAGGTGACCCTAGGTTTAGCAATAGTTCTTGGCTTCTGCAATGTTTGAATAAAATGAGCAATGAAGTTAACCCAAGGTATGATGTTTGATTTTACAGTCATTCTAGTGGTTGTCCTTTGGTAACTGTGAAGTATCCTCAATGGATATGGCAGAGTCTGCAGTGGAGACTGCAGCTGGAAGTAGTGAAGCAAGATCCTATGGCATAGGACAAATGTCCTTTCATTTCATGCCTTATAACCACACATTAATTTCTGATCCCAGGTTCAACTAATTCATGATAAATTCTGAAAGGGAAATTTTTGAATTTTTTCTGCAGTCGTTGCAGGTGAGATGGGCATGGATGTCCTTTCGGAAGTAAACCTTAAAGAGTATGAATAAATCTAAATAACTCCAGCTTTATATAACAGACAATTAATAGATGTATCTCATGTTCCATAAACTTTTCTATTGTGAATTTTCATGACCTAATTTGAGGAAATAATCCATAAACTACATACTCTGTGAAGCACTACTTAAAAGAAAATTTCCCTAAATCATTTAGAAGTATTTTTAATATGGGCAATATGTGTAACCTTGATATTTGTACCCCCATAATGTGCTGAAATAAAAATAAATAAATAAATAAAAATACGAAGTATTCACACTTTTCTTATACATTAATATTTTGTCTTGCTATGGATTCTCTCTAAAATTTTAGTTTTGTAGAGTTAAAATTCCCCCCCTCTTTTAGCCTCTGTTTATAAATAGCTCCCAAATTAAAATTTGCATTTAAATTAGTCCTTTCTAAACCAATTCCACTCTACCTTTCTTTATGCCAGACAGACAGAATTACATATTGTTATAAGGTTACCTATGCACCATGATTTTACACATAGATAGTGAAAATGCTTATGTTTTGCTTCTAATAGCTTGTTGATTTGATAAGAATATTTTCTTCTGAAGTACCAGTAAGTATGAACGAGTAAATATATTCATACCTCAAGATGTATGGTCTACCAGGCTGCTTTATTACTAGTCTCTTCTACATTATTTGACTCATTTGATTAAAAAACCTTGGAATTTCAGTAGATACTCCTCACCAAAAAAAAAAAAAAAAGAATTATTCTAGGTAGCTATTATTTCTTAATATTTTTAAGTAGAATTTATACATGTAGATACTGTACATTATCTGACAATAATTTATAGAAAGAAATACAGTTTTCTCTGATATGGTGATTTATGACCAACTAAAATCATGATTTGGGAATACACCCTCCAAAAAAAAAAAAAAAAGACTTGAGTATTGATCAAGCCAATTGTGCTTTTAAATGGTCTGAATTAATTGACTACTTAATATTAGAATGCTTTTACTCATGACTTTGATGCTTTGAGTGTAATTTTATTAATGGTCACACAAATTAAAATGATATTTTGTAATTTAGTTAGAGACAGTAGCTAAGTATATAAGTAACACCTGTAAATAAGTAATCATATTTGTATCAAGGAAGAAGGAAGATGAAGTATCAAATTAAAATGAAATCCTAAGGTAATTGAAAAGATATGAGATAATTAAAATATATTTGAATTTCTGAAAAAATACATAAGAAAATTTTACAGCGGGCACCTCTAGAGAAAGTGAATTTGAGCCCACACTCAAAGGTCCTTCTATTTGTGATTTTTAAAATCAGGAACACTTATTATTTAAATATTTAAAAAATTAAATGTCCATCAAATGTACATAAGCAATTATGAGGTCATCATTTGTAACCTTACCTAGAAATCAATCTCTTTGAGTATCATGAATCAAGAACTCAATAACACCTAATAAATTTTCACTGTGCCAGATGCTATGCTAAGCACTTGACAGTTGTTCTGAACTTAATCTTCACAGTGCCCCCTGAAAGTGTTGGATTCTATTATTATCCTCACTTTTTATATGAAAAACTGAGGACTAGAGTGATTAGAGATTAAGTAGTTTTCCTAAATTCAAACTGCTGGTAAATGGAGAGATGAAACTTGAACTCAAGCTTGTCTGATTCCAAAGTCCATGCTCTTCCCTATTATGAATATCTGTGCTTGTGTGTGTGTATGTGTGTGTGTATAGTTATTAGTCATCACTTATTTAAATTAAAGTTATATTTTCAAATACTGAATTCTCTATAAATATGCCTTGGTGCAATCCAAGATGCTGCTAGTTTTTATTTTGGCAGAAAAGGATCATAGCCTCACATTCTAAATTCCCATCACTCATTCTAAGCAAGAACTTTTATTTCCTGTCAGAAGTTTTAAGAAGATTCTTTCCCATTAGTTAGCTGCCACCCCATTATGTCTTCATGAATTGAGAGAACTTCATTAGCTTATCCACAGATTTACATTTAATAATGCCTTTCCAAGAAAAATTGTGAAGGGGAACCCTAGGATAAGATACTGATGTGTAAAATTCTTCTAAATGATGATGACTCCCTCCCAATATCCCCAAAAAAGCCCATATGTTTCAATTCCAATAATTTTATGGTTCTGTGACGTATATTATTATGTGAATATACACAATCAATGTCAGAGATTTTTTTCTAGGGAGACAGATTTATAAGTGAGAATAATATCCAAAGAAACAAACACAGGTAAAGTGTCACTTTATGTGGAAAAGTGGAATGAAACAGGAGGTTACGTTACAAAGATAAACCATTTTCAAGGTTTTGTTGTGAGTCAGGCTCTAAGTCAGTGCTCAGAAAGGTTTTATATAGTCAGGACTGATGCTTAAGGGAAGGGTTCTATATAAGAGATAATGTAAAAGTTTCTCTAATTTAAACCTCATATAATTTCCAAATATTATGCTTATGAATGAAGCTTTCCTGTTAAAAAATATCACAAAGGCTATTTTCTTTGAATAACTGCTTTGTTGTTAACCTGGGTACATAAAAATATCTTACAAAGAAATCCTTTTCGTAACTGAGAAGCAATGAGCCTAGAGGAGTTTGTATAGAGAGAATGGTCTCTGTGACTGTGATATTGTAGCCCCAATTAAATCCAAATATGTCCTTCTTTTAGCTATAACTGATTTGAGGAAAATAGTTAACTCCTGCCAAATTTGAATTTTCAACTGCAATTCAAAAGCTTAGCTGCTCTCTGCTTGAGCCATTTCTTAGAATAGTTTGGTTCACAGGAACAATAGGTTGTTCACACAGGGTATATAAATTATTAATGAAACTTTCCATATAGAAAGCACCTAGTTCAGGTTGTAAGAGCATTTCTAATTTATAGCACTGATTCACTAAAATAGACAAATTTTAGATCATCATTTAAATGAGGCTTCAGCAAAATCAGACAACTTGTGGAATGGAGGTAGGAAGGATGGTTCAGCCCATTTAAATAGGGTGAATTTTGTCAAATGTGATCTACTCTCCCCTTAGTCTCCAGACATGAGGTAGGCCAGGTTTTCTCAAAATGAGCTCTCTGTGCATATATATTTGATAAATGATTTATATTATACTGTGTTCTAAAAGACTCAAACTTTACATTAGCATATTAAAGCCTTTGAAAAATCATAAGACAAAGAAGTCTGGTTAAGTTTACAACCAGTGGTGCAGGGAGCAATTACTAATGTCCATGCATCTCCAAAATTGGGAAATTTTACTTGGTCAAAAGAAATATGGTAAGGATATGTTTTATTATTATTAAACTTCCTAGTGGAGAACATCTTCCTTTGAGATTTAGTTGAAATCTTACAGTGGGGGGTTATTGAAGTAAATAAATATGATCTTTTGGGGAGTAAATGATGAAAAATTTAGCTTTAGAAAGAGGACAGAGAAGAACTCTTGACTAACTGCCATAACGGTATTAGGTGTGAATTTCTATAGAATCTATAAGAAAGCCTAAAGTCTTTTTCTATTAGTCAGGAAAAACTGTAAGTAAATTTTTCTTTGTAAGTAGTTGCCCGAAAGCCATGAAAACAATGGGCATATTCCCTAAGGAAAACGATGATCAATCAAAATGCTTCTGAGTATGGAAAAGTGTTCTGGCCAGGATTCAAGCATCTTCAGGCAAGTGGGGTGGGGGAGGGAATGGGTATATGCATACATAATGAGTGTGATGCGCACCAACTAGGGATGGACACGCTTGAAGCTCTGACTCAAGGAGAGAGGAGGGCAAGGGAAATATATGTAACCTTAACATTTGTATCCCATAATACGCTGGAAAAAATAAAAAATAAATTAAAAAAAAAATAAGATATAGCTCAATTTCCTCAAGATGTAGCTTACTATTCTGAGTGATTTACTTCCAAGAATAGAATGCACGGCCGTCAGCTGCTGATGAATCAAACAATATGGGCATTAATTGAAAGTTTTCAGCTTGAGAATATGTAATATATATATATACATATATATATAATATATACACACTCATTTATATATATTAGTATCTTCTCCACATATTTTATTATCTTAGTAAGGCTGCCTGAAATAATGAAAGATGGACTAATTTAATAGTCCTCAGTTAACAGCCTATCACCTCCAACCCTCAAAAATAATTTTTGAATGTGATCATTATCTTCACTATAAGTACTGCCTCATCTTTAATTGCAGATAAAGTGTTATCTGCGATTAAACATTTTATAGATTAAAAATTAGGCATAATATTATATCATCTGTGCCAAGTATGTCACCACTACTGCTGATGCAAAAGGATATAATCCTCTTTGTTCGTGTACCTAAGTGTATTTTGAATTAGTCATGACACTTTAATTCTTACTTAGAATTTACTTGGCTTTATAATTTGTAGAAGGGTAGATATTACATTAGGAGAAGAGAATAAATATGTACTGATATTTTTTTTTTTTTTTTTTTTTTTTTTTTAGAGACGGGGTCTCGCTCTTGGTCAGGCTGGTTTCGAACTCCTGACCTTGAGCTATCCACCCGCCTCGGCCTCCCAGAGTGCTAGGATTACAGGCGTGAGCCACCGCGCCCGGTCTGTACTGATATTTTTAATGGGTGTTGGGATCATACCCAGGGTTTGGATAATATCCGCTTTCATTAAGCACTTGTACAATAAAGTTAGATGGGTGAGATTATAAATTTCTACTGTACCATAAAAATGATTAAAAAGAAATAAATTGATCCAGAGCTTATGTCATATACCACTTTCTGTTGAAATGTTTGCCTTTAAAAATATCTAACAAAATCTATTCAATTGTGGCATGGTAGTACCTTTGAAACTTGAAAAGGAGAAGTACTGCTACTCACTCATATGCAGCGAAAAATTATTGTTAAAATGGGAGAAGGTTTAGCTAAACTCTCTGTAAATTTTGGAGCACAGAACTTATTAGTTTAAAATACCAAAATATTCTGATATTTTTATTTTCAATTTTTTCTGTTTTTCTATTTCTGTTCGTTTCTAAACAGAATAGCACCCAAATGAATTTGGAACACTGAAGTAATGGATTGAGAAAGGCAGGTGTTCTACACATGAAATCATGAGACTACTAAAGCCCATCTAAGTTAAGCATGCCATTTTACAGGTGTTTGAAGCTGCCAGAAAATCACCTGTCAGGATGATAGCAGAATCAGAATCAGAATCCAGACTTCCTCATCCCTGGTATAATGCTTTTCCCATATCAAGCTGTCTCCCAAATGTGCCTGCCTAGCATTAACATTTTGTTAATTTATTTTTCTTAAATTTCAAATTTATGAGGATTGTTTTCTCATTTATAAGTCAAAATTGTTGTGTTTTCTTCTGTCTCTTTTTATCACAGTTGATAATAAAACATAACATACAAGAGGGCACATCATACTCAGTGGCTCATTTACTTTTGTTTTCAAAGCAACATTTCCAACTCCAGGTCCTCGCCACCAGGACCTCTCTATATCTGCTTGAATAGTCCCATGGCATGGTGGCTGACTCCTACTAGAGCAAGTAATCCAAGAAAGAACAAGGCAAAAGCCACAATGTCTTACATAACTTAGCCTCAACAACCACACACTGTTAATTCTGTAATATTCCACTGGTTATCCATGTCAGGTTTATTCAATTTGGGAGGGAGGCACACAAAGACATAAACACCAGGAGGCAAGAATCATTACTAGGAGGTCATCTTGGTCATCAACTGGCAGAACAGTTGGCAGATGGTCCGACCTGCTGTCTCCCATTCCCTAACTTCAAGTAAAAAATAGTTAATAAATCCTTCTACTTTGGAATTGAGTCTATGAGGCTGAACTGTTTATGGTCTTTATATACCAATTTCAGGCTCAAATAATCCATTATTTAATTTGGAGTTGAAGTGTCTAAAAAGATTTATACTTTATATAAAGAAAACTGGAGCCACAACTAAAATATAGCAAAGGAAATTACTACTGACAATTTTCTTTCCCTATTATTACTAACAGTAATATTTATTTCTTACCAAACATCTACTACATGGCAAGTTGTAGACTTCCACCAAAATAAGCAGAAGAAAAGCCTTTAGCAAATTTTATTACTGAAATAAAACAACAACAACACTAATAATTGGCTAATTTCATCCTTAATCTGTAGCAGACAACTCTATAAACAATTTTTTTAATTTCATCATATAATGGGGCTACAAATATTGTTAGGGTTACATACATTGCCCCT
>VBSM01000568.1:9974182-9992570 GCA_008086735.1 Cheirogaleus medius | reverse complement strand
ACACTCCTACACTGCTGGTGGGACTGCAAACTAGTTCAGCCTGTGTGGAAAGCACAGAGGAAACAATATGGAAGGGAAAACAATATGGAGATACCTTAAAGGGATACAAGTGGATCTACCATTTGATACAGCAATCCCATTGCTGGGCATCTACCCAAAAGATCAAAGGACAGTCTACAAAAAACACACCTGCACTCAAATGTTTATAGCAGCACAATTCATAATTGCAAAGCTGTGGAAACAACCCAAGTGCCCATCAATTCATTAGTGGATTAATAAAATGTGGTATATGTATACCATGGAGTACTATTCCACTCTAAGAAATAACGGTGATATAGCACATCTTGTATTTTCCTGTATAGAGCTAGAACCCATACTACTAAGGGAAGTATCCCAAGAATGGAAAAACAAGCACTACATATACTCACCAGCAAACTGGTATTAACTGAGCAGCACCTAAGTGGACACATAGGGGCTACATTAATGGGGTATTGGGCAGTGGGGGAGGGGGGTGGGTATATACATACATAATGAGTGAGGTGTGCACCATCTGCGGGATGGTCACGCTTGAAGCTCAGACTTATGGGGGGAGGGGGTCAAGGGCCTTATTTGAAACCTTAAAATTTGTACCCCCATAATATGCTGAAATAAAAAAAAGGACCTTCAAGATTGGTATGCACTCGATATAGCTTCTAGACAGGGTTTTTGATTTATATTTTAGTATCATCCCTTAATGCCTAGCAGTAGTTGTCTAATTCACCATGTCAAAGTATCTAGGTGCTGTGTAGAAGAAAGCAAGGAAAAAGGTGAGAGAGTGAGACCAAGTGTGCACTGAGCATAATTCAAGACACTTTGAATTTGAGTATATGTCTGGGGCTACTAGATGTGTGACTCTGAACCCATCACTTAATCACTCTGAGTTTGAGGTTTGTTTGTTTGTTTTTCTGTAAAATGGGCATAATGATACCTCTCCTGGCAAATTTTTAGGCTTGGTGAAGATTAAATGAGTTTATGAATGTATGTAAAAATGCCTCCACAACTATAAAAATCTCTGGTATAAAAAGACCACAGTAACAGTTATTGATAGATAACCACAAGGACATTTTATATTAAAAAATAAGTATGTGCTATCTGAGCAATGATTGGGATAAGAAATTGCTGGAGAAATTGTTTGTACCAAAATTGTTAAATAAGCACTTGAAACTTAGAATCAGTTCATCATACATCTTTTTTCACTAGGCTCACTTCTTCAGACTGCATTTATTATACACTTTAACTTTATTTCTGGAAGACAATTACTGTGGACTTAGCCCATACTCCTAGGGTGGCTTGTGCTTTATAGAGATCTTTGCAAAATATATCCTCTGCCTGACTCCATCTTGTTTGTACATATAAAAATTGCTTTGGTACAAAATTATATTTTGCATTAGCTGAATTCCTATCTTTCTCACCAAAGCAATAATTAATTTGATAACTGACAGGAGATGGAGAACTGTATTTACCTTTAGTCTTTTTTATCTTGGTTTTGAATTTTTCTTTACTTTAATGAAGGTCATGAAAAAAGCCTGAAATAAAGGTATGCATTTTGTCAAAGTTATAATTAAGATTCTCCATAAATGTTCTGTTTTCTTTGGTTTTCATTAAGGTTTTCTTTCAATGGAGTAATATTTTCATATGCTCTATATTTTCATACTAAAATATTTATTCTTCATAGTGCTTTTTCCCACTCCTCCTTTTATAATAATCAACGCCAAACTGTAAAAAATTGTTTATAGTTATTGACATCTATGATGCACAAAGATCTGACCTAGGGGTTCTGGGAAGGGAAAGCATGTCCTCAAGTGAGTATAATCGAATTAGAAGAAAAATATATTTGAAACTTAGAATCCACTTACATTAAATTTGGTTAGGTATTATTAATATAGTTGCTGCTACAAAGTCAGAACAACTTTTCCTTATACCTTTATTAAATCATATGTCTGCCAATTCATGCAATTCTCTTATAGTTGGTCACTTCTGCCTCCAAAGTACCTTGTTACCCTGGAACAGTTTGTCTTCTCCCAAGTGACATCTAAAGATATATTGAATAAATTAAAAGGCCTGAGATTCAAAACAATAATTCATTGACTTAAGAAATAATTGTTAGTTGTATACTTATACCATACATTGCACTGAACATTGGGGAATAATCAGTAAATAATACAGACATATACTCTGCCCTAGTGAGCTTAAGTTCTAATGGAGAAGATGGATAGTAAATAAATAATCTAAAATATAATTACAGATTGTAAGAAGTATGATGAAGAAAGCAAAGAAGATGATGTTATAGAAAATGATAAGTAGGGGTTACTTTAGATGGGATGGTTAAGAAAGGCATCACTGAAGAGATTAAATTTATGTTGAGATGCAAAAGAGTCAGTGATGACATGAAAAACACCTGCAGGAAAAAAAATGCAGCAGCAATGTCAAAGGCCCTAAGCAGGAGCAAGCCTAATGTGTTCTAGGAACTGAAAGAAAGCTAGAGTATAGGAAACAAAAAAGGTGGGTCGGAAGAAATGAGGTTGGGAAACAAGCAGGAGCCATAACAAGCAGAGCTTTGTAGGTCATAGTGAGGAGTTTGGATTTTATTCTAATTGTAATGGAAAAGCCATTTTTAGACAGAGGACTGATCTGATTTATACTTCAAGCAGATCTCCTATTTGGAGAATGGATCAGAGAAGATCAGGAATAGAAACACAGAAGCAAGGAGGCCATATAAGAGGCTAGTTAGATAGTCCAAGATAGAAACGATAGTGGCTCAGATCATGTTAGTTAGGGGCAATAGAGATGAAAATTTGTGGCCAGAGTAAAGATATATGTCTCAGAGGTAAAGCCCACAATACTTAGTGATGAATGAGATATGGGCTACAAGAGTGAAGGAACCAAGGGAATCACAAAACCCTTCTAGATTTATGTCATGATCAGCAGGGTGGATAGTGCTCCCATTTACTTTAATGAGAAAGGCAGGAATAGGGAAAATATCAAATGTAATTTTTGATAAATTGGAGATGCCTATGAATCATCTAACTTGATAAGTAGGCAGTTGCACATACAAATCATACTCAGATAACACTGAGGTGGAGCTAGAGATTTGGATCTCATTAACATATAGATATCTAGAACTGAGAGAATGAATGAGATCACCTCAGAGAGGAGCCAGCCACCAGCTTGAGTTAGGTTTCTTAGTAGTGTCTGTGGGAGTATGCTTGGAACAACTGACACTTGCAGTATTCTGATGATCATGCTACCATATAGACCAACTTATTTATTACTCTGACAAAAGTTATTGTCAAAATGTTTCATAAACAGTTCATGCTCATAGCTTAAAAAGTAGAAAAAAAAATCACGTACCCAGTTTTATCAATATAATGCCAATAATCAGTTTCCTTTACTTTTTATTTTATTTTAGAGTTTTTAAATTAACATTTTTCTTTCTTATTTGACTGAACCAACCAGTAGTTTTGATGTTCTACAGCTACAGAAACACATTGATTTATCTTAGACTTCCTTAGAATCTAGACCTTAGACGGTAGGTAGGTCAAATATTTTTAAAAAGGAAGATCATATTCTCTATATTTTAATTTACAAGCTCTGCAAGTAAGTGACTGTGTTCTAGGAAGCCTCACATGATTTAAACTCAGATACTTATGAATCCACATGATAAGTAAGATATGCTCATGTCCTTTCCTACAAAGGTTCCAAGATTTATATTAACAACAATGGAAGTCATGTGTTTCCAGGGGAAGGTCAACATCTTTGGCATTTCCTGCATGCTGTGGTTTGACAGGATAATATTCACTTTTGTTTTTTTGTTTAAAAAGAAGTTTCAAACAAGGTCTAACTTTTAAAAGCTGGCTTACCTCACTGGGGTGGCACGATGAGTTTTTTTAAATGCTGTTTTATAATGATTTATTTATTCTTTTTATCATTAAAAGCTTTTCT
Organism: Cheirogaleus medius; assembly: GCA_008086735.1. Taxonomy (NCBI): domain Eukaryota; kingdom Metazoa; phylum Chordata; class Mammalia; order Primates; family Cheirogaleidae; genus Cheirogaleus; species Cheirogaleus medius. The sequence continues at coordinate 9,988,589 of VBSM01000568.1, read as the reverse complement.
CATTCTATAGATGTTTTAAATTCATATTACTTTGGCCATCTCAATATGTTTTAACATAAATATCTCAGCATGATACAGTGGAAAGAGCAAGGACTTTTGCTATAGCATTCCTGTTTCCCTATGCGATACTAATATTATCTCCATTTTACAGATAAGGAAACTAAATAACAAAGAAATTAAGTAAGTTATCCAATGTTACACTGCTTGTAAGTGGCAAAGCCAGGATTTCAACCAAGGAAGTCTGACTCTGTAGTCCATGGTATTAATTGCTAGGCTCTACTGCCTCCAATTGGCTACTGTTATGACTACCTCTGATAGGCCCTGAAAAAGGTAGCTCTTGCATAAAGTCACATACCATCTCAGAAGATAAAATCATAACTTGATCCTACTCTCACCAATGCATGATCCCTATTCCAGTACTCTTTTCACAATATTAATCTGCTTCCCATGATAGTGGACACCCATGTATGCAAAACACACTTTGTTTGAAAGTTTAGAGTAAAAAAAGGAATTACATTTAATAGGCTAACCACTACAATGTGATGGGAGAGACTTAGACCCTTGTAGCTGAACAACTTAGCAGACTCAGTTGCTTTCCTGAAATCGCCTGAGACCATCACTATGAAACCAAACTGTTAAAGCAACAAAACTACTTAAGGTCAGATTGCCATAACAGGCATAGATATCAAAGTAATAATGGAATGGGGTATAGAGGGGACTGAGATGGAAACATGAAATAAGGTCCGGATATAAACCTGTAGTTAGGAAGAAAGCCCTTCAGAGCTTCACATACACAAACTCACGTGAGCTCTCCTGCACCCTTCCTTCCTGGAATTCAGATTCATTTCTTCCTGAATCCTATCAGGAAAAAAAAGACAACTGAATACTCATCGTTATCTTTCCACCAACACTCTTTCCAAATACACACACACACACACACACAGACACGGGCGTGTGCGTGCACGCGCGCACACACACACACTAGCCTTTAAGAATATTGAAGGTGAATATTCTTCCCGAAAATCAGCTCTGGAAAAAATTACAGCCACCTAAACCAAGCTTTCTAAGAGTTTTTCTCAATGGTTATTTTCATACTCGTGCTTTGAATAGTTTCAAACTCTTTGACACTTTTCTTAATGAATATGACTGTTGTCCTACCTTGATCTATGCCTTAATAAAATTCAAGATTCTGATAAAATCAACTCAAAAGTAAATTGATGCATGCCAAAATGAAAGCCATTCTAAACAATAAAAGCAAAATATAACATTTCCATAAGCCTCATATCATTTGGTGCTTTTAGATCACTAATGAATGTCTGAATCTTTAAACACTCCATGCAATTGCTAGCTAACTTGTATGATGAGAAAACATTATAAAATCTAAAAATATTATTTACCTTGACCTATATACCTCAGCTATCAGACTTAACTATGGCAATATTACTATTAACTGTTTTTACAATTCATCTAACTTCCCTTACTTTTCCTTGATTCTAAAGTGAATTGCACTGCTATTTTTTTAAATTAAAAACACTGAACCCTAGTCTTATAGTAACATGTAATACTCCAAATTCCTCTCTCTCTGTCTTCCTCTCCACATAGGGCTCTGTTTGTTTATGTGTGTGTGTGTGTGTGTGCGTGTGTGTGTGTGTGTTCAGGAGTTTCTAACCATTGGTTTCAGGTTTGAATGCTAATCTTTAAGTATTTACAAATATTTATAAAAATAGATTGCTCTCCCACATTCTGGAGATTCATTGTCCTAAAAAAGAATATAGCTTTGGGTGTAAATGGAATTTTCGAAAGACTTGGAGTTGATGCCCAATTGCTGCCTACACTATTCAGGTATTGTTGTATTGTCAGGAAATAAAGGAAAGATTCACATCTTTCAGACTTCTATTTGCCTGAAACAGGAAAGGCAAATGTGGCATCAAGCACAAAAAAATTGCCTACACAAAATAAAGTGTTAACAATGTATGGGAATGAAAGTGTACAGAGATTATGCTTATTTTTGCTATTTTTTAAGAATGTACATAAGTAAAACTGTTATATATGTCATTCTCCCGTCCAAGTACTAACCAGGCCCAACCCTGCTTAGCTTCCGAGATCAGATGAGATTGGGCACGTTCAGGCTGCTATGGCTGTAGACATATGTCATTCTCACTAAGTGAATGTCCACAGCCTAAGCCTGTATTTATAACACAAAGTATTATATTTCTCCCACAGAATTTTATATCTTAATAAGGGAAGCATCTCTCTCAAACAAATATATTTTGCATTCCATTAAATGTAATTGCACTGTATAAAACTTCAAGAGGCACAATTTGATATTTCTACAACATCTGTGAATTAAAGTGCACCACTCCATGCCATTCCCACCCTCCTCACCTATTTAAATTGCTATATTGCATTGTAGGTACCTTAGTTTTATTGTATACCACTTTAAAATAGGGGAACATCAAAAGCATTGTTTAGTCATGTGACTTTACAAACGACAAACCATTTCTGGACCTTCTAAATGGGAAATTACAACAGGCAAGAAATCTCAGACAGGCTTGTAAGTTACACTTTTGAGAGTTCTTTGAGGCACAGTTATTACCTGTGAGGCTTAGAGCATATTACTTTTCAGAATTTAGTTTTTCAACCTAAAAAGTGGAGGCAGATGATATTATAGAATTGGTACAAGGGTCTGAATGGGAGATTACACATGAAAACTTTTGGCAACTCTGGGGTCCCAAATATAAGGGCATGTACCCTTCAACTAGTAATACTAGAAAGTATTACCACAGAATGAAAAAGAAGCTATAAGAGGTTTCTAAAATTAGAAAATAGAACAAGGATCATTAAACTATTCTTCACCAATTTTAATTAAGAATGAACTTAAAATTAGCATCATACTTATAGTAGTTGCTGCTCATTTATTAGGTGATTGGTATATAGTCCTATGCCTAAATTCTCATTGGAAGTATAGTAATATTCTACTTGAGGTAACGTCTCATACCTCTGAAGAAGGTAAAATCGGACATTTGAGAAATGTAGAAACAGGCTCAGAAGTCATAAATTGGTCAAAGTTAGTGACAGAGCTATGATTACGATAATAGTATATGCTTTTATAGTACTTGATGGCTTACAAAACACTGAGATGCAATTTGTATTACAAAAGTTATATATGCCTTTATCACAATGTGAACCGTGATTCCTCATTAATTTAAAAATATTTATTTCTGGGCACTGGATAGACAGCAATGAATAAGCCATGTATGGTGCTGCCCTGGTGAGCTGACATTCAAGTTCTAAAAGGTCGGCAATGCCTAGAGTAAAATCAACAGGTTATCTTTCATCCTACCATTCCATCTCCTGAATATATCTATTGTCAAGAACTTGGTGTCTCTTCTTCCATACCTTTTCTTTTCCTTATACAAATACATATGCACATGCAGATACTTGTTTAGGTTTTATAAAAATACAGAATCACACTATACATCTTTTTATATAATTGGCTTTATTCATTTAACAAAACAACATGGATATTGTCTCAAATACAGATAAATTTACCTTTCCTTTTTATTAGCTGCATTATATTCCACTGCCCCTATACCATATATTATTGTATCATCTCCCTATAAATAGAACTCAAAGTAACTTACAGTTTTATTATTGCAACAAACAACATGGAAATAAATACATTGGACAAGTTCCTTCCATAGAGGTAACTTTTATTTCTTCAAATAAATTCCTAAATGTGGGATTGCTAGCTGAAAGGAAATGTAAATTTACAATTAAAAATATCAATCGATTACTAACATTGTTACCAATAATAGCAACAATGCTAATAATATTAGCTCACACTTACATAGGACTTACAATGCTCCAGAAACTATTGTAAGGAAATAATCTATACAAATGTAATTCTGTAAAATGGGAGCCATTATCATCTCTATTTTTATAGATGAAGAAACTGAATCAGAGGTATAGATTTGCTAAGTGGCCCAAGATTACACAGCAGGTTATTTTATTGATTTAATTTTTTGGCTTTTTATTATTATAGCTGTTTAGCAGTTTTTGTTTACTCTCTTCATTTCCTCTATTATGGATTGTTGGTTTGTGCTCCTTTTATTGCCCATTAGATTGATTGTTCTATTCATGATATTTTGTAGGAGCCTATTATTTATTGCAACAAATATTTACAAATAAAGCACTATGTTTTGTGTTGCAATAATTTATTCATTTCTTGTCAGATTTGTCACTTGCCTTTTGACTTGAGTGATGTTGCCTTTTGTCAGATATAAATATTTAACAAAATTCTTTTTTATTTATGGCTTTTGCGATCCTCATCTTAAGAAAGCCCTCTCCATCTAAGAATATACAGCTATTATCCTTTAATTACTTACAATATTTCATATGATTCTTATAATCATGTCTAATTCACATGTAATTATTGTATAAATGATGTGATGTTAGGTTCTACTTTTATTTTCTGCTAATACATAGCTGGTAGTCCACAAATCATTACTGAAAATGCCATCATTTCCTATGGCTTCTTTTAATAAATGTGTAACTCTCATCTCTCTTTTTCACCCATTCTTTGATGTTCTGATATGATATTGCCCACCCATTCTGTGAGTGTGGTTGATTATTATCCTTTTAATACAAAGGAAAGATAATACTTATATTTTTGAGTGCTATGACTAATGAGAAAGAAAAGTGAGATTTAGGTTCAGAGAATACAGTACCTCCTTTTCAGCCACAAGAGAAGTGCTTTCTCTTCGCCTTCTTCTTAAAGGGCCAGCTCTGGGATTAAGTGGGTTCATTTGGAAATTCGTTCTAATGATACCATGATGCCGACAAATGAATATGTTAAATCTGCTTTAAAACATATAAGAACCATAGGACACCTCTCTCAATTTCCTAAATCTCCTAAAATGTGTATATATTTATCTGATATAGAAACTCAAAAATACATGTTTTCTAAGTAGAAAGACTTGCTTAATAGGTTTATTAAAATAGAAGGGGAAATATTTCACCTTTGTTGGTAAACTTCTCACATTGTGTAGCCAAAAACAGTGATGAAAATTTTCTTCACACTATGCTGTTTACAATTCAGCTATGTTTGTTTTTAATTCTACTCTCTATCACTTCTTTTTATCAACCATAAAAAATAGCAATTGTTGGCACTTCTGTTTCTTATGGTATAGGGTATTATGCCTCAGGAAAAATGAGAATGATTAAGACAGTTTATGTACCAGATAAATTTTATAAACATCATTAAAGAGTGAAAAATCAAACCACAACACTTAACAGAAAAAAGCTTTGCCAAGTAGACTGAATCAAGCAGAAGAGGCTGACAGCTGCAGTGAAAATTGTCTTATAAACTATAAGTTTTTTTACCTGATTTTAAGGAAATGTTTAGACAAAATGAATAATTATAAAATCTACTTTTTAACTAATCAATGAGCTTCATCTTTTATAAGGAGATTTTAAAAATAGGTTTGATTTTCAACATTTACAGGAACTATATATGAAAATCTAAATGGTATTCATTCATCTACTCATGTCACTTGTAGTCAAAACATTTAAAATATCTATGTAGGCCTAGGATTTTTAGTATAGCAATATTTAGGTATGTGGAAATAGATTCAATGTAATTTTCTTCACATAATTTGTTCTATTTTTCCTGGTGGAATTGTTACAGGCATTTTAAAAGCCAAAATTAGAGGAAGTTTTGTGGAATTCCTAGATCGATATTTTTCAGAGGAAATTTTTCTGAGAAAAACAAAAAGGAAAAAGGAAGAAAAAAAGTAAAAATCTAGTCATGCATTCATGACATTTTTTTTCTACCTGAGGAATATACCTAAACTTTACTTGCAGTTTTCTTGCTTGATATCTTTACCAAGAAGAGTCCGTTTTTAGACATAGTGGATTTTAAACTTTATCTGCTATCTAGTTTTTCATTTTCTCAATTTAGTTTCCAGAAAATTTCCCTCAGGTATTACCTTTTTTGCCTGGTCTCTAGACCTTAGGTGAATTTTGTGTTTTTGGCCCTGAGATTCCACCCTAGATTACAAATGATACATAAGGGCTAAGTTTATATTGCCTTAACCTTCCCTAAGGTCGTTATGTCTATCAATTCCTTCAGAAAGTTACTCCTGCTCCCGTCATTTCCTTTACTTGGTCTATTAGGATTCATACCAAGCAAGTGGTAAATAATTGGCTCACCTCTTTATTAAATATAATTCACCTAGTATCATCAGCTATCACCAAAATAAGAATTATATTTTAGTTAAACCAGTAGATTATATTTTCAATCTCCCTCTGCTCTTACCGCATGCCAGGATCGTCTTTCAAAGGTCACCAGTCTAATAGGAACAGCCCCTTTATCAAGTTTCTGGCCCTAATTCAATTCTCATTGGTCAATGAAATTTGACTGACACATGTTAGACCAAATGAAATTTGACTCTAGTTTTTGAACACTTCCCCCTTCTGGAAAATTCCTAACCATTTCAGGATTGCAGATAGCAGCAACCAGATGAAATACAGTACAGCAGATTAAATTTTTACTTCAGATAAATAATGTATAACTTTTATATCTAAGTATAGTTCATGAAACATATTGGCTATACTTAGACTAAAATGTTAACTGTTTACCTCTGAGTCACATTTAACTGGGCATCATGAATTGTTAGTTACTAAATTTGACATTATTATTTGTTTAAGATCTATATTTTAAAACATACTTAATTTTGCAATTTCCTAATGTCTCAATAATGAGCATATTTAAGTTTTAATTTCTAATTTGTTTTCCTGTCTATGTGATCTTACAACGAAGCTCTGAGTGGGCAAGAGTTATTAATATTAAGTCAGATTTACAGATTCAGGAAACTAATGTCAGTTGATTTAACCTAGATCATAACACTAATAGATGGCTGAGCCAGAATGAATATCTGCCTTCTGATAATAAATTTGGTAGTCTTTTCAGTATAGTGTTTTTATCTAGGTAACTAACAGGTGTGTCTCATTTGTGGCACTACAATTCTTATTTGGTGGCATTTTCAAGGACTGGGTTTGGGGGATGGGGTTCCCATATAATTCCAATAGGAGCTCCAAGTAAATAATCTCAGGAAAGAAAAAAGGCTGCTTGCCTTACAAATGCAGTTTCAAGAAAAACTATTTAGTTCCCTTCCAGTCAGAGTGCCACACACCTACTAAAGCAACTGCTACACAGAAATTCTGTTATAGCCAATTACCTTACTTAACTTTTGTATTTTTCTTCTTTCCAAACATAACCCGAGTATGTGAAAATCTATCTAGAGCTCAAAAGAATTAACAAGAAAAAATCAAACAACCCCATCAAGAAATGGGCAACGGACATGAACAGAAACTTTTCTAAAGAAGACAGAATAATGGCCGGCATACATATTAAAAAATGTTCAGCATCGCTAATCATTAGAGAAATGCAAATCAAAACCACAATGAGATATCATCTAACTCCAGTGAGATTGGCCTATATCAAGAAATCCCAAAACAACAAATGCTGGCGAGGATGTTGAGAGACAGGAACACTCTTACACTGCTGGTGGGACTGCAAATTAGTACAACCTTTGTGGAAAAGAATTCGGAGATACCTCAAAGAGCTAAAAATAGAAATACCATTTGACCTAGCAATAGCATTATTAGGCATCTACCCAAAAGAGCATAAGACATTCTATTATAAAGACATCTGCACCCGAATGTTTATGGCAACACAATTCACTATTGCAAGGATGTGAAACAACCGAAGTGTCTGTCAATTCATCAGTGGATTATTAAAATTTGGTATATGTTTGCAATGGAATATTACTCAATTCTAAGAAATGACAGCGAGCTAGCACTGCTTATATTATCCTGGTTTGAGCTTAAGCACATTATCCAAAGTGAGGTGACACAAGATCAGAATAATGGGCTCCACATGTACTCGCCATCAAACTGGTAGTGACTGATTAAAACTATGGTGCTCAAATGATGGTAGTGTTCACCAGGGATTCTGGACAGTGGGTAGACCCACATCCTAGAGATGTGGTGAGCATTGTGGAGGGGAAGGGCATACAGCTAACCCTTCTAAGGGAGAGGCAAAGATATGAAATGTAACCAAAATGTCAAAAAAAATAAAAACAAAACATTTATTGGGTGTCGGGCCGGTGGAAGGGAGGAAGAGGGGATGAGTACATACTTACATAATGTATGTAACCTTAATATTTGTACCATATAATATGCTGAAATAAAAAAAAACAAAATTCTGTAATACATTTTGAATTTGAAACTATTATACACAGATACTGAAAATTGTTATCGGTGATTAATATAAAAGCCCAGATGTGAGGTCATTTTAATTTCAGTATTGTGGAATTTAGAACATCTTGGGACAGAAAAGACAGCAAGTGAATACCATAAAACCAAGATCACAAAATAAAAAGAGAATTCACAGTGGACCAATACAAAACCATTTCCTTTAACCATACCTGGAAGACTGGAAATTATATTATTTATTTGTTTTATGTTTTCAGTTTGTTAAATAAGTTAACTGTTACACATGTGTATACATTTTTTTGCTTATACCAAGGGCTCAGGCATTATTTTATAATTCTTTTGGGATTTTATAGAGACAAGTAAATGAATCACCCAGTCATTTAAAAATAGATATTACAACTGAGAGGATACAACTGACAATTACACTGATGATTCTGATGGAAAGCAAGGCCAAAACAGATAAGCAGCACCCTATACAGAACAGTGTTTCAATGAGACCTTTAAAGTCATTATATATTATATTTTTAATTTATTCTAAAGTATATTCTTTAAATTTAAAAGCATAACTTACAAGTATAAAATGAACCTGTTCAAAAATTATATTCAATGCATTAGTTAATGAGAGAACCAGTAATATATTAAGAGTTCTACAAAGGACAATTTAAAAAAAAGACACATGAAGAGTTAGTAGGAATGGTGAAATAAATTTGCTAAAAATATAAATAGGGTTTATATTTTACAGGACAAACAATAAAATTTTATGTATGGGATTATTTTTCCTCTTTCAAGTGACCAATAAATGTATGTTTACTGGTTCAAATCCATTTGCATACCTGAAAGAATTTGCATTATCAGTTTTCTATATAAATGGCCCAACATTTTTGGCACCAGACACTGGTTTCATGGAAGACAAAACATGCCACAGCCTGGGGTAAGTAATAAGAAATAGCCTAGGAAACTAAAAAAATCAAAGTTAAAACTCCTCTTAAATTAAAAAAATTAAAAATTAAAATAAAAATCTCTCACAGTGCTAGAAAAATCCTAGCACTCCACTGAAAGGGTACCCAGGAATCCCCTCTATCTGTTTCCAAATCTAGAAGAATTTTTAAAATATTTTATTTGCTCAATGCTGTCTTTTTATGTAACTGATTGAAATAACTGATTACAAATGGATCTTATTTTATATTTCTGTCAATCCATTGGTAATATTGATAATGCATCTTATGAAACACCAAAATATAAACATTGTTTAAATGTGTATATCTATATCAGGTAAATCTTTTCCTTTTTTAGGGATTGGGGATATGCTTTGGGAAATGATTTATCTGTTTTGAAAGAAATACACCACAAAAATGGAACTAAACTGAAAAGAAATTAACAAATATCTAGTTAGGGTGGAGAACAAAAAGCAAACAAAGGCTATGTCTTTTACTCTATATTGCTGGTACTCTTTCTGCTTGGATCTTCCCTTTGTTTTCTCTGTTTAAGGTCATGGTACTGGCAGCTTTTGTGCTTAGCTGTAGACTGTGATAAAACATTGCTCTGGCCAAGCATATAGCCACCCTATTAAACCCTGGTAGATAACTGCGAGGTTGAGTAAATGATCTTTTGGGTACTGGTAGTGCCCATCAGTTACCATGACTTCCTATAAAATAGCCTCTATAAAAATCCCCCATGTTAAATAAACACATCAGAGAGCTATACGTATGCAAATAAGTTATTCTGATAATGTTCCCCTCTTAATTTTACCTCACAAGGCACATTAAGACCTCCGCCACAGAGGATTTATAGAATAAGTACATTAGCAACATATAGGTGAAGTAAGTATGACTATTGTTTTTGGATACTGTACCAAAACGCAGAAAATGGCAGTTTCTTAAAGGTTAGTTGCTACGTGGAATCTGAAACCGTATCAATGAACTTTTCATACTTTGTTACATTGAAATACATTTTATATGTTTTGCATTTCGAGAGGATCTTTTACCCTTGCATGATTTTTTAACGGATCAACACCTAAGTGGACTTATAGGAATAACATATATCGGGTGTTGGGCGGGTGGGAGGGGGGAGGAGGGGATTGGTATACACAAACATAATAAGTGAGATGTGCAACGTTTGGGGGATGGTCATGCTTGAAGCTCTGACTCAAGGGGGGAGAGGGGCATGGGCAACATAAGTAACCTTAATATTTGTACCCACATAATATGCTGAAAAAAAATCATTGGTCATTTGAAAAATTTGCCCCACTGACTTAGACAGATCTTCCAAATGTTGACATGTTTCAGCAAAAGTTTCAAAAACTCAATGTTTGTTAATATCACCAGTGATTTTATAAGAAAAATCACAAAGCACAGTATTGGGAAGCATGTCATAGGAGAAGATACAAGTTTTTCAAAATTATTGAATCTGGACTGGACTTAATGTGGTGGAAGTGACATTTTGAGTCTTCAGAACCTAAGTCTGGTGGCTTCTGCCCAGATCCCTTGGATCACTCATTCTGGGGAAGTCTGTTACATGGAAAAAGCCCAACTATACTGAGATTATCATGGTATGAAGAAGCCCTAATAAAACATATGGAGTGGTCACATGAAGAAAGAGATATCCAACCAACCGCCAACTATTCCAGCCATCCCATCTAAGGTAACAGACATGTTAGTGAAGAAACTTTCTTAGATGCCCAACTCAGTTAATTTCATATGACTCTAGCCACAACTGCAACCTGATTGCAATGGTATCAAAGATTCCAAGTGACAATTGCTCATATGATCTCAGTCAACTCACAGAACTGTCAGAGATAAATTTTTATTTTCAAGTCACTATGTTTTGAGTTCTTTTGAGTTCTGTATTACACAGAAATAAATAACCAAAACAAATATTTTAAGGTCTAACATACTACCATTTCTAAAAATGTAGTTTCAAGGTTTTCTCACGTATTATTTGTTGTAGTCTATATTATGGTACAGCTGCTGTGCTTTTCACAAGGAACATCAAATTTCCTAATGGAAGTTAACAACACAGTATCTTTATTATTTTTACTTTTTTTATTTCAGCATATTATAGGGATACAAATGTTAAGGTTACATACATTGCCGTTGTCTACCCTCCCACTCGAGTCAGAGCTTCAATCGTGTCCATCCCCCAGATGGCGTGCATCACAATCACTATGTGTGTAATTACCCACCCCCTCCTCCCCCTCCCACCTGCCCCACATGCAGCAAACGTTTGTTTTTCTTTTCTTTTTTTCTAAACATTTTGGTTACATTTTATATCTTTGCATCTCCCTAGAAAGGATTAGAGGTATGCCCTTCTCCTCCACAATGTTCACCACATCCCTCAGATGTGGGACTACCCCTCCAACCCCCAAATCCCTGGTGAACACCACCACCCTTTGAGCACCATAGTGTTAATCAAACAGTACCAATTTGATGGCCACTATATGTGGAGCCTATTATTCTGATCTTGTGTCACCTCACTTTGGATAATGGGCTTAAGCTCAATCTAGGATAATATAAGCAGAACAAGCTTGCTGTCATTTCTTAGAATTGAGTAATATTCCACTGTAAACACATACCAAATTTTAATAATCCACTCATGAATTGACTGACACTTGGGTTGTTTCCACGTCCTTGCAATAGTGAATTGTGCTGCCATAAACATTCGGGTGCAGATGTCTTTATAATAGAATGTCTTATGCTCTTTTGGGTAGATGCCTAATAATGCTATTGCTAGGTCAAATGGTATTTCTATTTTTAGCTCTTTGAGATATATCCAAATTCTTTTCCACAAAGGTTGTACTAATTTGCAGTCCCACCAGCAGTGTAAGAGTGTTCCTGTCTCTGAACATCCTCGCCAGCATTTGTTGTTTTGGGATTTCTTGATACAGGCCAACCTCACTGGGGTTAGATGATATCTCATTGTGGTTTTGATTTGCATTTCTCTGATGATTAGAGATGTTGAGCATTTTTTTATATGTTTGCTGGCCATTATTCTGTCTTATTTAGAAAAGTTTCTGTTCATGTCCGTTGCCCATTTCTTGATGGGGTTCTTTGAATTTTCTTGTTAATTCTTTTGAGTTCTAGATAGATTCTTATTATCAGACCTTTATTGGAATTGTAGAGAGCAAATATTTTCTCCCATTCTGTAGGTTGTCTATTTACTCTAATGGTAGTATTCTTGGATGTGCAGAAGCTTTTTAATTTGATCAGGTCACATTTGTTTATTTTTGTTGCTGCAGTGATTGCTTTGGGGGTCTTCTTCAAGAATTCTTTGCCTAGGCCAATGTCTGATAGGGTTTTCTCAACCTCTTCTTCTAGGATTCTTAAGGTTTCATGCCCTAGGTTTAAATCTGTTATCCATCTTGAGTGAATTTTTGTGAGAGGTGAGAGGTAGGTATCCTGATTCAATCTTCTGCATGTAGCTATCCAGTTTTCTCAGCACCATTTATTGAAGAGAGATTATTTTTCCCCATTGTATATATTTATCTCTTTATCAAAGATTAGATTATCGTGTGCAGATAATTTCATCTCTGGAATCTCAGTTCTATTCCAAATATCTATGCTTCTGTTCTGGTGCCAGCATAGGTTGAATTAATTATTATTGCTTAATAGTACAGCTTGAAGTCAGGAAGACAAATGCCTCCCAGTTTGTTCTTTTTTACTTAAGATTGCTTTGGATATACAAGGTTTTTCTGATTCCATACAAAGTGAAGAATTATTTTTTCTAGATCTATAAAGAATGATGGTGGTACTTTTAAGGAGATTGCATTAATTCTGTAGATGACTTTAGATAATATTGACATGTTAACAATATTGATTCTACCAATCCATGAACAAGGTAGATTTTTCCATCTGTTTACATCTTCTACAATTTCTTTTTTTAGTATTTCATTGTTCTCCTTGTATAAGTCTTTCGTATCTTTCAATAAATATATTGCTAGATATTTAATTTTTTGGGGGCCTATAGTAAAATATATTGCTGTTTTTATTTGAGTTTCAGCTTGATGGTCCTTGGTTTGTGAATGCCTCTGATTTGTGTATATTTATTTTTTAACTGGAGACTTTACTGAATTCATTTGTCAAGTATAGGAGTCTCTTGGATGAATCCATGGGGTTTTCTAGGTATAATATCATATCATCGGCGAAGAGTGAGAGCTTGATGTCATCTGCACCCACTTGGATGCCCTTAATATCCCTCTCTTGCCTGATTGCTATAGCTAGGACTTCGAGTACTATGTTGTATAGAAGAGGAGACAGTGGGCATCCTTGTCTAGTTCCAGATTGAAGTGGGAATGGTTTCAGTTTTTCCTCATTGAGTATGATATTGGCCATGGTTTTTCATAAAAGGGTTTGATAATTTTAAGTAAGAGCTGCCTATATGTATTTTGTTCAGAGTCTTTATCATAAAGGTGAGTTGGACTTTGTCAAATGCTTTTTCTGCATCTATCGAAAGAATCATATGGTCTTTGTTCTTGTTTTTATTTATGAGGCGAATTGCATTTATAGATTTGTGTATATTGAACCAGCCTTGTATACCTGGAATAAAGCCCACCTGGTCATGGTGAATTGTTTTTTTGATGTGCTAGTGAATTTTTGTATTATTTCATCATATAATGGGGGTACAAATATTGTTAGGGTTACATACATTGCCCAAACCACTCCTCCCCCCCACATGCCAGAGCTTCAAGCGAGTCCAATCCCCAGGTGGCACGCACAGCACATATTATGTAACTCTACACTTCCTCCCTCCTCTCCCCTGCCCTCCATCCAACAAAAGATTTTTTTTTTTACACTTTGGATACATTGTATAACTTTGCCTCTCCCTAAGAAGGGTTAGAGGTATGCCCTTCCCCCCCCCACAATGCTCTCCACATCCCTATGATGTGGGTCTTGCCCCACCTCCCGAAACCCTGGTGTACACTACCACCATTTGAGCACCATAGATTTAAACGGTCAGAACCAATATGACGGAGAGTAGATGTGGAGCCCTTTTTCCATATCTTGTCTCGCTTTGCTTTGGATAATGGGCTTAAGCTTAATCCAAGATAGCACAAACGGTGTTAGCTCACTGTCGCTTTTTAGAATTGAATAATATTCTATTGTGAGCATATACCACATTTTAGTTATCCACT
>VBSM01000568.1:9961136-9972677 GCA_008086735.1 Cheirogaleus medius | reverse complement strand
CATTTATAGACTTGCGTATGTTGAACCAGCCTTACATCCCTGGAATAAAGCCCATCTGGTCGTGGTGAATTATTTTTTTGATGCGCTGCTGAATTCTATTTGCTAAAATTTTATTTAGGATTTTTGCATCTATATTGATGAGGGATGTTGGTCTGTAATTTTCTTTTTTTGTTGCATCCACAGACTCAAGGAATTGGAAAAAGGAGAGCAAACCAATTCCAATCCTAGCAGAAGAAAAGAAATAACTAAGATCAAAGCACAACTAAATGAAATGGAGAACAAGAAAATTATTGGGAAGATCAACAAAACCAGAAGCTGGTTTTTTTAAAAGATCAACAAAATTGATGGCCCTCTGGATAGGCTTACAAAATCTCAAAGGGAAAGGACTGTAATAAATTGAATAAGAAATGAAAGAGGAGAGGTCACAACAGACACCACAGAAATACAAAATATTATGTTCAACTACTACAGAAATCTATATTCCCAAAAACTACAGAAAGAAGATAAAATGGACAGATTCCTGGATTCATACAACCTCCCTAAGATCACCTAGGAGATAATAGAATTCTTGAACAGACCAATCTCAAGCTCAGAAATTGAAGCAGTAATTAAAAACCTCCCCAAATGGAAAAGTCCCGGGCCTGATGGCTACACTTCAGAGTTCTACCTAACATACAAAGATGAACTCATACCTATACTACAGAAACTATTTTACACCATTGAGAAGGATGGTATCCTTCCTAACACATTCTACGAAGCTACTGAATTCTGTTTGCTAAAATTTTGTTGAGGATATTTGCATCTATATTCATGAGGGATATTGGTCTCTAATTTTCTTTTTTTGTTGTGTCCTTTCCTGGCTTTGGTATCAAGGTGATATTGACTTCATAGAATGAGTTAGGAAGGATACCATCCTTCTCAATGTTGTGGAATAATTTCTGTAGTATAGGTATGAGTTCATCTTTCTATGTTTGGTAAAACTCTGAAGTGTAGCCATCTGGTCGGGGACTTTTCTGTTTGGGGAGGTTTTTAATGACTGCTCCAATTTCTGCACTTCAGAATGTTCTATTCAGGAAATCTGTTACCTCCTGGGTGAACTTAGGGAGGTTGTGTGAATCCAGGAATTTGTCCATTTCTTCCCCGTTATTTAGTTTTGGGGCATATAGTTTTTTAAAGTAGTCAAACATAATGTTTTGTATTTCTGTGGTGTCTGTTGTGACCTATTCTTTTTCATTTCTTATTGAGTTAGAGTCCTTTCCCTTTGGGTTCCTGTCAGTCTAGCAAGAGGGCTATCAATTTTGTTTATCTTTTTGAAAAAACAGCTTCTAGTTTTGTTGATCTTTAGAATAGTTCTCTTGTTCTCGATTTCATTAAGCTCTGCTTTGATCTTCATTATTTCTTTTCTTCTACTAGGATTGGAATTGGTTTGCTCTTCTTTTTCCATTTCCTTGAGTCTATGCATTAGTTTTCCAGTATATAATCTTTCTTTTTTTGTATGTGAGAATTTATTGCTATTAGTTTTCCTCTCAGGTATGCTTTTGCAGTATCCCACAGGTTTTGGAAACGTGTCTCCGTTTTCATTTTGTTCGAAGAAACTGCTGATTTCCATCTGAATTTCATCCATGACCCAATAATTCTTCAATAATAGATTCTTTAGTTTCCATGACTTTTTGAAGTGTTGAGTGTTTCTATAGGAATTGAACTCTAGTTTTAAACCACTATGGTCAGAGAAGACACATGATACAATTTCTATTTTCTTGAATTTTTTGATATCTGATTTGTGGCCTAATATGTGATAAATTTTGGAGAAGGATCCTTGGGCATCTAAGAAGAATGTAAATTCGACTTTATTTGGATGAAATGTTCTGTAGAAATCTGTCAGACCTATTTGATCAAGAGCTTTGGTTAAGCCCATAATTTCTTTGCTTATTTTCTGTTAGAAGGATCTATCCAGTTCATTCATTTTAGGGTTGAAGTCACCTGCTACTATGGCAGTATTGTTTAACATGTTATTTAGATCAGACAAGGTTTGCTTTATGTAATTGGGTGCTCCTGCATTGGGTGCATAAATATTAAGAATTGTTAAATCTTCTTGTTGGATCTTCCCTTTCACCATTATATAATGGCTATCTTTATCCTTTTTTACTTTTGCTATTTTAAAGCTTATGTTATCTCCAAATAGTATAGCTACCCCTGCTTTCTCTTGACTTCCGTTTGCCTGGATGATAGTTTTCCATCTCTTGATCTTCAGCCTGAAAGCAACATTGTGGTTTAGATGTGGTTCCTATAGACAGCAGATAATAGTCTTGTGGATTTTTATCCACTCTGCCAGTCTATGCCTTTTCAGAGGATAGTTTAAACCATTTACATTTATTGGGAGGATTGAAATTGGAGGAAGATTTCAATTCATATTGTTGGGTGAAGTCCTGTTGCTTTGACTTGCTCCTTGACCCATCATGCAGTTCAATTTCTAGCCTTTAATTCTTTGAAGATTTTATTTTGAGGAGTGTCTATTGCCCTGTTTGGTGTGGAAGGCAGATCTGAGGATTTCCTGTAGGGCTGTTCTGGCCTTTGAAAATTCCTTCAGTGATTGCTTGTCTGAGAAGGACTTTATTTCTCTGTCATAGATGAAACTTAATTTTGCCAGATAAAGAATTCTAGGTTGGGCTTTATTCAGTTTTAGAAGATTAAGGATAGGCACCAAATCCCTCCTGTCTTGTAAGGTTTCAGATGAGAAGTCGGCTGTTTGTATGATAGGCTTTCCTTTATAGATCATTGGCTGCTTTCATCTCACTACACAGAGGATTGCTTCTTTCACGTATACTTTGGTCAGCCTAATAACCACATGACAAGGTGATTTCCTTTTCACGTTGAATCTCCCAGGAGTTCTGTATGCTTCTTGTATTTGGATATCAAGATTTCTAGCCAGGCCTGGTATATTTTCCTCCAGTGTTCTGTGAATTAAGTTTTCCAACCCTTGTGAATGTTCCTCTTCCCCTTCCAGAATCCTGATCAATCTGAGATACAGCTTTTTTACATAATCCCACACTTCCTGTAAACTTTTGGCCTTGTCTCTTTTTTCTGTGTTTCCTGTCTTCCTCTGCTTTGTTTAGTGCATAGGCATAATCTTCAAGCTCAGAGATTCTTTCCTCTGCATGATCCATCCTTTTCTTGATGCTTTCCACTTTATTATGGAGTTCCTTGATTGTTTCCTTCATTGCCAGAATTTCTTTTTGGTTTTTCTGAATAATTTCTATTTATTTAGAGAATTTTTCATTCATTTCCTGTATTGTTCTTGTGGTTTCTCTACATTGGGATTCTATTTTCTCTTCAATTCCATGGAGTTTTCTAACAATCCATGTTCAGAATTCTCCCTCCGTCAGTTTAATCATATCGTGGAAGTTGGTACCAGTTGATGTATAATGAGTATTTTCTTTTGGAGATGACTTTTCTCTCTGTTTCTTCTTGTTCCCTGTGATCTTTCATTCATTCTTTCTCATCTGGGTGCTTTATCGATGACTGGAGGTGCAGGGACTGGATTTTGAGCTAAATTCTGGGATTCCAGAGGAATGATCCTTGGCAGATCTGCAGATATGTGCTCTGGAACTGTAATGTCTTAGAGGAGTTTGAGTCTGTTGGGTTATCTTTTATCTGTTGTCTTCACCATCTTTTAATAGAGATTAGTGAGATTGTTCCCTTGCTTAGACTCCCAGGAGTTGTATCACTCTTGTGTGCGTGACTCCCTTAACAACTGCTAGTATGAGGTGGGAGGCACTGTGATGAGCTATGAGGTTATTCTCTCTTTTTGTTGCTTGTGGTTTGCATTGGGGGGTTGGTTATCAAGCTATTCCAATACATATGTAATGAGCTCTAAACCCCTAAATGTGGTAAACAGGAATCTCAGTCTTTGGGGAGTGTCATGCCCCTCCCAGGGGATCCTTGAACCTTGTTATCTATTTAGCTGGGATGAGATAGGCAACAAGTATTGGCAAGCCTAAGAGAGTATACTTCAGAGGTTGTTTGATCTGTAGCTAGGGGGGAGCTGCTAAAAAGTTATTTAGGGATCTTTTGCTGCTTATGTGGGGAAGCTCCTTGTGGGAGGTGTCTTTTGGTGCAATTTCTAGGGATTCTGGTTGAGATTTTCCTTCCCAGAACACAAGCTTGTAATTTGGTACTGCCTGGATACCCAGCATAACTATAACCACTGTCACTCATTGATTAACAAAAATTTTGGTGAATAATTACCTTACTTCCTTTTATTAATCCTTCTCAAATATATGTATAGCTCACATTTATTTCAATGTTTAATATTAGTAAGTGTTTTGGGTCTTTGTTTACAGGTTTAGTGATGTTTTTGTGACCAGAAATAGGTCATAGGAATGTAACTCTTATTTATATCAATTCATTTATGCTAAAATTGATTTCCTTCTAAATTGTTTTGCTTAAAGTCACAGTTTCCAAGAACCTATTGACCATGTTAAGTGAGAGCGTAATGTATATAAATGTAATACAAGTGAGATAAGGTAAGTGCATAAGAATGTATAAATCAAAATTCTTGGTGGTTCAAAGGAGGACATATCCTACCTGATTCAAAACAGATAAGGCTTCATGAGTAGGGTTTTGAAGGATAGGTAGTGTTTCAGCAAATGTAGGTGAAAATATAGAGTAAAAAGCAAAAATAAGTAACTGAGGCAAAGATGTGCAAGATGTTTTCAGGGTACAATAAATAGTTCAGTTTGATTTGACAGTAGAGTGCAGGAGTGGGAGACAAAGCTATGAAAGTATATCAGCTCATTGTGGAAGGAACAAATGTTAAAGTGAGAACTTATGATAATTCAGAAAAATGGTAGGGAGCAATTGAGGGTTTTGAGCAGGAGATTTTGAGAAAGGCTGGAGGTCAATAGTTCCCAATTTTGGCTGCATGTTAGAATCACCAAGGGAAATTTAAAAAAAAAATAGTTATGCTAGGACTCTATCCTCAGAGATTTTGATTTAAAAGGGCCAGGTGTTAGGCCCAGACATTTGCTGTATTTTAAAGTACGAAGGTGAATATAAGTGCACCTTGTATTAAGAATCACAGATCTAAGGGCTAAAGAATTTCTCACTTCCTTGGCTCTCTCTTCTTCCATGGTACCAATCTGGCAAAGTCTAAAACCTGATTAATGCTCCTAGAGCTTTTAGAAAACATAGTTGCAAAACCCCAATATTAGAGATTTTGATTCATTTGGTTTGGGGCAGGATCTAGTCATCTGTTCAGCTATGTAGCTCCCCTGTCAACCATAAGCTACTATTGCTAAGAATCATTGATCAAGATGGGTAAAAGGTAGAGTCTGGGTAAAACTAAAACTTATTTGAAGTTTTTGAATAAAGTTCAAATAAACCAGTGTAAGGCTCACACACAGCACATTTCAGTTTTAACACAGTTTCCTCATCTGGTATTTAATTTCTCTAATACTCAGTTTTCTCACCATGAAAAATATAAATAATAATAACAGCTACTTCACAGTATTATTTGAATACTAAGTGAGATTAATTAGGCATGTAAAGAATTAAGAATTATCCTGATATGTAGTAAGTTACTAATAAACATTCACAACTCTCCTTACATTGGAGATAATAATTTGTCCTTTGGAGTTATTGTGATGAATTTGTCATTGATTAAGGGAATATTATTGCTTTAATTCTGTATGTTATTGATAGTATAATTTATTATCATTAATCTTCAGTATTTTTACCATATGAGCACATTTCCATTTAGTTCTGAGAAAAGTATTTGCTTCTTAGCAAAGACCACAGAGTAATGTCATTGGCATTGAACAACAGTGCAACCAAATGCATCTTATTGCATTTCCTTCCCTGATTAATACATAAGGCATTTTTAGACTTAGCACAACTATAGAACTAAAATAATAATTCTAAATGGCATGTTCATCTCTCGAGGTTACATCAAATAAGTATTTTTAAAACCTAAAGAATAATGCATGTTAAAATTAGAACTAAAACGAGAAGTTCATATTTTCCCTGAGTGATTATTCTTTCAGTACTATCATAAAAATCAAAAAATCTTTAAAAATTGGGGAAAAAATACAAAAAGGCAGGCAATATGACATTGCAATATCATATACAGGCAAAAGACAAATAAGATTTTCTAGATGAATGGACTTAGTTCAACTCACCATTTACTATGGATTAAATTTCAGACCAAGCAAAATCATATGTTAATACAGATTTTTTGTTTATGTTTTTGTTCTGCAGAGATGAAAATTATTTCTGTCTGGTGGTACAGATTATATTTTCTGGCCTGTTGGGCATTAATCGAGTTGGTTTTGTTTGTTTTGTTTTGAGACAAGGTCTTGCTCTGTTGCCTGAGATAGAGTGCAATGGCATCTTCATAGCTCACTGCAACCTTAAACCCCTGGGCTCAAGCAATCCTCCTGCCTCAGCCTCCAGAGTAGCTGGGACTATAGGTATATGCCACCATGCCCAGATAATTTTTCTACTTTTTGTAGAGATGGAGTCTCCGTATGTTGCTCAGGCTGATCCCCAACTCCTGGCCTCAAGCAATCCTCTCACCTCCTTGGCCTCCCAAAGTACTAGGATTATAGGCATAAGCCACTATGCCCAGGCCTCATGTATTTTTTATAACACTGAAAACTTATCCCACTGTTGCTTATAAATGCCTTACTTGTCAAAAACTCTTTTTTTTTTGAGACAGAGTCTCACTCTGTTGCCCTGGCTAGAGTGCCCTGGCATCAGCCTAGCTCATAGCAACCTCAAACTCCTGGGCTAAAGCAATCCTCCTGCCTATGCCTTCCAAGTACCTGGGACTACAGACAAGCACCACCATGCCCAGCTAATTTTTTTCTATATATTTTTAGTTGTCCAGCTAATTTCTTTCTATATTTTTAGTAGAGACAGAGTCTTGCTCTTGCTCATGCTGGCCTTGAACTCCTGAGTTCAAAGGATCTGCCTGCCTCAGGCTCCCAGAGTGCTAGGATTACAGGCATTAGCCACCGCACCAGGCCTCAAAAACTCTTTTAAATGTTTTTAACCTCTTACTGGTTCTCAGTGGGTTAAATGAAATATTGTATATTTACAGAAGAGTCACTATTTTTTTGAAATTATGCTTTAAATATATCTACTTTTCTTCCCTATTATACAATTGAATAAATCTCTGAGGTCTCTTCAGTTTCAACTGAAGACATCCCTTCCTTTTTTCCCATTAGTGGAGTCTGGAAACACAAGGTTGTCCTCCTTTAAAAAATTTGTATATATTTAAGGTATACAACATGATGTTTTATATACACATATATTATATATATTTAGTGAAATGATTACTACAGTCAAGCAAATTAGCATATCCATCTCCTCATGGAGTAGGTACATTAAACAGCTCCACAGCCTTCTCTTCACCCAACCAAATAAATTTGCAGACTTTTCTCTTCCCCTTGGGTTTATCTTTGGTCTGTTATGTTCATGTTACCCTTTAGGTATATAATCTAGAACTGGAAATATAGCTTTGATAAGGGAACAAACCATTAGGCATAATAGACAAGTAACACAATTTTCTTATGGTCTCTGTTATTGTTTGTTTTTAAAATCAAATAATGGTTGTTTTCTTACTGCATTCTAGTTTGTTTGGTATCTTCTGCCTGTATTTTTCCTTTTTCTAAAATTGTGATAGTCTACCTATCTGCCTTTTTGCATCTTGCAATTCAACACTTTTTCCATAACTCTTCACAATAAAGAAAGAAAAAAATCTATTTTAAAGCAGCTAATTGTTATCTTAACATCTCTTACAGTACAATTGGCTCTACCTGAAATTCTAATGTTTTATTCCACTTGAAAGTATGTTTTTAATGAAGATTATTTTCTTGTCTTTTAGGACATTTTATATTAAACTAATTTTTAAATATAATTTTGATGGATTTTGGATTTTACTTATTTCTCTGATTACAAATAATAAGGATATGAAAAATTTGTCTTTTAAGAAAATATTCAAAGATCTGTAGATTTTTTCATATAACCATCTGACAATGATTATTATCTGACTAATCTTCATCTCGATCTTCCCATGACATATGGAAAAGGGATTTGATTATATTCATATGAACACTTTCAGAAATTTCAAGTTCCTATTTTGCATAGCAAACTGCTTGCCTAGCTCAATTTAATTATTATTATTCACAAGTTATTACAGATTTTTTGACTTTTAAGTAGCATTTTTTTTTGCTTTTTCTCGATTTGTCTTTCTGTATTCATTTAACAGGCACTGTTTTTGAAGAGAAAAGGAAATACTCATGATTCAAGCATTATGCTAACCTTGTTTATAAATATTATTTGATGGTCACTATAACCTTTTTATTTTCTTGAGACAAGGTCTCATTGTATCATCAGGCTGGAGTGTAGTAGTATTATCATAGCATAGTGCAAGCTTGAACTCCTAGGCTCAAATGATCCTATTCTCTCAGTCTCCTGAGTAGTTAGGACCATAGGTGTATACCACCACGCTTGGATAATTTTTTTTATTTTTAATTTTTTTGCGTGGAGATGAGGTCTCACTAAGTTGCCCAGGATGGTCTTGAACCCCTGGCCTCAAGCAATCCCTCTGCCTTGGCCTCCCAAAGTGCAGGGATTACAGGCATGAACCACTGTATTGGGCCTCACTATAACATTTTGAGGTCAGAACAGATATCCCCATTTTGGAGATGAAGAAACTGAGGCTTAGAGAAGGTCGCATAGTATAGTCTATAGGAGTTTTGCTCACTGAAAATGTATGACCTTTCTCAAACTGATTATAGCTAGGTCATAGGTTTGGGGTGGGTAGAGCAATATTTTAGAAAATCAGCTTTGGGATATGATCACAAAATTGAAAGAAGAAACAACTAGAGATGAGGAAGTTATTTGGGAGACTAATGATGATTAAATTAAACAAGGTGGTGAAAATGGAGAACAGGACATAGACTTAAGAAACTAATATTAAAGACTTAGAACTAGGTAAACTAGGAAATAAGGGATTAAAGATTGCTTTTTGAGGATTACCTATAAGAGATGCACATAACAAATCATGTGCAAAGTAATCTAATGCCTTGTATTCAAAGTGCAATCTGTATCTACAGCTTTAACATAACATGGGAGCTTGTTAAAAATTCAAACTTCCAGACTCCATACCTGAACCACTGTGGTGCTTTGAAATATGTCCACAGATTCTTTGCCAATTCTTGCTTCTCCTACCCTTAAATATGGGCCAGATTGGGTGACATTTAACAAATAGATAAAAAAAAAAAGTGATGGTGTCTGACTTTGGAAACTAGGTCATAATAGGCAACACAATTTTCTTCTTGCTCTCACTTGGATTGCTCACTTGGAAGAATGCCAGCTGCCATTTCATAAGGACATGCAAACAATCAACGGAAAGGTCCATTTGGCAAAATATTGAGAATTTCTGTCAACAGTCATGTGAATGAACAACCTTGCAATCATATTCTCCAGTTCAGCAACTCTTTAAATGACTGTAGCCCCAGTCAACAAATTGACTGGAACTTCACCAAGGAAACACCCATACAATCTGCTCTTGGATTCCTTACTTAGAGAAACATCCAGTCAACATGCTCTTGGTTTCCGCACTCACAGAATTCATGTAACATAATGAATGTTTATCATTTTAAGCTGCTAAGTATTGAAGCGATTATTTTTTATTTAAAAATGTTAAAAGGGTACAAATGATTTTGTTACATGTATACCATGTATAATGCTTAAGTTAGGGCTTTCGATGTGCCCATCACCATAATATTGTTCATTGTATCCAATGGGCACGTTTTCATCCCTCATACCTCTCTCCTACCCTTCCCACCCTCTGGTTTCCAGCGTCCTTTATATTCCTTTGTGCCAGTGTGTACACATCGTTTATCTCCCACTTATTAGTGAGAAAATATGGTGTAGGGTTTTCCACTCCCGGGATACTTCACTTAGGTAATGGTCTCCAGTTCCATTCAAGTTTCTACAAATTACAGTATTTCATTCATTTCTATGACTCAGTAGCACTCCGCGGTATATGTATACCAGAATTTCTTAATGCATTCGTGAATTGATGGGCATTTAGGTTGATTCCTTATATTTGTAACTGTGAATTATGCTGCAATCAACATTGGAGTACAGATATCATTTCTATAAAATGACTTCTTGTCCTTTGGGTAGATACCCAGCAGTGAGATTGCTGGATCAAATGATAGGTCTACCTTTAGTTCTTGGAGGATCTCTAAACTGTTTTGTATAGAGGTTGTACTAATTTGCAGTCCCACCAACAGTGTCTACATGTTCCTTTCTCTCTGCATCCACTCCAGCATGTATTGGTTCTTTATTATTATTTTGAAATATTAAGGGGGTAAAAATGTATGTGTTACATGGCTTAAGTCCAAGGCTATAAATGTGCCCAGCACATGAATAGTATTGGTTTCTACTCCTCCCTTCCTTCTGCCTCCCTGCTCCTGATTTCCAATGACTTTTACTTTCCTCTTTATACTCGTGTCCTCATTGGATAGCTCAAATTTATTAGAGAGTACATGTATTTACTTTTCCATTTTAGAAATACTTTGCTTAGGATAATGGTCTCCAATTCCTTCCACATTTCTGCAAAAGGTATAAATTCATCCTTTTCTAAGGGTGAGTAGTACTCTGTGGTATATGTATACCACATTTTGTTAATCCAGTAATGAATTGATGGGCACTTCTTAGGTTGATTCCAAGTCTTTGCAATTGTGAATTGTGCTTCAATAGATACTTGAGTGTAGGTATAATTTTGATAACATGAATTCTATTCCTTTGGATAGATACCCAATAGTGGGATTGTTGGATTGAATGGTAGATCTATTTTTCATTCTTTGAGAAATCTCCATGTTGTTTTCCATAGGGGTTGCACTAATTTGCAGTCCCACCAACAGTGTGTTGGGAAAATATGATTAAAAATTAATAACATATAGCTCATAAAACCATTATTTTATAATATAACCCTATATTACTATATTAAAAACAAAAACAAAAGTTTACAAGGTTTTGCCCTAAAAATATATAGAGACTCAATAGTTCACTTATTAAAAGCTGCTATCATTAAAAAGCTCTCAAATCTCTGATGAAGATGTTTTCCAAAAAGACTTCCCAATATCTCAAAATCTATAAATTTCCCTATGTCTTAAAAAAACAAGACAAGATAAATACGGCCCACAGGATGGGAGCCAAAGACAATAAATTTGCCCAAAGATACACCCTGATGGTTATAAACAACCTGTTTAATAAAGATAAGTTTCCTACTCTCTCCTATCTGTCTACCTTTAAGTCCACCATAACTAATCAATAAAATGTAGAGTCACTATACCTCTTTTATTATAACATTGTTAATTGACAACTACCTCATAAAATTTAAAAGTTAGCCCCTAAAGGATTTTATACCTGTTCATTCACCTAGATAGATTAAAATCCCCTTAAAAAGACTTTTTTTTCAGCAAATTATGGAGGCACAAATTTTAAGGATTCAAATAATGCCCT
>VBSM01000568.1:9947841-9961036 GCA_008086735.1 Cheirogaleus medius | reverse complement strand
AACCTAAGGTATGAAACTATTAGCATTCTAGAGGAAAATGTTGGAAACACTCTCATAGACATCAGCCTAGACAAAGAATTTATGAGGAAGATCCCAAAGGCAATCACAGCAGCAGCAAGAATGAATAAATGGGACATGATCAGACTAAAAGCTTCTGCACAGCCAAAGAAACACTCGTGAAAGTCAACAGACAACCTACAAAATCAGAGAAAATCGTTGCAACCTACACATCTGAGAAGGGGCTGATAACTAGAATCTACTTAGAAATCACGAAAATTAGCAAGAAAAAATCAAACAACCCTATAAAAAAGTGGGCAAAGGACATGAACAGAAACTTTTCTAAAGAAGACAGAATAATGGCTAACAAACATATGAAAAAATGCTCAACATCTCTAATCATCAGAGAAATGCAAATTAAAAAGACTTTTGACCCCAACCAACTACCTATATCCCCTAACAACTGCATTTCCTGATATATAAATATTTTACACTGAGAACTAATAATTGATGTCTATAATTATAAAAACCTATTTAAATCTAACCATATTGCTGGCATTCATAAAGATACACCAGTCTCCTAAATACCCTGCTATATTATATCTAATCTTTTTATATAAAACTATAAACTATACCTTAGTCTCTATATATTATTTTATTCTCTCTATTTCCTTTCAATTCCCTTATCCTCTATAATGACCCCTATCTTAAAGACTTAGCTCTGTGGGGAGAAATAGCTAATCTCCTCGAGGGCCTGCCTCAACTACTCCTCCACAACAGTATATAAGCACTCCATTATCTCTGTGTCTGTACCAGAATCTATTGTTTTTGGAATTTTTAATAAAAAAATTTCTAACAAGAATAAGATGATATCTCTTTGTGGTCTTAATTTGCATTTCCCTGATGATTAGTGATGTTGAGCATTTTTTCATGTTTTTTGGCCATTTGTCTTTCCTCTTTTGGGAAGCACTAGTTTATGTCTTTTGCCCACTTTTTAATGGGGTTGTTTGCTTTTTTCCTGCTGATTTGCTTGAGTTATTTGTAATTCTAGTTATTAGACCTTTATCGTATGTATAGCTTACAAATATTTTCTTCCATTCTGAAGGTTGACTATTTGCCCTGTTGATTATTTCCATGGTTGTGCAGAAGCTTTTTAATTTAATCAAGTCCTACTTATATATTTTTGTTGTTGCTGCAATTGCCATCAGTGTCTTATTCATAAATTCTGTGCATAAGCCAATATCTAGAAGATTTTTTCCAACATTTTCTTCTAGAATTTGCATGGTTTCATGCCTTACATTTAAGTCTTTAATCCATCTTGAAATAATTTTTTGTGAGAGGTGAGAGATGTGTATCCTGCTTCACTCTTCTGCATGTGGCTATCCATTTGTCCCAGAACCATTTATTAAATAGGGATTATTTTCCCTTGTGTATATTGTTGTCTGCTTTGTCAAAGATAAGATGGAAATATGTGAATGGTTTTATATCTGGGTTCTCTGTGCTGTTCCCTTGGTCTATGTCTCTATATTTGTGCCAAATACCATGATGCTTTTGTTACTATAGTCATGTAGTACAGTTTGAAGTCCAGTTATTTTATGCATTCAGATGTTTTCCTTTTGCTTAAGATTGCTGTTGCTATTCAGGCTGTTTTCTGGTTCCAAATGAAGCAAAGAATTATATTTTGTAGATCTGTGAAATATGACATTGATATTTCAATGGTGATTGCATGGATACCTGCACTCAAATGTTTATTGCAGCACGGTTTACAATTGCAAAGATGTGGAATCAACCCAAATGCCCATCAATTAATGCGTGGATTAACAAATGTGGCATGTGTATACCATGGAATACTACTCAGACATGAAGAAGGATTACTTAATTCCTTTTCCAACAATATGGATGGTACTGGAGACCATTATCCTAAGTGAAGTATCTACATAATATAAAAACAAAAAACACATGTACTCACTATTAAATTGTAACTAGCCCATGAGCACACATGTGCATAGAGGGAAGTATAAATCAATAGAAATCAATCCAGGTGGGGGGAAGAGGGGATGGGCAAAAGCCTATTTATCAGGTACAATAAACCGTATCTTGGTGACAGGCACACTTATAACCCTGATTCAAACATTACAAAAGCAATCCTTATAACCAAGAACATTTGTATCCCCATAATACTTTGAAATTAAAAAAGAAGGAAATCCTATGATATGCTACAACATGGATGAACCTTGTGGACATTATGCTAAGTGAAAGAATCCAATCACAAAAAGACAATTATGCCATGATTCCACTTATATGAAGTGCCTAAAATAATCAAACTCATAGAAACAGTAGAATGGTAGCTGCTAGGGGCTAGGTGGAGGGGAACATGGGGGATGTTGCTCAATGAATATACAGTTTCAGTTATGCAAGATGGCAACGTTCCACAGATCTGTTTTACAAAAATGTGTATATAGTTAAAAATGCTGTGCTGTACATTTAAAAATTAAGAGGAAAACTTTAGCTGTATTTTACCACCATAATAAAGACACAAACATAAGATTTTTTAAAAAATAAGGAATAAAATACACACAATACGTGAAGGAATGCTAAACTTATTGTTAAGTGAAAGAAGCCAACCTGAAAAGCAGCATATTGTAACATTCCAACTATATGACATTCTTTAAAGGGCAAAACCATTGAGATGGTGTAAAGATCAGTGGTTTCCAGGGATTCCAGGGAGATGCGATAGTTAATTTTGTGTATCAATTTGACTAGACCAAAGTACGTAGATATATTTGGTCAAATACTATTTTAGATATTTCTGTGAATTCATTTTTATATAAGACTAATATTTAAGTAAATAGACTTTGAATACAACAGATTACCACCCATAATGTAAATGGGTCTCAATAAGTCAGTTTAAATCTTAAGCCCCAGTACCTCAGAATGTTACAGTATTTGGAGACACAACCTTTAAAGAAGTAATTAAGTTAAATGAGGTCTTTGGGGAGGGTACTAACA
The DNA here is from genome assembly GCA_008086735.1 of Cheirogaleus medius. Taxonomy (NCBI): domain Eukaryota; kingdom Metazoa; phylum Chordata; class Mammalia; order Primates; family Cheirogaleidae; genus Cheirogaleus; species Cheirogaleus medius. The sequence continues at coordinate 9,958,030 of VBSM01000568.1, read as the reverse complement.
TAATATGAATGTCTTAGGACACAGACACATAGATGTAGCGGTAAATTTGTGAGAACACAGTGAAAAGACAGCCATCTACAAACCAAAGAGATATGCTTCTGAAGAAAGCAAACCTGCCAACTTGTTAGTCTTGGAATTTTAGTTCCAAAATTGTAAGGCAATAAATTTCTGATGTTTAAATCATCTAGTCTATGTTATTTTGTTATGAGAGACTTAGCAAACTAATATAGCGGTAGTAAGTGGGGAGAAATAAATAAATAGAGCACAGGGTATTTGAGGGTCACTGATTTTTTTTGTATGATGGTTAATGGTGGGTACATGGCATTATGTATTTGTCAAAATCCATAGAACTGTATAACAAAAAGGGTGAACACCATTATAAACTAAGCATTTAGCTAATAATAATTAATTTCTTGATAATGATAAATAATTTGTTAATAATAACAAATTCAGCTCATCAATGTAATGAGATGCCACTACACATCTATTAGAATGGCCCATTTTTTAAAATTAAAAACACCAATTGCTTATAGGTATTTAGAGCCATACAAACTCTCATTTATATCTGGCAGGAATGCAAAAATGGTATAGCTACTTTGGAAGACATTTTAGCAGTTTCTTGCAAACTAAACATGCTCACCATATGATTCAACAATCATGCTCCTTGGTATTTATTCAAAGGAGTTGAAATCATATGTCCACACAAAATCCTGTACACTGATGTTTGTAGAAACTTTATTTATAATTGTGAAAACTTCAAAGCAACTAAGATGTCCTTCAGTAGGTGACTGTATACATAAACTGTGATACATGCAGATAATGGAATATTATTCAGTGTTAAAAAGAAATGAGCTATTGAGACATGAAAAGATATAGAGGAAATTTAAATGCATATTACTAATGGAAATAAGCCAATTTGAAAAGGCTATATACTGTATGATTTCAACTATACAACATTGTGGAAAAAGGTAAAACTGTAGAGACAGTAAAAAAAAAAATAAGTCATTGCTAGAGATTAGAAGGGAGAGGGAGATGAACAGGCAGAGCACCGAGAACTTTTAGGGTAGTGAAACTATTCTGAAGGATAGTATGATGGTAGACGCATATCATTATATATTTGTCCTGTTAATGGAAAAGAAGTCAAACTCTGTAAACTAATTTAAGGAGGTTTATTCTGAGGCAAATTTGAGGACCATGGCCCATAATCTCGCCCAAGAAGCCTTGAGCAAGTGGACTCTCTGTGATAGGGTTACAGTTTGGCTTTATATATTTTAGGGAGACAGTAATTATGGATAAAGACATAAATCAATACACGGAAGGCATACATTGGTTTGGCCTGAAAAGGTGGGACATCTCAATGCAGGGGGCCTTACAGATCATAGGTGGGTTTAAAGACTTTTTTCAATTATAAATGGTTATAGAAACAAAGCTTTGACTAAAGGCTAGGAATGTTTTAAGTTAAGATAAGGAAGTCTGTCCATCAAAGTCAAGGAACCAGACTTACACATAGATTCAAGTGATTTCTTATGTAAATTGAGGGCCTGCAATTTTTTCTTGCATGGCCTTAGGCCTGTTAGTGAGTTATCATACAAAGGGTATCTCCAAGAAGGGAGTAGGGCACGAGAAGGAATGTCTGACCTCCCTTCTCATTGTTAGTAACTCAGTTGTAGGGTAACTACTTTGCCAAGAGGGAGACCATTCAGTCAGCTGGTAGGAGTATGGTTAAGATTTTATTTTAGTTCATAGTCTAAACCCATAGAATGTACAAGACTGAGTGAATCCTAATATAAGGTATGGAATATGAGAGATATTGATATGTAGATATAAGTTCATTGATGGTAACAAATGTCCCACCCTGTGTGGCATATTTATATTGTGTAAGGCTGTGACTGTGTTGGGGTAGGGGACATACGGGAACTTTATGCTTAATTTTGCCCTGAACATAAAACTTCTAAGAAATAAACTCTACTAAAATGTGGCTCATTAATTGCAACAAATATATCACATTAATGAAAGATGTTAATAATAAAAGAAATTGTACAGGAAAGCAGGGTATATGGGAACTCTTTGTACTTTCTGCTCAAAACTTCCTTAAACCTATCACTGCTATAAAAATAAAGTATATTAGTTGTGTGAGTTTGTGTCATTGTATGTATAAATGTATAAGTGTGTGTGTATATACATATATATATATATGTTATGTTTTGATAAAAATTTAACCATTCTTTTGGGCTATTTCTAGCATAAACTTAAATCCACAAACTTGAGTTTTGTGAGGCATTGTGACCCATATATATAAACAACCTAATCTTATGGGAGCTAGAAAACATAATTATTTCATTATAGACATTAAATTAATCCTTTTGAAATTATTCCCTACTGAGGGTACATCGTGATAAGATAAACTTTTTGTCTAGCTGCATATAAGTATGTTGATATCAAATATGAAAAGGTGAATGGGGTCTGGAGTGAAAATAACTGTAAGAAAACACACTTTTCTTTTTATACAATGCCAGTGTTATAAATTGAGGCAATGAAAGGATCTTTCATCTTTTCTTTATAGTTTTTCCATGTTGACATCTTGGATTGAGGGCTTGTTGTACATCAGTGTTTCTCAGGCCTGTGAGCTTCTGGAAAAATTCTCAACTGGGCCATGCCATGAAGGGTCCCATGTTTCTCTGATTCTAACATGCACACATTTTTTTTCACACATCATTGTTTCTGGAATAGAGATGCATGATATAATAGTTGTATGCATTTAACATAATGTTCTCTTTCTGCCATAAAAGTTGTTAATAACTCCATAATGTATCTTGAAATGGAAAGTGTTGAGAGGCTGGAGAAAGATGGCTGAATAGAAACCTCCAGTGATTGTCCATTTACATGAACAGCAAATTCAACAACTATTCACACAAGGAAGCACTTTCAGAAGAACCAAAAATCAGATGAGTGATCACAATACCTGGTTTTAACATTATATCAAGGAAAGATGAACTGATGAGGGCAGAAAAGACAGTCTTGCATTGCCTACATCACTCTTCCCCCATCTTCTGGCAGTGCCTTGCCAGTATACCAAGTGAAAAGATAATTTGTGTGCTCAGAAAAGGGAGAGTGAAGTGACTGTGGAAATTTGCATTGGAACTCAGGGCTACCTTGTCATAAGGGAATGCAGCACAGGGCAGAATTCTGTCAGAATCCATGGAGGGAGCATTTAAACTAGCCTGGCCAGGGGGAAATCATCCACCCTGATACCTGACAAAAAGCACCCTAGGGTCTGGCATAAATTCATAAGGCAGTCAGGTCACTAGGCTACAGTCCTTGGGTAATTTCTGTGACTATGCTGGCTTAGAGCCAATGGATTTGAAGTGCGCATGACCCAGTGAGACAGCAGCAGAGGTGGCTAAGCCAGTGTCTGTGTCACCCCCTCCCACATTTTCAGGGAATCCAGCTCAGGGAGAGTCTTCTTCCACTTGGAGAAAGAAAGGGAAGAATTCAAAGGAATTGTTTTGCAATGTGGGTACCAACTGAGCTGCAGTAAAATAAAGTACCCAGAGTCTATGTGTTAGTTCCTGAATGGCATTTGTGGATCCACCCTGGGCCAGAAGGAAACAGGCTGCTCTGAAGAGAAGGACCCCATCCTGGCAGGATTCACCACCTGCTGACTGAAGAGTTGTTGGGCTTTGAATAAAAATCAGAGGTAGCCAGACAGCCATAATCATGCACATTGGGTGAGACTATTCTGGCTTCAGAAGTTACCTGGTGCTTGTGGGCATAAGGGAATGCCCAGGTCACTCCTCCCCCAACTCCAGCAGCCCAACAAAGATAGTGAGGGAAGAGAATGCGAGGCTTTGCCAGGTAATTCTCCCATACCTTACCCAAGTCTACCAAGGTGATACCACCAGGAGTCTGCAAGAGGCACAGCATTACTAGGGTTGGTGCACCCCCAGTGCTGATACAGCTGTGGGGATCAAAGACTTAGATCATAGCACACAATCCCTTTTGAATATCTGGAAAGCCTTATCAAGAAGGATGGGTTCTAACAAGGCCAGACTGTGAAGATTAAAATAAATACCTAACTCTTCAAATCACAGGCATCCGCAAACATCCACAAGCATCAAAGACATCCAGGAAAATATGACTTCAAGAAACAAAATAAGTAAGACACCAGTGACAAATCTCAGAATGATGGAGATAGGTGACTATTCAGACAAAGAATTCAAAATAGCTGTACTGAAGATTCTCGGTGAACTTCAAGAAAACACAGGGAAGGAATTTAGAAGCCAATCAGAGAAAGTTAACAAAAATATTGAGAAAAATTTAAAAACTCAAGCATAAATTCTGGAACTGAATAATTCAATGGACAAACTGAGAAATGCATCAGAATCTGTCACTATCAGAATTAACAAAGCAAAAAAAAGAATTGGTGAGCTTGAAGACAGGGTATTTGACAACACACAGTCAGCAGAGAATAAAAGAATAAAAGAATAAAAAGAATGAAGAACAACTACAGAATCTAGAAAATAGATTCAAAGGGGGAAATCTTTATTCACTTTAAAGAGGAGGTAGAGAGGGATATTTGGGTAAAAAGTATATTTAAAAAATAATGACAAAGAAAATCCAAACCTAGAGACAATATCAATATTCAGGAACAAGTATGTCATAGAACACAAAGCAAATTTAACCCAAACAAGACTATGTTAAGGCATTAATTTAAAAAGTTCCCAAAGATCACAGACGAAACAAAGGTCCTAAATGAAGCAAAAAAAAAAAAAAAAAAAAAAAAAAAAAGAAAAGAAAAGAAAAGAAAAGAAAAGAAAAGAAAAGAAACAAGCAAATTATGAAGAACCTCTAATATTTCTGGCAACAGAGTTCTCAGTAGAAACCTTATAGGTTAGGAGAGAGTGGCATTACATATTCAATGTGCTGAAGGAAAATCACCTTAATACTAAAATATTAAACCCTGTAAAAATACCTTTCTAACATGAAGGATAAATAAAGACTTTAATGGACAAAAAAAAGCTGAGGGATTTCATCAACACCAGAGCTGTCCTACAAGAAATGCTAAAACGGGTTCTTCAGTCTTGAAAGAAAGGATGTTAATGAACACTAAGAACCATCTGAAGGTATACAACTCCCTGGTAACAAGAAAGGACAAAAATACAGAATACTGTATTACTGTAATTGTGTTGTATAAACCATTTATATCTTGAGTAGGAAGACTGAAAGAAAAACTTATCAAAAATGACTGCAACATTTTATTGAGAGATAGATAGTATAACATATATGGACAGAAACAAGAAAAAAGTTAAAAAACAGAGGGAGATGGAGTTTAAATATAGAATATAATTTCTGTTAGGCTTCTCTTTGCTTGTTTATTTGTTTGTAAGCAGAGTTGTCATATGTTTAAAATAATTGGTTATAAAATGTTTTTTGCAAGCCTCATGGTAACCTCAAATCAAAAACCTACAACGGATACACAAGAAATAAAATGGAAGAAATTAAAATCACTAGCAGACAAAATCATTTTTAACAAAGAATGACAGAAAGGGGTAAGAAGAGGGGACCAGAAAATAACCAGGAATAAAATAACAGCATGGCAGTAATAAGTTCTTACCTATAACTAATAACATTGAATGTGAAGGGACAAAATTCTCCAACCAAAAGACACAGAGTGGCTGAATGGATTTAAAACAGAGAAAACCATATGTCGCCTCAAAGAAAACCAATTAACCTTTAAAGGCACACATAGACTGAAAATAAAGGGGTGGGAAAAGGTATTGCATGCAAATGGAAAGCAAAATGAGCAGGGATAGCTATACTTTCATCAAATAAAATAGATTTCAAGACAAAAACTGTAAAATGAGGTAAACGAGGTCATTATACAATCATAAAATGGTCAATTCAGAAAGAGGATATAAGAATTCTAAATATATATGCCCCCAACACTGGAGATCCCACATATGTAAAACAAATATTATCAGACTTAAAAAAAGAGAGATAGACCCCAATACAATAATCATTGGAGACCTCAACACTCCACTTTCTGCATTGGACAGATCATCCAGACAGAAAACCAAGACAGAAATATTGGACATAATCTGCACTATAGGCCGAATCTAACTAGTAGATATTTATGGAACATTTCATCCAATAGCTGTGGCATACATAATCTTCACCTTGGCTCATGGATTATTCTCAAGGACAGGCCATATATTAGACCACAAAAAAGGCTTAAAAGTTAAAAAAAAAAAAATGAAATACTGCCTAGTATTTTCTCTGGCCAAAATGGAACAAAACTAGAAATCAATAACAAGAGGAACACTGGAAAATATACAAAGACATGAAAATTAAACAATATGCTCCTGAATGACCAGTGGTTCAATGAAGAGATTAAGAAGGGAATTTTTAAAATTCTTGAAACAAATGAAATTGAAATCACAACATATTAAAACCTATAATAGGGTTGTTTGATTTTTTCTTGCTGATTTTCCTGAGTTCTAAATAGATTCTAGTTATCAGCCCTGTATTGGATGTGTAGCATGCAAATATTTTCTGCCATTCTGTAGGTTGTCTGCTTGCTCCTGTGACAGTTTCTTTGGTTGTGCAGAAGCTTTTTAATTTGATCACGTCCCATTTACTTATTTTTGTTGTTTCTGTGATTGCCTTTGGGATCTTCTTCATAAATTGTTTGCCTAGGTCAATGTCTATAAGAGTTTTTGCAACATTTTCTTCTAGAATTCTAATAGTTTCACACCTTAGGTTTAAGTTTATTACCCAACATGAGTTGATTTTTGTGAGAGGTGAATGGTGTGGATCCTATTTCAGTATTCTGCATGTGGCTATCCAGTTTTCCCAGCACTATTTATTGAATAAGAATTCTTTTCCCCATTGTATGCTTTTATCTGCTTTGCCAATAATTAGATGGCTATATGAGGATGGTTTTAAATCTGGGTTCTCAGTTCTGTTCCACTGTTCTATGTCTCTGTTCTTGTGCTAATTCCAAGATGTTTTAGTTGATATAGCCCTGTAGTGTAGTTTGAAGTCTGGTAAATTGACGCCTCCCATTTTGTTCTTTTTGCCTAGGATAGCTTTTGCTATACAAGCCCTTTTCTGGTTCCATATGAAGTGTAAAATTAGGTAAAGGACCTAAACAGTAAATTTTCAAAAGAAGACAGAATAATGGTCAACAAACATATAAAAAATGCTCAACATCTCTAATCATCAGGGAAATGCAAATCAAAACAACAATGAGATATCACTTATCTCCAGTGAGAATGGCTTTTATCGAAAAGTCCCAAAATGATAAATGTTGGCATGGATGCGGAGAGATAGGAACACTCATACACTGCTGGTGGGATTGCAAACTAGTGCAACCTCTCTTCTGAAAGCAATGTTGAGACACCTCAAAGAGATCAAAGTAGATCTACCATTTGATCCAGCAATCCCATTATGGTCATTTACCAAACAGAACAAAAGACATTCTATAAAAAAGACATCTGCATTTGAATGTTTATAGCAGCATAATTAATAATTGCAAAGACGTGGAAACAACCCAAGTGCCCATCAATGCATGAGTGGATTAATAAAATGTGGTATATGTATACCATGGAGTACTATTCAGCTATAAGAAACAATGGTAATATAGCACCTCTTGTATTTTCCTGGATAGAGCCGGAACCCATTCTACTAAGTGAAGTATACCCAGAGTGGAAAAATAAGCACCACATGTACTCACCATCAAATTTGTTTTAACTAATCAATACCTAAGTCCGTATATAGGAATAACATTCATCGGACGTCGGGCAGATGGGAGGAAGGAGGAAGGGATAGGTATATACATACATAATGAGTGCAATATGTGCACCGCCTGGGGCATGGGCACGCTTGAAGCTCTGACTTAGTGTGAAGGGAGTGCCAAGGGCAATATACATAACCTAAACATTTGTACCCCCATAATATGCTGAAATAAAAAAAATAAATATAAAAATATAAAACCTATGGCATAAAAAAATATATATAAAACCTATGGCATATACCAAAAGCAGTGATAAGAGGAAAGTTTATAGCAATAAATGCCTACGTCAAAAAAGTAGAAAAGCTTCAAATAAACAACCTAATGATGCATCTGGAAGAAGTAGACAAATAAGCGCAAGCCAAACTCAAAATTAGTAGAAGAAATGATAAGGATAACAGCAGAAGTGAATAAAATTGAAACCAGTAAAACAGTACAAAAGATCAATGAAATGAAAAGTTGGTTTTTTGAAAAGATAAACATAATTGGCATATCTTTAGCTAGGCTAAGAAAATAAGAGGAAAACCCACATAAATAAAATCAGAAATAAAAGAGGAGAGATTACAATCTATACTTCAGAAATTCAAAGCATCATTAGAGACCACTATGAGCAGCAATATACTCATAAGTTATAAAACTTAGACGAAAAGGATAAATTCCTAGAAACATACATACTAACCAGATTGAAATGGGAAGAAATCTAAAACCTGAATAAACCAATAGCCAATAAAGAGATAGAAACAGTAATAAAATCTCTCCCATCAAAAAAAAGCCTAGCACCCAATGGCTTCATTGCTGAATTCCACCAAGTATCCAAAGAAGCACTAATACCAATCCTACTTAAACTATTCCAAAAAATTTAGGAGTAGGCCCAAACTCATTCTACATGGTCTGTATCTCACTGAGAGAAAAACCAGAAAAAGACAAAAATAAAAGAAAGAAATCAAATAATTCAATTAAAAACTGGGCAAAAGATCAGAATAGACCTTTCTCAAAAGAAGATACACAAATGGCCAACATGTATGTGAAAAAATGCTCAACATTATTAGTTATCAGATAAATACAAATCAAAATTACAATGAGATATCATCTTGCCCCAGTTAAATGGCTTTTATCAAACAGGCAATAATAAATGTTAGTGAGGATGTGCAGAAAGGGGAACCCTCATACGCTTTTGCTGGGAATGTAAGTTGGTGCAACCACTATGGAGAATTGTATGAAAGTTCCTCACAAACCAAAAATAGAACTACGATATGACCCAGAAATCCCACTGATAGTTATATATCCTAAACAAAGGAAATAAGTATATTGAAAAGATATCTGCACACACATGTTAATTGCAGCACTACTCATAATAGCCAAGGTTTGGAATCAACCTAAGTGTCCATCAACAAATTCATGGAAAAATAAATTGTGGTAAATACACACAATTGAATATTATATAGCAATAAAAAATAATGAAATCCTGCCATTTGCAACAACATGGATGGAATTGTAGGACATTATGTTAAGTGAAATAATCCAACTGCAGAAAGACAAATCTCTCATCTGGGAGCTAAATATTGATCTCATGGAGACAAAGAGTAGAATGATGGTTACCAGAAGCTGGAAAGGGTAGCTGGTAGTGGTGGATAAAGTGGAGATGGTTAATGGGTGTAAAATATAGTTACATTGTTAGATAGAATGAACAATATTTGAAACACAACAAAGTGATTATTATCAACAACAAGTTAGAGTATACTTTAAAATAACTAAGAGTGGAATTGGAATGTTTCTAACACAAAGAAATGGTAAATACTTAAGGTGATATGTACTGTGTTTCCCTGAAAATAAGACCTACCCATAAAATAAGCCCTAGAAGGAGTTCTAAGCATTTGTACAATATAAGCCCTACCCCAAAATAAGACCTAGTGATGGGCATGGCTACACAGCCTATCTGCAAAACCCATGCATTTCCTCGCCGAGCGGTAAACAAGACGAGCAGCGTGGTTGCTTCTGGTTCCATACGAAGTGAAGAATTATTTTTTCTAGATCTGTAAAGAATGCTGGTGGTATTTTGATGGGGATTGCATTGATTCTGTAGATAACCTTAGGTAATATTGACATTTTAACAATATTGTTGCATAGCCAAAGCAATCTTAAGTAAAAAGACCAAACTGGGAGGCATCAGTCTTACGGACTTTAAGCTGTACTATAAACCAATAATAGTTTAACCAGCCTCATACTGGAACAAGACCAGAAGCATCGATATCTGGAATAGATCTGAGATACCAGAGATGAAATCATCAGTATACAGCAACCTAATTTTTGATAAAGCAGACAAAAATACACAATGGGGAAAATATTATCTCTTCAATAAATGGTGCTGGGAAAACTGGTTAGCTACATGCAGAAGAG
>VBSM01000568.1:9909048-9931177 GCA_008086735.1 Cheirogaleus medius | reverse complement strand
TACTACCACCATTTGAGCACCATAGTTTTAATCAGTCAGAATCAATTTGATGGTAAGTAGATGTGGAGACCATTTTCCTGGTCTTGTATCGCCTCACTTTGGATAACAGGCTTGAGCTTAATCCAGGATTGTATAAATGGTGCTAGCTCATGGTTGTTTCTTAGAATTGAGTAATATTCCATTTTAAGCATATAACAAATTTTAATTATCCATTCCTGAATTGACAGGCACTTGGGTTGTTTTCAAGACCTTGCAATAGTGAACTGTGCTGCAATAAACATTAGGGTGCAGATGTCTTTATAATAGAATGACTTATGCTCTTTTGGGTAGATGCCCAACAATGCTATTGCTGGGTCAAATGGTATTTCTATTTCTAGCTGTTTGAGGTATCACCAAATTCTTTTTCCACAAAGGTTGCACTAATTTGCGGTCCCATCAGCAGTGTAAGAGTGTCCCTGTCTCTCCACATCCTCGTCAGCATTTGTTGTTTTGGGATTTCTTGATACAGGCCATTCTCACTGGAGTTAGGTGGTATCTCATTGTGGTTTTGATTTGCATTTCTCTGATGATTAAAGATGTTGAGCTTTTTTCTATATGTTTGCAGGCCATTATTCTGTCTTCTTTTGAGAAGTTTCTGTTCATTTCCATTGCCCATTTTTAATGGGGTTGTTTGATTTTTTGTTGTTAATCCTTTTAAGCTCTACATAGATTCTTGTTATTAGACTTTTATCAGAAGTGTAGAGAGCAACTATTTTCTCCCACTCTGTGGGTTGTCTATTTGCTCTAATGATAGTTTCCTTGGCTGTGCAGAAACTTTTTAATTTGATCAGATCCCATTTGTTTAATTTTGCTTCTGCGGCGATTGCCTTGGGGGTCTTTTTCAAAAATTCTTTGCCTAGACCAATGTCTGATAGGGTTTTCCCAACATCTTCTTCTAGGATTCTTAAGGTTTCATGCCTTAGGTTTAAATCTGTTATTCATCTTGAGTGAATTTTTGTGAGAGGTGAGAGGTAGGGATCCTTGTTTAATCTTCTGCATGTAGCTAACCAGTTTTCCCAGCACCATTTATTGAAGAGAGATTCTCTTCCCTATTGTATATTTTTGTCTGGTTTATCAAAGATTAGGTTATCATATTCTGAAGATTTCATATCTGGTATCTGTGATCTATTCCAGATATCGATGCTTTTGTTTTTGTGCCAGTTCCATGCTGATTTAACTATTGTTGCTTTATAGTACAGCTTTAGGTCAGGAAGACTGATGCCTCCCAGTTTGTTCTTTTTACTTAATATTGCTTTGGCTATACGAGGTTTTTTCTGGTTCCATACAAAGTGGAAAATCATTTTTTCTAGATCTGTAAAGAATGCTGGTGGTATTTTGATGGGGATTGCATTAATTCTGTAGATCACTTTAGGTAATATTAACATTTTAACAATATTGATTCTACCAATCCATGAACAAGGTAGATTTTTCCATCTGTTTAAATCATCTGAAATTTCATTTTTTATTGTTTCATAGTTCTCCTTTGTGCCTAACAATTTGATGACTCTGTCCACATGTTCTTCAGGAACAAGTATCCTGCGTCCAGTGCTGCCCCTGATTCTCTTTTTTGCTGTGTTTCTCCTTCAGAGGCAGCTTGTGTGTTGTCAGAATACGTCATGTGAGGGCACCATGAGGTGTGGGAGTGGGAAGCTGGCAATGCCTGCTTATGTTCTTCTCGTGTTGGCGGTGGACGTATTTTTAGGGAGATTGCTAGGTGGTAAACTTCAGGCTCATTTTAAAAAATTAAAATAATTGGTATGGAAGCATGTTGAATATTTAAGGAAAAATATAACAATTACTAATATACCACCTTTCACCCAGCTTTATACATTTTTTTATTTTTGTATTACTTTAGAATATTATGAGGTTACAAAAGTTTTGGTTACATGAATTGTTTTTGTACTGCTTGAGTCAAAATTATAAGTGTGCCCATCACCCAGACAGTGTACATTGTACCTATTAGGTATGATTTCACCCACCTCCTGTTCCCCCATCCCACCTGCACTGTTTCTGTTGAGTTTTACTTCCATCTCTCCATGAGTGCTGATCAGTTAATTCCAATTTAATGGTGAGTCTATATGGTGTTTGTTGTTCCATTATTTAGATATTTCACTTATGAGAATGGTCTCCAATTCCATCCAGATTATTGCAAAAGGTATTAATTCATTCTTTTTTATGGCTGAGTAGTACTCCATGGTATACATACACCACATTTTATTAATCAACTCATGAATCAGTGGGCACTTGGGTTGATTCCACATCTTTGTACTTGTCAATTGTGCTGCAGTAATATTCTAATGCAGGTGTATTTTTAATAAAATGACTTTGTTTTCTTTGGGTGAATACCAGTAGTGGGATTGCTGTATCAAATGGTAGGTCTACTTTTAGTTTTTTGAGGAATCTGCATAGTATTTTCCATAGAGGTTCCACTAATTTTCACTTCCATCAAGAGTGTATAAGTGTTCCTATCTCCCTGCATCCATGCTACCATCTATTGTTTTTGGACATTTTGATAAAAGCTATTCCCACTGGGGTTTTCTTCTAGAATTCGTATGGTTTCATGTCTTAGATTTAAGTCAATGATCCATCTTGAATTAATTTTTGTGAGTTGTGAGAGATATGAATGATAATCTTTCAATCTTCTACATGTAGATAACCATTTTACCAGCATCATTTATTGAATAGGGATTCATTTCCCCAGTGTATATTGCTATCTACTTTGTCAAAGATAAGATCCCAGTATATGGATGTTTTCACATCTAGTTTCTCTGTTCTGTTCCTTTGGCCTATGTCTCTATTTTTGTGCTACTAAAATGCTGTTTTGGTTACTATAGCCTTGTAGTGTAGCTTAAAGTCTGATAATGTGATGCTTCCAGATTTTTCTCCTTTTTTTTATAGTTGGTTTGGCTATTTGAGCTCTTTTCTGGTTTCAAACAAACCATAGAATTATTTTTTCTAGATATGCAAAAATGATGTTAGTATTTTGATGGAGATTGCATTGAATCTGTAACTCACTTTGGGTAGTATGGACAGTTTAACAATTTTCATTCCACCAATCAGTCAGCATGATAGTTTTTTCCATTTGTTTACATCATCTGTGATTTCCATCCTCAGAAATTCATAGTTCTCTTTGTAGGGATCTTTTACCTCCTTGGTTATATATATATATATATATATATATATATATATATATATTCCTAGGTATTTTATTTCTTTGCAGCTATTGTGAAAGGTCTTTTATTTGACTCTCAGCTTGACTGTTGTTGGTGATAGCAATGGTACTGATTTGTGTATATTGATTTAATAATCTGAGACTTTGCTGAATCTATTTCTCAATTTCAGGAGTTTCTTGGCAGAATATTTGGGGTTATCTAGATATAAGATAATTTCATTAGCATAGAGAGTAAGGTTGACCTCTTCTGCCTCCATGTGAATACACTTTATTTCTTTCTCTTGTCTGATTGCTCTGGATAGGACTTCTAGCACTATGCTGAATAAAAATGGAGACAGTGGGCAACCTTGTCTTTTTACAGTTCTGAATGGGAATGCTTTCAACTTTTCCCAATTTAGTATGATATCAGCTGTGGGTATATCATATGTGGCTTTTATAATTTTGAGGAATATTCCATCTATGCCTATTTTGTTAAGAGTTTTTATTATAGAAAGGTGCTAAATTTTGCCAAATGCTTTTTCTGCATCTATTGAAATGATCATATGAACTTTGTTTTTGTTTCAGTTTAGGTGGTGAATGACATCTATGGATTTATGTATGTTGTTGAACTAACGTTGCATCAATGGGATGACCCACTTCGTCTAGGTGGATTATTTTTTTGATGTGCCAATGAATTTGGTTTGCTAGAATTTTATTGAGGATTCTTGCATCTATGTTCATGAAGGATATTGGTCTATAGTGTTCTTTTTTGTCCTTTCCTGGCTTTGGTATCAAGGTGATACTGGCTTTGCACAGTGATTTGTGGAGGATTTCTTCCTTTTTGATGTTATGGAATAATTTCTGAAGTGTGAGTACCAATTCTTCTTTGTAGGTCTGATAAAATTCAGCATTGAAAGCATCTAGTCTGGGTCTTCTTTTGTTGGAGATTTTTTGTTTTTTTTTTTATTGCTGCTTCCATTTCATTGCTCATAATTCATCTGTTCAGGAGTTCTATTTCTTCTTGATTGAGCCTTTGGAGGTTGCATATTTCCAGGAATTTGTCCATTTCCTCAATGTTCTGAAGTTTATGTGCATAGAGATCTTTATAGTATTCACAGATGATACTTTGTATTTCTGTGGTATCAGTTGTAATATCTCCTTTTTTATTTCTGATTGAGCTTATTTGGATCCTTTCTTTTTTATTTCTGGTTAGTCTTGCAAGAACTATATCAATTTTGTTTATCTTTTCAAAGAAGCAATTTTTTTCATTAATCACTAATCTTGTGGAGTTCTTTCACTGATTCCTTCTTATCTGGAGCAGCTGTTGCTTTCTTGGGGATTTTTGTTTGCTTTTTTGTTTAGATAATCTCATTCCCAGTTTAATATCTGATGTAGTAGTTGTGGCTTATGGGTGAGAATTTACCACATCTTATATGATAGAGTCAGAAAATGCTTTAAAGGGTGTACAAATTGACCTCTCTCTCAATAGGTGGTGCTTACTGGAGGGAACAAGCTGCAATGTTGTTTTGGGCATGTGTGACCAGCTCTAGGCCCTCAGGGCAAGCACTCAAATGTCCCAAGTGGTGTCTGGGGTCCTGGATCTTCAGGTGAGTTCTAATTCTCTGCCACAGAGGAGATATGTGGGTGAGGGTGACTGGATGAGGCTGAGTTGGACGAGCTTGCCCTGAGGCTCCACAAACCTGGCAATTTATCTGTTTCAGCACAGGTCAAATGTCTGCTCCTAGCTTCTGGGCAAAGTTGCCTGGGAAGGACTGAAGTCACTCAACCTAACCAGAAAATTTTACTGTGGACGTGGGCAAACTGAGATTCACAATCTGGCAGTCTAGAGCAGGCCTAGCTCTTCTCCACCTTCTGCTGCTTCGAGGTTTCCTCCTACATCATCTGCTGGCAGGCAGGATCTCAAGCCAGCTGGGCTCCTCTACAGCCGTGATGCAGGTGGGAAGTTTCCTGCCCAGGATCTCCACTTGTGCTGAAAGTTGGATGGGGTGCTCCATGAGCATGCTGTAGCTAGGACCCATATTGCAGTCTCTCCCCTGATCTGCCCATGCTGGCTTCCTCCCCTCCCAAGACTAATTCACAAATCTCCCCTCTCTCCCCATGAGTAACATGATTGAGACTTGGGGGTATGGATTCTGTCCTGTTGGCCCATCCCCAGTTTGCCAAAGATCAATCCCTGACCATGCCAGGGAGAAGCACGCTGGTCCCAACTTGCCCATGGGGTGACCAAGTAGGTTCAATGACCCTCTGCCTCAGAGTGTGCCCTACTCTGAGGGAGTCATAAAACAGGCGACACCATGGAGAATTGACGGGCAAGGAGCACACAGTCCAAACAGCCCTCAGTCTGCTGCAGGACCCCAAGAAGAAAGGTCTGAGCCCCACAGTCTTTGGAAGCCTTAGTGTGGTGGCTCAATTGTCTCTCTTGGCAAGCCACAAGTGGGGGAGGGGAAGGGGAGCAAGAGAATCTGTATGGAGGAAAGCTAGCACTCTGGTCATTCCCCTCCCTTCCTCTTGGAAGCTGCCTGCTCAGATTGTCCAAACACTGGAGTCACACAGGTCACCTGGGACCCACTGGACCCCTGCGGCTCCTGCAATCAGGGCTACAGTTTGAAAATGAATTCATTCCTGTGGGAATGAATGAGTGGAAAACTGAGGAGTTGAAGCTCCCTGGGGAGGACAAAGGCACACGGTGGGTAGAGAAGCATTATGGCTCCTGCTGTCCTGTCTAGGCTTAGATCTGTGATGCTGGAAGTTCCCCAGGGGTTTGGGAGCCTGGTGGCTTGTCCACAGTAAACTCCCAATTCACTAGCAGTGGCACCCTCTGGGCTCCTGTGGGCAAAAGGTATATCCAGCAGCTCAGGAACCCACAATTGGTCAGATATGTGAGTGGGGAAGAAACAAACTATTCCACCTACCCTTCTCTCTGGACTCCAAGCCTCTTGGGGGTTGATCTCTGCCAATACCTTGCTCCTTCCTGTTCTGCTCCTCTACTTCTTCCCATGGGGTATCTGGTAGCTCCTAGCATGTTTCCCTCAGAATTATACCCAATCTATGTTTGTTTGTCTGTTTGTTTGTTTGTTTTCATCTAAAACTTTTCCTTCTTTCTGAGATGATCTGGCAGCTGGTGTCTCTGGTCCACCATCTTGACTCAGAGAGGTTTCCACTTTGGCTTATCTAAGCTTCACATCTTATATGAAAATAAACTAACTCAAGATGGACCATGACTTAAATGTAAGAGATAAAGCTATACAGCTTTTAGAAGAAGCATAAAAGAAAATCTTCTCATCTATGGCTAACCAAAGAGTTCTTATACTTGACATCAAAGAAATATCAAAACTGATAACATTGTAAGTTGAATCTCATTAAAATTTAAAATTTTGCATGGCAAAAGCCCATGGGATGATGATGAAATAAGGATACAGAGTGGGAGAAAATATTTGCAAACCATGTATCTGACAAAAGACTAAGATCTTGAATATAGAAGGAACTCACAGACATCAACAATATATAAACAAAAACGTACTAAGGTGCCCATATGGTAGTAATACTCACTGGGTGCCAGTCAGGAAGGGGGGTGGGGGCATGAGGGGGTAGTGTGGGTGGGGTGGATAAACCCACAGCTAATGGAGACAAAGCATACTGTATGGGGAAGGACACGCTGTGGCCCTGGCTTGAGTGAGGCAAATGCATTTCATGTAACCAAAATATTTGTTCCCCCAATAATATTCTGAACTAAAAAATAAAACATAAGAGAACATCTAAGCAAATTTGGGGTAGACAGAGTATTTTGGACAGGGCACAAAAAATACCGACCATAAAAAGAAAAGTTGGATAAAATGTTTTTCATAAAAATTAGACAGAAAAATACTTACCATCGTGTTACAGTTGCCTACAGTATTCAGTATAATATCATGCTATCTAGGTTTATAGCCTTAGAGCAATAAGCTTTACCATATAGCCTAAGGAGTGCAGTACGCTATACCATCTAGGTTTGTGTAAGTACTCTCTATAATGTTTGCACAATAATGGAATTGCCTAATGGTGTATTTCTCTGAAAATATCCCTGTTGTTAAGGGATGAAGGACTGTATTTGATGACTAATTAAATGAATAAATGGGATTAAAACAAAAATAAAACAGTTGCTACCCTCAAAAACAGGCAAAAAGTCATGAATGGATTTTTATAAATAGAGATATATGATGCCAAATAAACACATGAAAAGATGTTCAATATCACAAGTCTATTATGGAAATACAAATTAAAACCACAGGTATTACTACACATCTATCAGAATGGCTAAAATAAAAAAAATGGTAATGATACCTACTGCTGGTGAGGATGTAAAGAAATTGGATAACTCATATGTTGTTGGTGGAAATGTAAAATTGTGCGATTACTCTGGAAAACATTTTTGCAGCTTCTTATAAATCCTAACATGTGACTACTATATAACCAAGCAATTGCACTCCTAGGCATTTATTTCAGACAAATGAAAATTTATAACCATAGAAAATCCAGTACATGAATGTTTATAGCAGCTTTATTCATAATAGCCCCAGACTGGAAAAAAATATGACCCTCAGTAGATTATTAGTTAAATAAACTGAATCGTCCATGCCATGGAATAATATTAAGCGATATAGAGTTATAAACCTGGATGTATCTCCAGGGAATTATGTTGAGTGAGAAAAGCCAGTACCAAAAGTTTACATACAATGATATTCATTTTGTATACTTTATATGACAAAATATGAAAACAGAAAATTGCATAGTGGTTATTAGATGTCAGAACCAGGGACAAAGGATGTGAGGTGTGTATTGTTGTAAATGGGCATTGGAGGCATCCTTGTAGTGGCAGTGCTGTTCTGAATCTTGCCTGAATCCATGCCAATATCCATTTTGATATTGTTCTTTAGTTTTGCAAAATGATAACATTAAAGAAACTGAAAAATAACATGTATGAGATACTTCTCCTTTGTTTCTTACAACTGCATGTAAATTTAAAATTCTATCAAATTAATAAAAGCTTTAAACTGCATGTGCACAAAGATCACAACTTTTAATTTTATTATAATTCTCTTATTATTCCACACATTCTGTCTGAGGACTCATGTGATGAGTCAATTCAAGAAATGCTATAACTTCACAAGTGTTTTTGAAATGTCTTAACTTATTTATTTATAAAGAGAAAAATATCATTACATTTTGTCAGAGACTGAGGAAAACCACTAATTCATAGATTCTCTGACACAGAAAGTCAAAATTTGTATTTAACTGGCTAGAGTTTACTCTGAAGCATGACTACTAAATATACTGCATGTATATAGTCACCAGTGCAAATGAATGCATTCTGCTAACTTAACCTGGTGACTTTTCTTGTTCCGATCCTATGTTCACCAGTTATCTTTTCTTTATAATTTAGCTTCCTACATATGTCCTACCTACAGAGAAACAATGTGGTCTCCATGCATCCATACAAAAAGAAATAAATTGATAAGATTCCTAATGTGCCTAAACATGTTGAAATAAAATTTACATAACTAAAGTTTGATGAGAGTTAGTGATGAGTTCAAATAAAAATTATTTCTTTTTCTTTTTTTTTCTTTTCCTATAATTTCAATGTATTACAAGGTTACAAATGTTTTTGGTTACAAACATTGCTTTTGTAATGCTTGAGTCAGGGTTATAAGTGTGCCTGTCACCCAGATAGTGTTCATTGTATCTGTTAGGTAGATTTTTGTACATCCCCTCCTTCCACCTCCCCCCCAACTGATTTTCATTGATTTATACTTCCCTCTATGCACATGTGTGCTCATTGGTTAGTTCCAATTTAATAGTGAGTACATGTAGTGTTTGATTTTCCATTCTTTACGTACTTCATTTAGCATAATGGTCTCCAATAAAAAATAAAAAAAAATTCTTAAAGAATACGTGGCTGTATGTTTTTCATTTAATATTAAAATATTGGCATTCTGATCTAATTCATCAATCTCATTAAACTTGATCTATTCTCTCCTCACAGATGATATCTATTATCAGTAGGATAGCAAAATGAGCAATCTGCATTAAATCTTTGACTTTTCAACTATGGTATGACAACTTAGTTGGCAATATCTGGTTACCGA
Source organism: Cheirogaleus medius (assembly GCA_008086735.1). Taxonomy (NCBI): domain Eukaryota; kingdom Metazoa; phylum Chordata; class Mammalia; order Primates; family Cheirogaleidae; genus Cheirogaleus; species Cheirogaleus medius. The sequence continues at coordinate 9,921,844 of VBSM01000568.1, read as the reverse complement.
TCTACATCACTGCACACCTTCAGTTAAATTTCGACTGGGGTCATACATGAATTTATATGAATTAGACTAAACTATAAACTTTTCGAGGACAAATTATATATCATTTTATTCGTTAATGTATACCCACCTGTAGCATAGTGTTTGTTGCTTAGTAGACACTCAATACATGTTGTGGAATAGACAAATTAATTAGTTTACTTAAGTATTCATCAGTTTGTATTTATTTTAGGTGTAAATTTACACAACTTGTCTAAGAAGCTTGAGTCATAAAATTTTAACTTAGTGTAATTTATTATAGAGACACATTGCTTTATTTGTAAAAAAAAGAAAGAAAGAAAGAAAAAATTCTCTCATGTAAGAGTTATATCACCCAATAAAACTCATCCTCATCATTTCAGTATATGCATTTATTATCCAAGCCTTCTCACAAATGTGTTGGTTCAATGAAAGAATGGTGAAAAATTTTATCATTCAATAACATTACACCATAGACTGGAAAATCTCATGATACTGTTCTGTTTTCACTGTCAACAATTCCCTGCACTCCCATTGTTCTTTTGTGACTGGTTTTGTTATTTCAGGGAACAGGCAATCAAAGGCTAGTTCCCCAACATATATCCTATGGTAGTTAATCTTTGTTTAAAATGCCATTCATAGGTTTGAAATATTTTTCCCCTGGTTCTTTAAATATGTTGCCCAATTCTTAATGTTTCCAATGACCTTTCACCAGGCAATTGTAGTGAGGATGACATAAAAAACTGCTGATTATTTCATTTTTTTAAAAAAATGTCTTATTTCCTTTACTAACCCCAGGTTTATCAGAGATCATAAATGCAGTGCCAGAAAGTATCCAGGTTTTATGTGAACTGTGCAAAACTAAAAGTCTAGTTTTGGCTCCTATAGAATTTGTTTCCAAAAACTTAGTTTGAAAATTCCTAGGCCAACCATGTGGAAAATATAATTACATTTGAAACCTTACTCTAATAATGCTCTTCAAATTCATTACTGACAATTGTGTTACAATAGGGTTTTTCTACTATTTATAAAATTTCATGCTGTTAGATTTCAATATACATAGATTTGTGCACATTATATTGAAAGTCAATAATATCATTCAGCACAATCCAACTTTTCAAGGAAAATAAAAAGTTAATAAGGTAGAAACAAAATTCTCCATGAATTTCTCCATATGTGTATGTTAATCTTTATAGCACTCATTATAAATAATAATATCAGTGCTAAAAACAAGTGCATTTTTAATACATAGTACCTTTTTATTATTACCTTCCCCCATTCTGTACTAAAACATTGCCAGCTTGATATTTTGGGGAGCAATACATTTTAAACATTTTATGTTTCCACTGTAAACCCCATCTTCAAATTCAGAACAGGAGGGAAGAGAGAAAGTAGACCCTGGAGGGGTAAGAATTGAAGTACTGCATATGTCCCTTCCATCCTCTGGTATACAGTGTTGTCTTCTGGTATGACTTACTGTTTGTTTCTGGCATTCACATAAACTAGAAGTACAGGAACAAAATAGGTAGTTACAGGAATACAGTACATTACTGAACTTTATAAAAGTCTACCTGTATTCCCATATGTTAGGGTCAATATTAAATGTTTGGCAAGCACATTTGTATCTTGTTTCAATGTCAATAGGCATTATAGTTCGAAAATTTTTCCTCTCACAAGTAAACAATTTTCTTCCTAGTCTGCCATCAGAGGAAATAATAACTTGTCTATCCTGCTACCATTAAAATAATTAAAGACTATGTCATATTACCTTTCAGTACCTCTTTGGGTCAACTGATTTAAATTCTTATAATCTCTCTTCTTATACAGTTTTTTTCTTGATTTTGACTTTACATTTGTTGTTTGCTTGATACACTTACAGTCTCTGAATTTTAATAGCACATATATTCTGAATATGATAATATATGTCTTCTCAAGAAAAGATGTTTTTCTCTATTATGAACTCATTTAGGCATATAGATCTGTTTTAATTTTTCTAAACATTTAGATAGGAAGATAAAGGTAACTTTTAAACAGAGATATTGAATGGTCATATCTCTGTTTTCCTAGTCTCTTAATATTTATAACCATTGTTAGAAATTAACTAACTTTACTATTTATTTACTTTTTATTTCCTCCCAATAAAAATTATTTGATAAATTTGACTAAATTCACATTGAATAACTAACACTTCAAATTCAGATAATGTTTTATCTGTTAAGTAAACTGGAAACACCAAGTGTTTTCAGATTAGAAAAAAAAAGAGTTAGTTCCTTCTCACTGTTTTAAATGTTATGCATTTTGCTGTAAAATGTTGTCAGTTTGTAACCTGTGTATACCATGGTTATCTTTCTGAGCTGGAAAACAAAACTAAATTTATATCAGAACAGAGCTAGTCAAGATATTTCAACAGAATTTCAAATGTAAGCGTAAAAAAGGCATGGATTTCAAAGATGGTCATTGTGTATTATAGTTATGTAGCATTTAGATGGAATGTTTTGTTTACAATATGCTCATGTAAATACATTTTTGGTCATATAAGTAAACAGTAAAAAATCTATACCAGCTATTCTCTACCAATTTGATGATCTCTATATTTTTTAATTATAAGGCATTACTGAGAAAGTGACTACACACTGTGCCACATGATATAGTTCTTTGGTGAATTAGTGACACATCTATATTGTACTTATATTTTCAAATTATATTTTGAGGATATATGGCGTATGAAACTCACTATAGTCACTCAGAGTCAGGCAGAGCATCAAAGCATACAGAGACCTTCAGTTTAGATATTCTCAGTTGCAAAGTTACTGTAGCCCAGAATATAAGTTAAATTTTTAATTAATTATTTGTAGTATTTTATACTTAAGGCTCACTGAGAATATGATAATACTTTTCACAGAATTAAATAATATCATATTTTTACTATCCTTAGATGTCAGATTTAGCCTAATGAACCTTGATATCTGTGAGCTATAGCACATATAGATATGACAGTATTATAATCAGTTAACATTAAAATGTCAAAAAATTAATTCATAATAATTTGGCAAATGGTAGAGGCAGTTAAAGGTGATTACTTTATGGGAGTGCAGGCATACCTCAGGGTGATTCATTTTGAGCCCTAATAATGGCAAAGATAGCTATTTTTCCCAAGAGACTGGAGATTTGACAGAAACATACATGAGTGACATCTGTCTTCTCAGGGATGACCCTATAGGAAAAACCTTTCTTACAAACTCACCTTTCAAAGATCCAAGTGAAAAACCTAAAACATTAAGATGGTCTACAATCACTTAATCATACCCTAGTTTCCACAGAATTAGGACCATGATTACTTTAGGCCATAGGGAAAAAAGTAACTCTAGAGCAGTGATTGAAAATGTAGGAGAGTTACAAGAGACAGCTCTCCTTGAACTTCTTATGTTTCTACACACCTTGTTGAGTTGCCAAGAATGACAGGCCACAAATGCTCTTTACCAGGCAATTTTTAAGAGTTTAGTTTACAATAAATAATCTTGAGGGATAAGGTAATATATTTTCCCCAAATCCCGGACAAAAGAGTATGCTTGTACACTGCTTGACACAAAAGCAGTAGATTTCCCAAGCACTATGCTCCCAACTGTGACACAAACTCCCTTGTGTGTATCTTTCTGGGCCATACCACATTGACACTGTGGGACTTGAGGGGAAGGGAGACATGTGCAAAAATGCTGATTTTTATACCGTGATGCTTTTTGTACCATGAGTAATAAAGTCTGTCTTTCTGTACCAAGATTTGTATGTTTTCTGCCAGCATCAATCACATGGTAGGTAACTCAGTAGTTTATGAATAGAGTAAACTCAAATCCATTCCTGACAGGGAACATATCAGTATCACTTGTTAGGGCTTTGTCAAACTACATATTACTTTACAGTACCCCATGTCTACCATGACTATCATAATCTCCATGAGAATCAATGCCACTGAAAGTGGTTATTCAGTGTTTCTGATTGGTGTGAGTTAAATCCCTCAGATATGTTGAGATGCAAAAAGGTTGAGACCCACTAAGATACGAAGTTGGCCATTGTCCTATTACCATCTCTTTGGTATACTCCAGTGCTCTTTCTCCTCACTTTAATTAAGAAACCAGGATTAGATATAAGATACTATAGTTAGCTAAGACTGATAGTTTGAACCCTTCTGCTCACATTTGGATGCCCTTGATTTCTTTCTCCTGTTCAATTGCTCTGGCTAGGACTTCCAGCACTATGTTGAATAGGTGTGGTGATAGAGGGCAACCTTGTGTGGTTCCATTTCTAAGCAGGAATGCTTTCAATTTCTCCTCATTCAGTATGATGTTGCCTGTGGGTTTGTCATATACGGCTTTAATTATTTTTAAGTAAGTCCCGCCTATGCCTATTTTGTCATGCATTCTTATCATAAAAAGGTGCTGAATTTTGTTGAAATGCTCTTTCTGCATGTATTGAGAGGATCATATGGCCTTTGTCTCTACTTCTATTTATGTGTTGAATTACATTTATAGATTTGCATATGTAGAACCATCCCTACATCTCTGGGATGAAGCTCACTTGGTCATGACACATTATTTTTTTGATAAGCACTTCAATTTGGTTTCCTAGGATTTTGTTGAGAATTTTTGCATCTATAGCCATAAGGGATATTGATCTGCAGTTTTCTTTTTTTGTTGCATCATTCTCTGGTTTTGGTATCAGGGTGATGTAGCCTTCATAAAACATGTCTGGGAGAATTCCTTCCTTCTAGATATTGTGGAGTAATTTCTACAGGATAGCCACATGTTCTTCTTTTTAGGTCTGGTAAAATTTTGGTGTGAAACCTTCTGTTCCAGGAATTTTTTTTTGGAAGGTATTTTATTGCTGTTTAAATTTCAGTACTTGATATCAGTCTGTTCAGGAATTCTATTTCCTCCTGATGGAGCCTAGGGAGGTCGTTTCTAAGAATTTTTACATTTCCTCCATGTTTTCAAGTTTATGTGCATAGAGGTTTTTTATAGTACTCATAAATGATATTTGGTATTTCTGTAGTATCAGTTGTAATTTCTCATTTTTCATTCCTGATTGAGCTTATTAGGGTCTTATCTTTTCTGCTTCTCATTAATCTAGCAAGAGGTGTGTCAATTTTGTTTATATTTTCAGAGAACCAACATTTTGTTGTATTAGTCATCTGCATAGTTTTTTTTGTGATCAATTTCATTTAGCTCTGCTCTGTTCTTTGCTATTTCTTTTCTTCTGCTAGATTTGGGGCTGGTTTGCTCATCCTTTTTCAGTTCTTTGAGAGAATTATTAGATTGTTGATTTCTGATCTTTCTGTCTTTTGGATTTAGGCATTTATAGATATAAATTTTCCTCTCAATATTGCTTCAGCTGTGCCCACATATTTTGATACCTTGTGTCTCCTTTATCATTTAGCTCAAACAAGCTTTTGATTTCCATCATAGTTTCTGCCTTACCCCAATAATAGTTCAGGAGAAGGTTGCTTTGTTTCCACAACTTTTTGTAGAGATAAGAGTTTTTGTTGGAGTTTATTTCTAATTTTATTCCACTGTGGTCTGAGAAGGCACATGGTATGATTTCTTTTTTTTTTTTTAATTTCTTGGCACATGTTTTGTGGCCTAGGATATGGTCAATCTTACAGAATGTCCCAGAAGCTGATGAGGAAAACATATATTCAGTGGTTTTGGGGTAGAATGCTCCATAAATATCAGTCAGAGCCATTTGTTCTAGAAGTCTGCTTAAGAACATGTTTTCTTTGTTTATTTTCTGTTTGGAGGATCTGTCTTATTTTTTCAGAGGGGTGTGGAAGTCCCTGGCTATGACAATGCTGCTATTTATCATTTTGCTTACATCAAGTAGGATTTGTTTTATATATCTGGATGCACCTGAGTTAGGTGCATAAATATTTAGAATTGTTATGTCTTCTTGATAAATTGTACCCTTCATCATTATATAGTGACCATCTTTGTCATGCATTACTTTTTTTGTTTGGAGAGTAAGTTATTTGACATCAGAAGAAAATGTTGAAAAACTCTTATAGACATTGACCTAGGCAAAGAATTTATAACGAAGACCCCAAAGGCAATCACAGCAACAAAAGAAAAATAAATAAATGGGACCTGATCAAATTAAAAAGGTTCTGCACATCCAAGGAAACTATCACAAGAAAAAACAGACAAGCTACAGAATGGGAAAAATATTCACATGCTACACATCTGATAAAGGGCTTGTAACTAGAATCTCTATATAACTCAAGAAAATCAGCAAGAAAAAATCAAACGCCCTCTGAAAAAGTGGACAGAGGGCATAAACAGAAACTATTCAAAAGAAGACAGACTAATGTCCAACAAACATATGAAAAAATGCTCAACATCTCTAATCATCAGGGAAACGCAAATCAAAACCACAGTGAGATATCACTTAACTCCAGTGAGAATGTTTTTTATCAAAAATTCCCAAAATATAAGTTTGAAGATGGGGGAAGAGGGGGGCATGGACATGAAGAGGAGAATCCACCTGGAGCTGAGGAACCAGACCCCGGAAGCGGTCTGAGAACTTGTCTTGGACAATTGCAAATCAAATGATGGAAAAATTGAGGGCTTAACAGCTGAATTAGTGAACTTAGAGTTCCTTAGTTTAATAAATGTAAGCTTGATTTCAGTTTCAAATCTCCCCAAGCTACCTAAGTTGAAAAAGCTTAAGCTCAGTGACAATAGAATCTTTGGAGGTCTGGACATGTTAGCAGAAAAACTTCCCAATCTCACACATCTAAACTTGAATGGAAATAAACTGAAAGATATCAGCACCTTGGAACCTTTAAAAAAATTCGAATGTTTAAAAAGCCTGGACCTCTTTAACTGTGGGGTTACTAACCTGAATGACTACCGAGAGAGTGTCTTCAAGCTCCTGCCCCAGCTGACCTACCTGGATGGCTATGATCAAGAGGACCAGGAAGCCCCCAACTCAGATGCTGAGGTGGAGATGGTGTGGATGAAGAGGAAGAGGATGAAGAGGGAGAAGATGAGGAGGATGAAGAAGATGAGCATGGTGAAGAGGAAGAGTTTGATGATGAAGAAGATGAAGACAAAGATGAAGATGTAGAAGTGGAAGAAGACGAAGATGAAGTCAGTGGGGAGGAAGAAGAATTTGGACATGATGGAGAAGTTGATGAAGATGAGGATGAGGATGAGGATGAAGAGTAGGAAGATAGCGGGAAAGGTGAAAAGAAGAAGAGAGAAACAGATGATGAAAAAGAAGATGATTAAGAACCTAAATGACCTGCAGAATCTGAACTGTTCAGTATTGGTTGGACTTCTCATGGATTTGGTAGCTGTTTGTTTTTGTGTGTGTTTTGTTTTGTTTTGTTTTGTTTTTTAAAGCAGCTGTGATACAGACCCTAGGACACCCACTCACCCAAAGAGCCAAAGAATAGTTCCTGTGACATTCCGCCTTCCTCCATTTAGTCCCTCTTGGTAATCCACCACCAAGCTTAGGGACTTTACTCCAGCAAAATTGTAAGCGTTGTTAGGTTGTTGTGTAAGACTCTTGCTGTAGCGTGGATAGCTGTGATTGGTGAGTCAACTGTCTGTGGCTACCAGTTACACTGAGATTGTAACAGCATTTTTACTTTATGTACAACAAAAAAGCTTTGTAAATAAAATCTTAACATTTAAAAAATGTTCCAAAATAATAAATGTTGGCGTGGATGTGGAGAAATAAGAACATTCATACACTGCTGGTGGGATCGAAAACTAGTACAACCTCTGTAAAAAGCAATAAGGAGATACCTCAAGGAAATAAAAGTACAGCTACCATTTGATCCAGCAATACCATTAATAGTATCTACACAAAGGAAAAAAATACATTCTATAAAAAAGACATCTGCACTAGAATGAAGCATAATTCACAATTGCAAAGATGTGGAAACAACCCACGGTCCTGTCAATACATGAGTGGATTAATAAAATGTGGTATGTGTATACCATGGAGTTCTACTCAGTCACAGAAAAGGTAATCTAGCCCCTTTTGTATTATCCTGGATATAGCTGGAGCCCATTCTACTAAGTGAAATATCACAAGAATGGAAAAACAAGCATCATATTGTACTTACAACCAAATTGGTATTAATACATCAAGACTTTTGTGCACATATAGTAGTAGCATTCATTGGTTTTGGGGTAGGTGGGAATGGGCATGAGGGGATGGATATATTCACATCTAATGGGTGCAGTGCGCACCATCTGTGGGATAGACATGCTTGAATTCTGACTTGGGTGAAGCAAAAACAATATACGTAACCTAAACATTTATACTCCCATAATGTGCTGAAATAAAAGATTTTTTAAAAAAGAAACCCAGATTTTTCATAGATGAATGTGTTTGATCTTCATGGCCTTTGGCAATTTAAAAATGGAGAGGCTGATTACTTAGCCTAAAAGCCACATTCAAAAATAATGAATAAATTATATGGTATATAGACTAATGAAAGAAACTCAAAAGAAAAAAATTCTACCTGATGGTGATTAGAAAACATTCATTGAGGAAGTTAAGATGTTATATCCTGACAGATGGGTAAAATTTTGATGAATACAAAATAGAGTTAGTAAATATTTTAGGTTAAAAACATTGGCTGGAGCAAAGTTGTGATAATGAGAAGGTGTGAAACATGCTCAGGATAGTAGGTAGATTTATTTCATTAGAGCATGTCTTCATGGGAAAATTGAGGGGTAATTTATGAAGTATTGGTTGGGACAAACCTAGAAAGGCACATAGTGGCTTGCGTACTTAATGATATTAATAAGTAGAAGCTATCTGGAGAGGCTACATTTAAGCTTGAGTGGAAGAGAGTGTCAAATCAAATTAGTAGAAGTTTGTGGTGGGTTCTGGATTGTGAGAGTATGGACATTCATGGTAAATATTTGCAATGTCTGAAATAGATTATAGAGCAACAGCTACTCTTTTGTACTCATTTGTGCACTGTCTTATTACTTTTCGTAATAACTTTACAAGGTAGGTATTAATATACCCATTTAACAACTGAGAAAACTGAGGCTTGGTGAGACTGAGTTATTTTTTGCAAATCACACAGCTTTTAAGTAGAAGAGCTCGGATTTGAATATGGATTTATCTGATTCTGTCAGGTTTGAAAATTATTCTGGGGGCTTACCCATGATCATAGAGAGCTACTAAAGACTTCTCAGCAAGGGACTAATGTATATAAAATGGTGTTTAGGAAATAGTAAACTGGTTATAGTATGCTGGGTCAATTTAAGAGGCCAAGGAACATAAATCCAGAGAGTACAGTTAGGAGATTATTGTAGTATATTAAATGTGAGATAATAATGTTCTAACTAGTGTGGCAGCAGAATATGAAACTGAATGTAAACTGATTAAACTGTGTGAAATGTGTGTACACAGAAATAAGGAATGGGAGAGAACATGAAAAATATTCAAAATGTGGGAATTTGTGGGTTTTCTTTCCTTCCTTTAAAAAGAGTTGTTAAATTTGATGTAATGTTTTATAATATATTGTTAACAATCTAGTTTTGGTTGAGTGAATCAATAGTAGTATGTGAGTACCAATAAAACTAGTGCTGCCTTAGTATGTACTGATAGATAGAAGGTGTTGACATCAAAAAATGATTGGTAAAACCAGAAATGTTAACCTTATAAAGTTATAGATTTTTTATTTCAGCATATTATGGGGGTACAACTTTTAAGTTTTCGAATAATGCCCCTGTTCCCCTCCCCCCACAAGTCTGAGCTTGAAGAGTGACCATCCCCCAGACGGTGCACATCTCACTCATTATGTATGTATATACCCGTCCCCTCCTCCCCCCTCACCTGCCCAATACCCAATAAATGTAATTCCTATGTGTCCACTTAGGTGCTGATCAGTTAATACCAATTTACTGGTGAGTATATGTGGTGCTTGTTTTTCCATTCTTGGGATACTTCACTTAGTAGTATGGGTTCCAACTCTATCCAGGAAAATACAAGGTGTGATATATCACCATTGTTTCTTAGAGCTGAATAGTACTCCATGGTATACATATACCACATTTTATTAATCCACTTATGGATTGATGGGCTCTTGGGTTTTTTCCACAACTTTGCAATTGTGAATTGTGCTGCTATAAACATTTGAGTGCAGGTGTCTTTTTTGTAGAGTGTCATTTGATCTTTTGGGGAGATGCCCAGCAGTGGGATTGCTGGATCAAATGGTAGATCCAATGGAAGTCATGAGAGTTGAATTCAACCTCCAGAATGGGAGAAAATACTTGCAAACTATACATACAATAAAGGGCTAATATCTAGATTCTGCAAAGAACTCAAATGAATCAACTAGAAATAAACAACCCCACTAAAAAGTGGGCAAAAGACATGAACAGATGTTTTTCAACAGAATATAAACATATGGCCAACAAACATATGTAAAACTCCTCAATGTCACTAATCATCAAGGAAATGCAAATTAAAACCACAATGAGATATCACCTTACTCCTGCTAGAATGGCTTTTATTAAAAAGTTCAAAAACAATAGATGTTGGCATGGATGCAGAGAGAAAGGAACACTTATGCACTGTTGATGGGAATGCAAATTTGTACCACTTATATAGAAAATAGTGTGGGGATTCCTCGGAGAACTAAAAGTAGACCTACCATTCGATCCAATAATCCCACTACTGGGTGTCTTCCCAAAGGAAAAAAAAAAAGACATTCTATAATAAAGATATCTGCACTTGAATGTTTATTGCAGCACAATTCATAGTTGCAAAGATGTGGAATATATCTAAGCACCCACCAATTCATAAGTGGATTAACAAAATATGGCATATGCATACCATGGAGTATACTGAGCCATAAGAAAGAATGAATTAATGTCCTTTGCAGCAATTTGGAAGGAATTGGAGACCACTGTCTTAAGCAAAGTATCACAGTAATGGAAAACAAACACCACATATACTCTCTAATAAATTGGAACTAACTGATAGGGACCCATGTGCACAGAGGGAAGTAAAAGTCATTGGAAACTAAGCAGTGGGGAATGGGAGAGGGCAGGATCAAAAACCTACCTAAAAGGTTCAATGAACACTATTTGGGTGATGGGCATATTTATAACTCTGTGTCAAACTATGTAACAAAAGCATTTGTAGTCCCTTAATATTCCGAAATTAATAAAAATAAATAAAAAATAAAAGGTAAGGGGAAGGGCATACTTCGAACCCTTCTTAGGATAGGCAAAGTTATACAATGTATCCATAGTGTAAAAAAAAATCTTTTGTTGGATGGAGGGCAGGTGGGAGGGGGGAAGAAGTGTAGAGTTACATAATGTGTGCGTGCGCGCCACCTGGGGATTGGACTCACTTGAAGCTCTGGCATGTGGGGGGGGGGAAGGAGTGGTAGGGGCAATGTATGTAATCCTAACAATATTTGAACCCTCATTATATGTGAAATAAAAAAAATCACATCAAAAAAATAAATAAATAAAAGGTAAAAAATTTGATTTTTTTGTGCTGCAAACAGTACTATCAGAAGTATGAAGAAACACACAAAATAAGAGAATATATTTGCAAAACATGTTTCATACCAGACTTGTTTCGTAATATACTAAGAAATCTTAAAATTTAACAATATAAAGATTAGTAACTCAATTCAAACATGGGCAAAAATTTTAAAAAGACCTTTCTCTAAGGAGGTATACAAATAGCCAATAAGAATATGAAAACAAGTTCAACATTATTATTTATCACAAAATGCAATTAAAATCACCAGGAGATACTACTTTACACTCAATTGGATGTCTAAAATAGAAAATACAGACAAGTGTTGGCAAAAATGTTAAAATATTAAAACTCTCCTACAATATTAATGAGATTGTATAGTACAGCTACTTTAAAAAAAGTCTAGCAGTTTCTCAAAAAGTTAAACATAGAATTACAGGATGATCCAACAATTCCATTCCTAGGTACATGACCAGGAGTACTTAAAAATGTATGTCCATAATAAACGTGTACACAAATGTTCATGGCAACACTATTTATAGCAGTCAAAATGTAGAAATAACCCAAATATCTATCAGGTGAAGAATGGATAAATAAAATGTGGTATAACCATACAATGGAATATTAAAGGAATGAGGTATTGATACATGGTAAAACATAAATGAAACATGAAACCATGCTAATTGAAAGAAGGCATACACAAAAGCCTATATATTGTGTAATATATTAATATTAAATGTACTTAAAGTGCAAATTTATAGGGACAGAAGATAAATTAATGATTACCCAGATCTGGGGAGAGGAGGGAATAAGAAAGTGACTGCTAATGTGTTTCTTTTTGAAGATGATGAAAATGTTCCAAGATTAGATAGTAGTTATGGTTGCACAGCTCTATGAATATACTAAACACCATTGAATTGTGTATTTTTAAAAGAGGGATTTTTATGTTATGTGAATTACATCTTTAAAAAAGTTGTTCATTAAGTGAATAATTTTAAAAGAGATTATTTTATTATTTTTATGGAAATGACACATACTCATGAAAGTTTGAGTAATTACAAAAAACTATACTTGAATACCATCACATAGAATATTATTCTTTATATCTGTCTAAACATAGACATAGGGAAATAGGAATGGAGAGGTGGACAGCATAGTCAGAACTAAAGTTGTTAAGAGTAGGATCAAAGTTCATGGTATTTTTAAAAGAATAGCAACAAAGAAAATAAAGTACCTAGGAATATATTTAACTAAGGAGGTA
>VBSM01000568.1:9887601-9900992 GCA_008086735.1 Cheirogaleus medius | reverse complement strand
CCACCTCGGCCTCCCAGAGTGCTAGGATTACAGGCGTGAGCCACCACGCCGGCCAAAGCTTGGATCTTGATAGCTGCATTTTGTCTGAAATCCTCAAACTGCATATCTTAGCTTCAGGTGCAGATGTAACATCAGCAAATGCAAAGTACAGGTATCAAAAATGAGGAGGATTTGATGCTACAGATGATGCCTGCATGGAGCTTCCTTTGAGCAATCCTGGTCTAGTGAAGAAATTGTCAAGCACTTCAGTGTATGATTTGACACCAGGTAAACTTTGCAAGTTGGAATTTGTATAACTTTCCCACCTCCTACCTTCTTACGCCTTAGATGATAAATCAGTTTTTATAAAGAGAGAGAAAGCAATCTTTTTTTTTACATATTTCTATATGAATATATGTACTTTTGAAATGGGAGAATGAATACTTGGTAAAGTAAATTAGATATCCAAGGAATAGTTTAGAGGAACAGTGGATGGTGTGAAAAAGCTTCCTTCTGAGTGGGAGTAAAATCAGTTAAATAGAAACTTTTATTTTTTGAGTGAGTCATGCAATTTAAGGGTCATTGATGAATACCTCAAAAGAGAGTCAGTTTAGAGCATTGAAGAAATATTAATAGAAAGCTTAAGAATGCAGCTGACATACTATAAGGAACTTAGGGGAGAAATGGTGTCAAATGATAATTTTAATAAAGTTATGTTGCATGGTAATTTTTGTCACTAATATTCTATCTTAAGGGAAAAAACAGTTTCTTTTTTCTTCCTTTGTAACTGCAGAAGGTTTATTTTTATTTTATTTTCATTTTAGAGTATTGCAGGGATATAAATATTTTAGTTAAATAAATTGCTTTTGTACCATTTCAGTCAAAAGTAGAAGTTGCCCATCCCTCAGATAGTGTGCATTGTACCCATTTGGTGTGAATTTACCCATCCCCTTCTCCCCCTCCCACCCGCTTGATTTACAATGAATGTTATTTCCATATGTGTACATAAGTATTGATGAATAAGTTCCATTTAAATGGTGAGTACATGTAGTGTTAGTTTTTCCATTCTTGTGATATTTCACTTAGAAGAATAGTCTACAGTTCCATCCAGGTTAAGAAAAGAGGTGTTCATCATTTTTTATGGCTGAATGGTAGTCCATGGTATACAATACCACATTTTATTATCCACTTATGTATCGATGGACACTTGAGTTGTTTCCACATCTTTGTAATTATGAATTGTACTGCTATAAACATTCCAGTGCAGGTGTATTTTTTATAGAATGTCTTGTTTCCCTTTGGGTAAATACCCAACAGTGGGATTTCTGGATCAAATTGTAGTTCTACTTTTAGTTCTTTGAGATATCTCCATACTCATTTCCATAGAGGTTGTACTACTTTCAAGTCCCACTTGCAGTGTAAGAGTGGTCCTATCTCTCCACATCCAACCAACATTTGTTGTTTTGGGACTTTTTGATAAAGACCATTCTCACTGGAGTTAAGTGATATCTCATTGTGGTTTTTATTTGCATTTCCATGATGATTAAAGATGTTGAGCAACTTTTCATATGTTTGTTGGCAATTAGTCTATCTTCTTTTGAAAAGTTTCTGTTCATGAATTTTCCACTTTTTAATGGGATTGTTGATTTTTTTCTTGCTGATTTGTTTGAGTTCTTTATAAAGTCTCGTTACCAGCCCTTTATTAGATATGTAGAATGAAAATATTTTCTCCCATTTTGTGAGATGTCTATTTGCTCTAGTAATGGTTTCCTTGGTTGCAAATAAGCTTTTTAATTTGGTCAGGTCTCATTTCTTTAATTTGTTGCAGCTGTGATTGTTTTGGTGGTCTTTTTCATAAATTCTTTTCCTAAACCATTGTCTATAAGAGGTTTTCAAACATTTTCTTCCAGAATTCTTATGGATTCAACCTTAGGCTTAAATCTTTTTTTTTTACACAAAAATAACATTTAGAGTAAAATAACACATTGAGTAAATCTCAGTTATTTATAAAATTAACAGAAGTGCAAAAGTTTATTCCACAGATAAGTGAGATGCACACATACTTTCCAGGTGTACAGTGATTGAGGTAACGCCCTCTGTTAGACCTGGGCTGGCCCAGCATAGGGCGTGGCCTGGTGGGTGGTGACATCATTTGCATTTAAGGTTAGGCTTAAATCTTTAATCCATGGTGCCTTGATTTTTGCAAGTGGTGAGAGGCGTGGTTCCTGATTGAGTCTTCTGCATGTGGTTATCCAATTTTTCCAGCACCATTTATAAAATATAAATTCTTTTCCCCAGTGTATTTTTTGTCTGCTTTGTCAAAGATCAGATGACAATATTAGGATGGTTTCATATCTGAATTCTCTGTTCTGATCCATTTGTCTGTCTCTATTCTTGTGCCATGCTGTTTTGGTTACTATAGCCTTGTAGTATAGCTGAAGTCTGGTAAGTAGATGCCTCCCAATTTATTGTTTTTGCTTAAGGTTGCATTGGCTATACGGGGTCTTCTCTGGTTCCATACAAAGCATAGACTTAATTTTCTAGGTCTACAAAATATTATGTTGGTATTTTAATATGGATTTCATTGAATCTGTAGATCACTTTGGGAAGTATACTCATTTTAACAATGTTGATTCTGCCAATTCATGAGAATGGTATATTTTTCCATCTGTTTACATCCTCTGCTATTTCCTTCCTCTGTGTTTCATAATTGTTCCTGTAGAGGTCTTTCACCACATTAGTGAAATATATTCCTAGGTATTTTCTTTGCTACTATTGTGAAAGGTATTGAGTCCTAGATTTGGTTCTAAGCTTCACTGTTGGCATATATGAATGCTATTGATTTGCATACATTGATTTTGTAGCCTGAATTTATTTATTAATTCCAGTAGTCTCTTGGCAGGATCTTTCAGGTTTGCTAGATATAAGATCATACACCATCAGCAAAGAGTGATAGCTTACCTCTTCTGTTCCAATTTGGATTTTCTTCTCTTTTCTAAATGCTCAGGCTAGGACTTCCTATGTTGAATAAAAGTTGTAATAGTGGACAACCTTGTCTGTTTCCAGTTCTAAGTGGAAATGCTTTTAATTTTTCCCCATTCATTATGATGTTGGCTGTGTGTTTGTCATCTACGGCTTTTATCATTTTTGAGATAAATCCCTTTCATGTCTACTTTATTAAGCATTCTTATCATAAAAGGGTGCTGAATTCTGTCAAATGTTTTTTTTTATATCTAGTGAGAGGATCATGTGGTCTTTGTTTTTACTCCTATTTATGTGGTGAATTACATTTATAGATTTGGTATGCGGAAACATCTCTGTACCTCTCAGATAAAGCCTACTTGGTTATGGTGTATTATTTTTGTGATGAGCAGCTGAATTTGATTTTCTAGGATTTTATTGAAAATTTTTTTATGTACATTCGTAAGTAATATTGGTCTGTAGTTTTCTTTTTTTGTTGAGTCCTTTCCTGGCTTTTGTGTCAAGGTGATGTTGGCTACATAAAACATGTTGGGGAAGATTCCTTCCTTCTTGATATTCTTCAATAATTTGTGTAGGACAGGGACCTGTTCTTCTTTGTAGGTCTAGAAAAATTCAGTGTGAAATAATTTGGTTTGGTATATTTTTTTTGTTTTTGTTGTTGGAAGATTTTTTATTGCTACTTCAATTTCTTTTTTCCCTTTTATTTCATTATATTATGGGGGTACAAATATTGTTAGGGTTACATATATTGCCCTTGCCACCCCTCCTCCTCCCCCGCCGTGCTAGAGCTTCAAGCGCCTCCAACCCCTAGGTGGTGCACACCACACCCATTATATAAGTATACACCATTCCCCTCCTCCCCCCCGCCACCTGCCCATAACCCAATAAAAGTTTTTGGTTTTTGACATTTTGTTTACATTGTATATCTTTGCCTCTCCCTAAGAAGGGTTAGAGGTATTCCCTTCCCTCCCACGATGCTTGCCACATCACTAAGATGTGGGTCCCCCACCCCCGAATCACTGGTGAGCACTACCACCATTTGAGCACTGTAGTTTTAATCAGTCAGTCCCAATTTGATGTCGAGTAGATGTGGAGCCCATTTTCCTGATCTTGTGTTTCCTCACATTGGATAACAGGCGTAAGATTAATCCAGGATAGTATAAACCGTGCTAGCTCACTGTCGTTTCTTAGAATTGAGTAACGTTCCATTGTGAGCATATACTATATTTTGATTATCCACTTATGAATTGATGGGCACATGGGTTGTTTCCATGTCCTTGCAATAGTGAATTGTGCTGCCATAAACATTCGAGTACAGATGTCTTTATAATAGAATGTCTTATGCTCTTTTGGGTAGATGCCCAACAATGTTATTGCTGGATCGAATGGTATTTCTATTCCTAGCTGTTTGAGGTATCTCCAAATTCTTTTCCACAAAGGTTGCACTAATTTGCAGTCCCACCAGCAGTGTAAGAGAGTTCCTGTCTCTCCGCATCCTCGCCAGCATTTGTTGTTTCGGGATTTCTTGATACAGGCCATTCTCACTGGGGTTAAGTGGTATCTCATTGTGGTTTTGATTTGCATTTTTCTGATGATTAGAGATTTTGAGCATTTTTTATATGTTTGCAGGCCATTATTCTGTCTTCTTTGGAGAAGTTTCTATTCATTTTTCTGATAAGGGTCTAATAACAATTTCTTTACGTCATATTGGTCTGTTCAGGAATTCTATTTCTTCCTAATAGAGCCTAGGGAGGCTGTGTGTTTCTACAAATTTGTCCATTTCACCACATTTTTTAGTTTATATACATGGATATTTTTTAGTATACAGAGATGATATTTTGTATTTCATTGGTATCCATCGTAATTTCTCATCTTTCATTCCTGCTTGAGCTTATCAGTAACAAAAGAACAATAGAGAAGATCAATGAAACAAAAAAATGGTTCTTTGAAAATATAAACAAAATTGACAAGCCTCTCACTGGATTAAGCAGGAGCAGAATAAAAAACAATTTCAAATAGTGAATAGAATTTAATCATTTTCCTTTGTAAAATAGTGAATTATTGATTATTGTTTGAGAATGAGAATGGAGTAAGTGTAGAGGCTCCATTCACAGGGATTTAGTTATGGGTGAGTTATACACATAGGCCATTGCCATTAATGCCTGTGGCAAGGTGTGGAACATATGATGTTGTCAATAGTGTTGCACAGACAATTTCTCATCATTCATGTTTTTGGTTAATGAAAGATGCATTTATTTTATCTTATACTCATTTTAATAAAAGTTCTTTGAAGTATAATTAACATGCATATCTTTGACATATGTAGACATTTATGCTGTTATTTACCTTGGAAAAATGCCTAAGAATAAAATGTCTGGACTATAGGGTAGATGGAAGTTTAAATTTATAAGGAACTGTCAAAACCCTATCAGACATTTGTCTAGGCAAAGAATTTTTGAGGAAGACTACCAAGGCAATTGCCGCAGCAGCAAAAATAAACAAATGGGATCTCATCAAATTAAAAAGTTTCTGCACATCCAAGGAAACTATCATCAGAGCAAATAGACAACCCACAGAGTGGGAGAAAATATTTGCTATCTACACTTCTGATAAAGGTCTAATAATAAGAATCTATCTAGAAAATAAAAGGATTATAAAGAAAAAATCAAACAACCCCATTAAGAAATGGGCAATGGAAATGAACAGAAACTTCTCCAGAGAAGACAGAATAATGGCCTGCAAACATATAAAAAAATGCTCAACATTTCTAATCATCAGAGAAATGGAAATCAAAGCCACCTAACCTCAGCGAGGATGGCCTGTATCAATAAATCCCAAAACAACAAATGCTGGTGAGGATGTGGAGAGACAAGAACACTCTTACACTGCTGGTGGGACTGCAAATTAGTGCAGCCTTTGTGGAAAAGAATTTTTAGATACTTCAAACAGCTAGAAATAGAAATACCATTTGATCCAGCAATACCATTGTTGGGCATCTACCCAAAAGTGCATAAGTCATTCTATTATAAAGACATTTGCACCCTAATGTTTAGTGCAGCACAATTCACTATTGCAAGGTTGGAAACAACCCAAGTGCCCGTCAATTCAGGAATGGATAATTAAATTTCAGTATCTGCTCACAATGGCTTATTACTCAATTCTAAGTAACGACAGTGAATTAGCACCGTTTATGCTATCCTGGATTAATCTTAAGCCTGTTATCCAAAGTGAGGCGACACAGGACCAGGAAAATGGGCTCCACATCTACTCACCATCAGATTGGTTGTGACTGATTAAAACTATGGTGCTCAAATGGTGGTAGTACTCACCAGGGAGTCGCGTGGTGGTGGGGGAGACCCACATCCTTGGGATATGGAGAGCATTGTGGGGGATGGGGAGGGAATACCTCTAACCCTTCTTAGGGAGAGGCAATGAAATACAATGCAACCAAAATGTAAAAAAACAAAAACAAACAAACAAAAAAAACTTTTATCGGGTGGTGGACAGGTGTGGGGGAGGGGAATATTGTATACTTACATAGTGGGTGTGATACGCACCATCAGGGGGTTGACATGCTTGAAACTCTAGCACAGCAGGGGGCGGAGGTTTGGCAGGGGCAATATATGTAACCCTAACCATATCTGTACCCCCATAATATAATGAAAGAATGAATAAATAAATAAGAAACTGTCAAACTGCTTTCATAAGTGATTGTCACTTTTTATAGTCTCATCAGCAGTGTATGAAGGTTCAAGTTACTTCATAAAAGTATTCATTTTAAACTCAGGCCTCCACTGGGAAATGAGTTTTGCAACCACAGGGAGCACAATAAAACTATCGTGTATTCACACAACAGTAGGGAATGTACCAAGCAGTAAGAAGTCTGATTAAAGAGAGAATATAAACACACAGAAAACATGCTGTTTAGAAAGGGAGGACTATTCCAAAGTTAATGAGTGAAATAAGCAATCTATAAGGAATCAGGGCAATATTTTGGCACATTTATGGAATTCAGACTATTATGAGAAGCAGTTAAAACTACATTCTAGGGAGTCTTACTGCCATGTGGCTCTGCAGCTTCCCATGGGCAAGTTCCTTAAATTCTATATTTAATATTATACTAATACCAATACTATTAATGCTAATAATAATGAGAAGAAGAGTAAGAGCAAAAATGAGAGGGGATCAGTGTGAGGTCTAAATAAATTAGGTCATGTAAAGCATTTAGAAAAGTGCTTTGTATATGAAAGGGCTCAAAGTTTTAGCTCCTAGATGCTACCAAAAGCAGGTCAATGAAGAGAAGAGAGTAATTTTTTCTTCAACTTTTGACATTCAAAATTAGATGAATTATATTTCAAAGCAAAACAATGGACTCAAAAGTGAAACTTTTTTGAAAGATGACTTATTTATAAAAACGTATTTAGTATTTCAAGAGCCAAGTATAGAGAACTCAGCTAATATCAGTTTTTCATTAACTATAGAGAAGATATTTAATATATGCCTTTCCCTCTAACAGTTAGACCAGGAGACATGCTATCCAAGTTTAGAATTATACTAGTTAGAGTCTTGAAAGTCTGATGGGTGACCACATTAATAAAACCTATTGTTGAAGAATTATCAAGAAAGGGGTGACTGCCTATTTTTTTTTCTTGATGAATGGAATTTATCCCATCTTCTTCTGTGTTCTTTCCTATACCACAGTGGCTATAAGCCTTGGAATTACATTTCCAATACTATTTTTCCTCTAGGGCTCTGGATATGATTCACCTTCTGCTCTTGGGCTTCATTTACATGAAATTTTTAAGGTAGAGGGAGGCAGAAAACATTCTTCCTCTGGCAACAGTAGGCTTCTGAAATGTGATATTTTTACTTGAGGCAAAATATACAATTCATTGTCAGTTTTTAGTTTGAGGTTTGAGAGGTAGCTTTAACCCTACCAGCAATTTTCTCCAAATTCTTGATCATGAGATAGCAATAGCAGCTTTTTCAACTTCCAGAATAATTGAGGTAACATAACTCAAAGTTATGGCAGCCTCCTGATGTGTACTTCTCTAACCCTCCTGACAATTTTATATGCACAAAATTCCTTGTAATTGATCCCCCTTTGCTTGAGATACCTACGGTGCTTTCTCCTTTCCTAAACTAAATCATACGTTCTCCTGGGAATTGCCAGAGTTTAGTTTTTTAAGCTATATTTGGTCCCCCGGTGAAGTAGGCAAAGAGTTCCAGCATAAGTTCTGAGAGAAATAAAAATTGCAGATGCCTAGGAAGCCAGGAAGCATGTCATGGGGGTTATTACAGTGAGGGGTAAAATAATCACATCGAAGAAGCTTGGGGAAAATCTCCTCCTCTAGTCAAGAATGTGTGAGAGATTCAGAAAAGTTTACAGTACAGATGAGAGTCAAGATGTAGTTTAAAAATGTCATGAATGGGCGATGACCAACCTAAAAGAAATCAGATCACAAACTTCACTTCACATATGAATGTCAACAGTAAATAAGAGGAGAGCAGTTATCAAGCAAAAAGGATCAGTGATGAAAGAGTAGCCAAGGGACATTTTGAAAATCTGATGAGTACTTTAGTCAATTGCCATAATGACTCAGTATCCTCCTCATACCCTAAAGAAGATAAAAGGAGGCAAAATGTGAAAATCTGGACATTTGCTCAAGGTGACAAAGCCATTCAAAAAAGAATTTTAAAGCCAGCTCTGATAAGAAGTTGAACATTTAATAGACTGAATGTTTAAACTGAAGAGAGAATGTTTAAACCAGTAGAGGCTAAAATATTGTTGATTGGTAATTCTACATGGTTTCTTCTACCCAGAAGAGTGAGGTTTGTAAATGAAGAAACTGCATTTTCTCCACACATCTGAGTGTAATGTAAGTACATTTGCTACTTAATTACATAGTGTTTTGCTGAACATAATACAGTAAAACAAACAAACAAAACTTCAGAAATTACTGGTTAAAACAGAACTTCATGTAAAATTTGAGCATGCACAGATGCAAAAACTTATGTATTTTTTAAACATATGCATTTTTACAAATAATATTAAAAATTCAGCTAAAAGACTTCCTCTTCCACCCAAGATGAAGTAACAGGGACCAAATTTATCTTCTCACTTGAAACAACTAACATAACCAGACAAAATAGAAGGAACAATGGTTTTCAAGATACACGAATGAGATAACAAAGGACAATGGTCCCTGAGAGATGGGAAATGATGAGCCCAGCCCAGTGATCACTCCGGTTCACTGCTTACAGAGAATTTCCAAGCTACAGCACAGAGAGGTGAACCTAGACAGAGCTCAGTGGATACCCTAAAGTGAGAGGATGTATCTGAGTGTATATGGAGACCTAATACCTAGAGTTTATAAAGCATACTATTGAAGAGAAGAGAGATACACAAAGAAAAAACTCCAGAGATCTGCAGGGCATCCTTCTCAAGTATTAGCAAAGGATTAATTAATGTATATGTGTAAGAAAACTAACTAAGGCCAGGGAAAATAGCATTCTGAAAGATTAGAGAGAGCAATGCCCAGCATTAACAGAAGGCCAGAAACATTATCTGTTCCCATCAGTCATTCAGGAATACATCATGAATCACAGGGCATTAGATAGAGTACTGAGGAATGCCTTGTTTTAGTAGTAAGGAATGATTATACCTAGATTAGCACTACTATAGAACTAATAAGTCTCGAAAGCAAGACCCCAAAGTATCAAACTTTCCCAAGTAACCTAACTGTATTACAGAACAAACCTCAAGAAAACTTATAGGAATACAAACATAATTAGCACCCAATGAAGAAGAAGAAAGATTGAACGTGTTAAGTGGACACCTGGAAAATAAAAAAGATATACCTTTTAGGCTGCAAATTAGAATGCTTAAGATGAAACTTAAGATCAGTGAACTTGAAGACACAGCAATAGAAACTATTCAAAATTAAACACAGTCCAAAAAACTAAATCAATCAGTCAATCAAAGAGAGCATCAGTTGGCTATAAGAAAATTTCAAATGGCTCAATAAACATTCAGTTAATCAATCGAACATTAATCTAGGTAATGTTGCAAAGAGGCTTTTCAGATGGAGCTATTATTACTAATCTGCTCAAAATCGATTATTAGAATATCCAGGTAGCCTCAATGTAATTTCATGAGCTGTTAGAAGCAGTATAGAGAGCATAAGAGTCAGTCAGAAAGATGAGAGAGGCCGGGCGCGGTGGCTCACGCCTGTAATCCTAGCACTCTGGGAGGCCGAGGCAGGTGGACAGCTCAAGGTCAGGAGTTCGAAACCAGCCTGACCAAGAGCGAGACCCCGTCTCTACTAAAAATAGAAATACATTAATTGGCCAACTAATAATATATAGAAAAAATTAGCCGGGCATGGTGGTGCATGCCTGTAGTCCCAGAAGGATTGCTTGAGCCCAGGAGCTTGAGGTTGCTGTGAGCTAGGCTGACGCCACGGCACTCACCCTAGCCTGGGCAACAAAGTAAGACTCTGTCTCAAAAAAAAAAAAAAAGAAAGATGAGAGAGAAAGGAAAGTTGGAGAGTTTCAAAGCAAGAGAGGGACTTGACCCATACTTGCTGGTGGAAGGGATGCATGGAAAGCATGAGAAGAAATGTGGGTAGCTTCTATGTGCCAAAGCCAGTTCCTGGCCAACAGCCATCAAGAAAATGAAGACCCTTCTACTAAAATCACAAGAAATTAAATTTAGCTAGCAAATTAAATGATCTTGAGGTGGATTCTTTCCAAAACATTACATTAAGAGCTCAGCCTGTCTCAAAACTTCATGTCTAGATTGTGAAACCTGGAGCAGGAAAATCAGCCAAGTCAAACTGGACTACTAGCATACAGAAAAATGAGATAACAGATACGTGTTGATTTTGAAGATTTTGAAGTTTGTGGCAATGTTATGGTAACAAAAGAAAAGTAATACAAACTGAAAAGAAAAATAGACAAATCCATATTTATAATTAAAGATTTCAATACCTCC
The DNA here is from genome assembly GCA_008086735.1 of Cheirogaleus medius. Lineage (NCBI taxonomy): Eukaryota > Metazoa > Chordata > Mammalia > Primates > Cheirogaleidae > Cheirogaleus > Cheirogaleus medius. The sequence goes on along the minus strand of VBSM01000568.1, from coordinate 9,890,035 downwards.
TTCTCAATAATTGATAGAACCAAAATAACAACCAAAAAATCAGCAAGGAAATAGTAGACTTGAACAAGAACATTGACCAACAGGATTTAATTAACCTTTATAGAACACTTCATCAACCAATAGAATAATTCACATTCTAAATAAATAGTTTTGCTTTGATCCCTTTTGTTGTAAAAGTCATTTCCCAGTGTAGGCCTTACCTAAAAGGGATCCTTTTGTAGAATAACTTGAACAGTCACACCCTGCTGGTAGGAATATAAAATGGTCCAATAACTTAGGAAAGCAGTTTGGCAGTTTCTTCTAAATTTGTGCATTCACCTACTCTATGACCCATTATTCTACCTTAAGCATTTAATCAAAAGAAATTAAAATCCATGAGCATATAAATCTTTGTACCCGAATATTCATGACGACTTTATTTACAGTAGTCAAAACCTAGAACTAATGCACATATTCATTAGTAGGAAAATAGATAAGCATATTGTGGCATATTCACACGATGTAATACTCTTCAATAGTAAAAGGAAATAAAATAGATACATTCAGCAACATTGCTTAATCTGAAAATAATTACACTGAATGAAAGAAGCCAGACAAAATGGAGTACATATTGTTTGATTCTATTAATATAAATTTCTACGAAGTGCAATCTAATCTATACTGATGAAAAACAATTCAGTGATTGTTTGGGGAGAGTGATAGAGAGAGGCATGTGAGGGAAGGATTACAAAGGGTTTTCAGGGTCATTTGGGGGTGATGGGATGTTCATTCCCATGATTGTGGTAATGGATTCATGGGTGCATCTACAGTCATGCATCAATTAATGACAGGGATACATTCTAAGAAATGCATTGTTAGGTGATTTTATCTTTGTGTGAACATCAAAGACTGCATTTACATAAATCTAGATGGTATACTACACATCTAGGATATATTGTATAGCCTATTGATCCTAGGTTACAAAAATGTATAGCATGTGATTGTACTGAATACTGTAGGTAATTGTAACATAATGGTAAGTATTTATGTATATAAACATTTATAAACAGAGAAAAGGTACAGTAAAAATATGGTATAAAAGATAAAAATTAGTATGCATGTATAGGGCACTTAACATGAATGAACCAAGCTTGCTGGACTGGAGGTTGTTCTGGGTGTGTCAGTGAGTGGTGGGTGAATATTAAGGTCTAGGACATTGCTGTGCACTACTGTAGAATTTATAAACATTGTACATGTAGGCTACACTAAATTAATTTTGAAAAGTGTTTTGAATAATAAATTCACCCTTAGTTTATTATAAAATTTTTATTTTATAAACATTTGATATATTTAACTTTCTTACTCTTTTATAATAACATTTGGCTTAAAACCACAAACACATAGTAAAGCTATACAAAAATATTTTCTTTCTTTATATCAATATTCTATAATTTTTTATTTTTAGATTTTTAAATTATTTTTTACATTTTAAACATTTTTTGTTAAAAACTAAGACATGGGCACGGATACTAGCCAAGTCCTATACAGGGTCAGGATCATAAATATCAGTCTTCCACCTCCACATCTTCTCCACTGAAAGGTCTTCAGGAACAATAGCACACACATGAAACTGTCATCTCCTATGATAATGATGCCTGCTTCTGGCTTACTTCCTGAAGGATCTGTCTGACGCTGCTTCACATCTAGCATTTTATTTTTTTTTTATTTCAGCATATTACTTGGGTACAAATGTTTAGGTTATGTATATTTCCCTTGCCCCACCAGAGCCAGAGCTTCAAGCATGTCCATGACCCAAACGGTGGGTATGGTGCCCATTACGTGTGTATATACCCAACCCCTCCTCCTCCCTCCCATCTGCCCAACACCCAGTGAATGTTATTACTATATATAAACTTAAGTGTTGATCAGTTAATACCAATTTGATGATGAGTACATGTTGTGCTTGTTTTTCCACTCATGAGATACTTCACTTAGTATAATGGGTTCCAGCTCTATCCAGGACAAGAGGTGCTATATCACCATTGTTCCCACTGTTTTTGTGGCTGAGTAGAACTCCATGGTATACATATACTACATTTTATTAATCCAGTGATGTATTGATGGACACTTGGGTTATTTCCACATCTTTGCAATTATGAATTGTGCTGCTAGGAACATTCAAGTGCAGATGTCTCTTTCATATAATGTATTTTGTTATTTTGGGTAGATGCCCAGTAATGGGATTGCTGGATCAAATGGTAGTTCTACATATATCTCTTTGAGGTATCTGCATATTACTTTCCACAGAGGTTGCACTAGTTTGCAGTCCCACCAGTTGTTTAGGAGTGTTCCTATCTCTCCGCATCCACCCCAACATGTATTGTTTTGGGACTTTTTGATAACCATCAATTCATGAGTGGATAACTAAAATGTGGTATATGCTCACAATGGAATA
>VBSM01000568.1:9857419-9885371 GCA_008086735.1 Cheirogaleus medius | reverse complement strand
CATTTGTCGGGTGTTGGGCGGGTGGGAGTGGGGAGGAGGGGATGGGTATATACATAATGAGTGAGATGTGCAATGTATGGGGGATGGGGGATTTAGCCTCAAGGGGGGAGGGGGCATGGGCCATATACATAACCGTAATATTTTTACCCCTATAACATGCTGAAATAAAAAATTATCTATACTACCCAAAGTGATCTACAAATTCAAAGCATTTTTTATAAGTAGAAGGAGTACATTCTAAAATGATGGTTAAAAGTATAGTATTTTAAATAAACCAGTAACATTTGTTTATTATGAAGTATTATATACTGTACATAAATGTATGTGCTATACATTTTATACACTGGCAACACAGTAGGTTTGTTTACAACAACATCATTACAAACACATGAGTAATACATTGTGCTATGGCATCCATCCTTAGATTTTAGAAATTTTTTGGCTCCATTATAATCTACTGGGACCATCATTGTATATGTGGCTCATTGTTAACTAAAAAATCATGATTGTATATGTCAAAACTTATCAGAGTTTATAGTTTAAATATGAACTATTAATTGTATATCAATTTTATCTCAATATAGCTATTTCAAAATATTCATACTATTAAGTTTATTAAGTATGAAATGTCCTATTTCCTCAAGTACTAAGTTTGACAGTTGATACTTCAGACATTTCACTTTGACAAATCTTGCCCTTTTTTATTGTGAAGGTACATCCTCATTGTTAGGTTTTGGCTTGTGATTATCTTTCCATTTCTTTAGAGCAATTTTTGTGAAACCATGGGTAAGTAAATAATTCATGGTATTTCAAATGTGAGTTCCATCATGGAACCAATGCAGTGCAAATTGCTGCAAATATCAATGAAATGTTTGGGAAGAATGTGGCTAATGAATGCACCGTATGTCTATGGTATGAGCAGTTTCATTCTGGTGATTTTAACCTTGAAAATGAGTCATGTGGGCAACCTAACACCAAAGTGGATAATGATAAGCTGAGAGCTGTAGTGGAAGTGAATCCATCTCAACCTATGCATGAATTAGCAGCAATATTTGATGTTAGTATTCCAACAATATTGGACCTTTTCAAACAAATCTGCAAGGTAAAGAAGCTGGGTAGATGGGTTACACATTAATTAAATGAACATCAGAAGAAAAATCATATTGAAGTTTGTCTTTCTTTGCTGTCATGATATAAAGGCAAATTATTTCTACACATTATTGTTTTTTTGCGATAAAAATCAATTCTTTTTGACAATCACAGGTGTTTGGCACAATGGTTGGATAAAGATGAAGTGCTAAAACACAGTGCAAAACTGAATATTCATCAACAAAAGCTAACGGTATCTGGTGGTCCAATGCCTATATTAGCCACTACAGCTTCATGAAACATGGTCAGTCAATTGCAGCAGACGTCTACTGCAACCAGTTGGACAACATGATGAGGATGCTTGTGATTAAGTAGACGAGATTGGTCCATAGAGACAGGCCAATCCTCTTGGAAGACAATGCTGTCACACAAACAATACTGCTCAAACTACAAAAGCTGGAATTGGGAACTCTCTATCATCCACCATATACAACAGACCTCTCACCAACTGAATATCACTTCTTCCAGGCTTTGGACCACTTCTTGCAATGAAAAATAATCAATTTTAGACAAGCTGTGGAAAACACCTTTTACACTTTCATAACCACTTGCTCTCCAGGCTTCTTTGCTGCTGGCATAAACAAACTACCATTAAGATGGCAAAACTATGGTCAATAGTTAAGGCACATACTTTTATTAATTGTACTGTCTCTTTTTGAAATATAATAAACTAAACTTTTGGTTTGAAAACAGACATTTCATATTTAATGACCTAAAATAAGAACAGGATCATCCCAGAAAATAATTGAATGGGCTAAGAATTATGTAGGGCATTAAAAAAACAAAAACAAAAACAAAAAAACGCCATCATATGGAGGAAAAAAAATACAAGCTGAATCAGAAAAGAGTCTTCTCTCTTGGCTGTATTGCTTGAGTTATCACTGGTTGTTTAAAGAGAAGAAATTGGAAATTCAAATTGTAACTCCACAGGAGAGTCTTCAGAATTTCTTTTATTAGCGTGTGCCTTATATTTTTAAGTAAATACATTATATTAATAGAATAAGTGTAGTCTTCACTCCAGAGTGCTTTCTTTCAAAAATTATTTTTGATATTTCTATAAATTAAAAATCTCTCTCTCTCTTTCTTTCTGTCTGTGTATATGTGAATATGTTTGTGTAGCAGCCTCTACTTGAATCTTTAACACCATAATTAACAAATTGTAGAAAATACCAAGCCATTTTTACAGAGTAATTTTTGTCTAAGTATGCCATACAAAATATTTACATGAGGAAAATCTTGTTTGGGGTTCAACTTATCTTCCCAGTTCATTGTTATCATCTGCACAGCAACAAAAGTGGACCCAGTAATGCTTAGTAATTTGTTCTTAACAGAGAAAAAAAACAACAACAAAAGTTACACTCAAAGTTATATTTCTCCTTTGTCCCATGGATTGTGTACTGAGAAAAATATGGTTGTCAAGCTATCACCCAATATATATTATTAAATTTTACACTCAAAAGTTATTCAGAATGCAGTTCTTTTCTCATAATACAATTCAAGTCATAAACAAATACAAATATTCAGCTAAAGCTTTTTGATCACTAATTTATACAATAAAGCACATCAGTTTAAAAGGATGTTGGACAAAATAATTCAAGAGATAGTCTTCAGAAAAATAGCAGATTACTTTATGTACAGCTCCTTTTTAACTTTGTAAATTCATATATGCCAAAATGATGCACTGAAATTGGTATTTCTTATCTACTAATATAGTCTACACATTTAAAAATCTTGATAAAAGATAGCAAAAACTAGCCAGGTTCTCATAAATGTGTTTAACATGTACTTCATGGTAGTAACAGTTTCTTCTGTTATCAAACTTTGAAATGTCCAAAGAAGGTAAGTGCAGGACCTGGTATAGACATATAACATGAATTAAGAGGCTCTAGAAAGTTTTCTCCTATACTGTAAATCAACAAAGAACAATAGCAGCAGCAGCAACAAAATATTGCTAGCTCCACATCACCCACAATCTATCCCTTACAAATTGTTCATTTAACTTGGTCTTACTGAATTTACTTCTATTAACAAGTAATTTATGGGGAGGTAAATTTATCTCATTTTAAAGAAAAGCAATTTCCAGAAGTGTTATATGTCATTAAATCAATAGTATAGTATAGTTGAATTCATACAATTATACTTATTGAACCATTTACTGAATACCCATTCTATGCATCACACTATGTTAGGGCCAGGGATATAAGCATAAATAAGATGCATTTTTTCCCTTAAAGTTGTTACAGTTTTTGTACAGAAAATAAGTAGATAAATCATAATACACGGCATTATGCAGGTGGTATGGAAATGCGCACGATAGCCTTATACCCAAGATTGTATGTGTGTGTGTAGCTGGGGAGGGGTTCAGAGATGAGAACGGGGTCGTGGGGAGCCTGTTCAAGAGCAAGTAAGATTACTCTCGAAATTAATTTTGAAGAAAAATTAGAAGGCAAAGGAAGGTAAGTCAGTGTTCACAGTCTACATAATAGCCCATTCAGAGGCTCAGTAAAATCTTGAATATTCAGGAACCTACAAATTGTTGACTATGACTAGAATGGAAAGTGTGAAGTGGAAAGTGACTGTAGGGACAGATGAAGGTGCAAGATGAATAGGATTAATGTCATAAAGTTCTTTATGTTGTCTGTTAAATAGTTATGACCTTATCCTGATCAGATTTCTTTCCCCTCTAATAATTCTTACCTAAGAACAGTCATTAAGAAAATGAAGACGTTTCTGGGGAAAATGAGAGCAGTACTAACATTTATAGGAGATTTGTTTGTTTGTAATAAAAAGTCTGAGTCCATGTTTGATATTTGACTGCACAGAATTTGGGCTCTCACCCTTCCCTCCGAAACTCTGAGAATAGATAACGAAACTTGCATGCCTTTAGACTCTTATTAGAATTGGAAACCCACAGCCATAGTCTGTGAGTGAGAACTCCTTTCCATCTCCACTCTATAGCCATTACAAAAGTCAAAACAACTCTGTTAATTGTTCTTCTCATGCCAGTCAGAAAGGTTGTACCTACTCTGCTCTATACAGAGTTCCTTGTGTGAATAATAAACTTTCTGGCAAATTCCCAAGGTGGGTGAAGTGTTATCAGTCTTCATATCTGACTATTAATAAGGCAGGGCCCATGACACCTTCATTCTGGTAACCATAAAACACTGAGATTATATGAAGATTTATCATATACAATCTTATTAATATTTAATTATCATAGCAACCATATGAGGTTGCCTTTATTATATCTGTTTTGCAGAGGAGAAAACTAATTTTCAGAGAGGTTGCTTAATCTGTCCAATGTCAGACACCTATAAGTGGCAGGATCAAGACTTGAATTTAATCCTGTCAAAGTCCCAAGTCCCTGAAGGAAAAGGAAGACCTGGGTAGAATGCTGACAATCATGACTTTGTGTGACTTGTGACAGCATTTTTCTTATCCGCAAATTAAAGAAGTTAAGAAATAAATCATGAGCAAAAGCTACTTACTTTGTATGACTGTAATCCATAGGAGACCTGAAATGGTATGGATCTAGTCTGTCCAGAATATAATTTTTAAATTGGTATGACAGTTACTGGAAAGTGTTAATGACTAAAGTCATTCTTGGAAGTTTTTGCTGTCAAGTTTGAAAATAGTGCTTTCCGTTCGTCCTTCTTTACTCTGTTATTTCATTTGTGGTCTTTCCCAAATAGAGTTCTGGCCTTTGTCCCTGGATCCTGGGAGGCATCCGCTAAACACTTATAGTAGACATGAATTTCTTTGCTATTCAGTGTGGGCCCCTTGAACCGTATCTAGTAGTTTATGCTAATAAAGTGACTCTTGGTGGGCCCTCCAGCCATGTGACATTAGTCAGACCTCTTGAGTAGGGAGGCTAGAGACTAAATTCAAACACATAAATAATCAATCAACCATGCCTACTTACTGAAATCCCAATAAAAATTCTGGGAAGCAAAGTTCAGGTGTGCTTCTCAGTTTGGCATATTTAGTGTATGTTGTCACACATTAATGACAGCAGGGTAACACATCATGAGAACAATGAAAACTTTGCATGTAGAACTCTCCCAGACTCTGCCATATGTGTCTCTTCCTTGAGCCAATTTTCTATACCCTTTCCATGAAGTAAACACTAACTGAGAGTATAATAGTTTTTAGTGAGTTCTGTGAGTATTCCTAGTGAATTATCAAACCTGAGGGTGGCTTTGGGAAGCCTCCAAACTTATAGATGGTGTCAGAAGTGAAAGTGCTCTTGTGTGGACTCTTCCCTATAACTTTGTCATTGGACCTTAACTGCTTACAGCTAGGGTCAGAAGCTTTGGTGAGACTTGGCCATCTGGAGGACTTGTGCCTTCAACCTTGCATTTTGGTTAACTCCAAAAACTTACATAGTTAAATTACAATGTAGTCACTTCTGACTTGATGAAAAGGATAACAGTATTAAAAAATTCCATCCATAACAAATATTAGCATTTATTGGTAATTTACATATCAGAAATATGAAAACATAATTCAAACTGAGTCAGAGTATTTTTAAATATAAATAATACAGAAATAAATAAAAAATACCACAGGCAACAAAGTATAAATGCTTGTAGCATGTCTTTACTTGTTGTACAACACTGCTATTTTATCACTGTAAGATAAATTATTTATATGCATACCCTGCTAGTTTAGTTTGTTATAAGCTATAGGACTTTTTTTTTTTATGTGAAATTACACAATTGCCACTAGAGTGTGCTAAAACTCTAGTTTCTTAGATTAGAAAATTATTTCTGAAATTGATACTGTTATGAGTTACTCTTAGCAACATTGCCAGATTAATATTTTAAAGCATATTTGAGCAAATTATTATAATAACACAAGTTTTCAATTTTTCTATAGGTAATTTATATTTTTACAATATTTTGCAATATCTACATGCTTCCAGATTATAAAAGTATAAAAAATACCAATTATAATAACCATTATTAGGTACAGCAAGAAATAAAGCACTGATTTTCACATTATCTATTTCATTGAAGGAAGCCAATGAGGATAATTGGCAGCAGGGCCCAAACATCAAAGAATATGTAAACATCAGTAAAAATGCACTATAGTATTGTTTCAATGAGAAGTGAAATATAGTGAAAACTTTTGGAATCAGGCAAATTTGGGATAAATATGCAATTTTTTTTATTATTTCAGCATATTATGGGGGTACAAATGTTAAGGTTACATATACTGCCCTTGCCCCCCCCTCCCCCGTCAAGTCAGAGCTTCAAGCGTGTCCATCCCCGAGATGGTGCGCCTTGCACTCATTATGTATGTATATACCCATCCCCTCCTCCCTCCTCTTACCTGCCCGACACCCGATAAATGTTATTCCTATAGGTCCACTTAGGTGTTGATCAGTGAAACCAATTTGCTAGTGAGTACATGACACTCTATAAAAAAGACACTACACTCGAATGTTTATAGCAGCACAATTTACAATTGCAAAAATCTGGAAACAACCCAAGTGCCCATCAATACATTAGTGAATTAATAAAATGTGGTATATGTATACCATGGAGTACTATTCAGCTATAAGAAACAACGGTGATATAGCACCAGTTGTATTCTCCTCTATAGAGCTGGATCCCATTCTACTAAGTGAAGTATCCCAAGAATGAAAAAATAATATGCAAATATTTAAATTTTTGTTACTTTGATTTCATTCAGAAGATTGGTGACATGTAAAAGCATATTTATATTGATGATATAAATGTACATAGAGTATGAAGAACTTTTAGAGAGAGGGAATAAAATAAGAGAAAAATATGACTTTTTGTAGTCACACTGTTCTTTTTGGAATTATCTTATATAATCTAAGGCAAATCCTGACAGAAAGTAGCTAAATACAAAGAGAAGGGACAGAACAGCAATCCAGGAAACAAACATGCCTTTTGTTTACTGTTACACTCCTCCCCTATTGGAATGTCCCACAAGATTCAGGAAAAGTGCAAGGCTCTAATTCCTAGCTAAGTATCTTTCTTCTAGCTCAGAAAATTTAAAAACAAGTTAACATGCATATTTGATGATGTGGAGGGAAAGGCAGGCATGTTTTGGTAGTAGACTCTGACATCTCCAACACTAATATGTTCCACAACATTTTAAGGTGGCCATTTAAATCCCAACCTACCACCAAGACTGGAAATGTGGTCTGAGAATTTACCTCCTGATGGGGATCGCTGACCTGCAATATTAGGAATGAGAAAGAGGCTACGACCATAGATTTGAAAGTAATTTAAAGAATCCAACAAACAATCTTAGATTCATAGGTTTCACACATTTAGTACATGGATTTTAGGAAAAGCTTTGATTATCAAAATTGCCTCAAAAATAGAAGGAACAACAAAAGAAACTGTAAAAAAATTCAAAAAATTCTCCTCCAAAATCTACTGGATCCAGATGACTTTATAGGTAAGTTCCATCAAAAATACAGGGTATAGAAGATACACATGTCATTTAATTTCTTCCAGAGGATAAAGAATGAAAATTCCCATTGCTTTTATGAAGCAAATATAACTACCTTGATACCAAAATTTGACAAAGAAGGAACAATAATGAAATTTAAAAATCAAATTGATTTATGGAGGTAGACACAATAACCTTAAAAATTAAGTAATGAAATTCATGAACATATTAACATAATCATGCATTATAGTCAAGCACAATTTATTCCATAAATGTGAGGATGGTTCAAAATCAGGGAATCTCTTCATATGATGGTTTTCCTTAATAGAGCAAATGAAGTAATACACATATGCATGTGTGTGTGCATGCACGCACACACACACACACACACACATTTCCTCTAAATGCTAAAATGGTATTTCAGAAAATGAACAATTTATGGTAGAAATCCATAGTAAAATAGGAATGGATTCAAATTGTTTTTCCTGTAAGATAAAGCACCTCTATCTCAAACAGTCATGGCCATGATTCATTGTCATTCTATTCAAAGAAAGTAGAAGACATAGATATCAACAATTACTATTATTACTTAAAATATTTTGGACATTCTGGCACTGGTATAAAGCATGTAAAATAAATGAGATGTACAACTATGAGAAATGAGAAACTCATTTACTTGTGGCAGGCAATATAATAACTACAGAGAAAATTCAAGAGAATCAGCTGCAAAATAAATATAATAATTAGAAAATATTTACATAATTATCCTCATAAGAATTCAATGGGATAGGTCCTGATATATCTGTTATATTTTGTATGTGAAAAAACAAAGCATAGGGAGATTGATTAATTTGTTCCAGTTTACACAGCTAGAGAGTGGCAGAGCCAGGATTTCATTCTTTATTGTCTTGTTTGAATAGTAAGGTGGAAATTAAATTGAAATAATTACATTCCACATAGAAATTTAATAAAGAAAGCACAGTAAACTAACTTTAACATTAAATTTCTGACTTTCTATGAAGAAACAATTAAACTTTACTGAAATACATGTAATACTTGAAAAATAAAAAGATGCAAAGTAATAATAAATGTTATTCAATTTTAATGAACAAAATCATGGAATGATGGGACTATTTCTTTAAACATATGATCACATTTAAGTTCATCAGGCAAAATAAATTAGCAAAAATAATAAAAAAATATATCAAAGAATAATGAGAGAATAGCATACCATTTATCAAAATGTGTTTTAAAATTATTAAAATCAAGCTATGAGGGTTTTGGCATAGGAATTGATAAATAGATACAGTGATTGCTAGCATTCATTGATTATTCATTCTTTACCAGGCAGTGCTTTTAATATTTTACACAGAATATTTCATTTAAACCACTTTACATATATTATCTCATTTAATATTTTCATAAACCTAAGAAGTAGATATAATTATTATCCTTAGTTTGTAAATGTGGTTTTTGAGACAGAAAAGGTTTAGTAACTCTAAAAGCACGTTGCTAGTACATTATGGTCTTTATGACTCCAGAAACTGCACTTTGAACCACTACATTGTATGTAGTGAAATATGAAGCTCACAGTCTGAAGAATAAATAAGAACTTCATATATAATGAAATTTCAAATTAATATGAAAAAGTTGGTGCAATGGGCTGATTACCAAGGTAATGGTGGGGGTAAGCATTGGAAAGTAAACTGGTTCCTTACATCATATCACATACCAAAACAAATTCTTAATGGGTTAAAGAGTTACATTTTCTACAAAAACTAAAAATATTTTGGAAGAAAACATGGGTGAATATTTATATGATAGGGGGTTGAAAATCTTTATCTAAGCACAAAAGACAGAAGCCATAAAAGTTGATCAACTTGACTTCATAAAAAATGAAATATGTGAATAATTCTAAATAGAAACGAAGGAAGCTTATAAATGATTTCAGAAGAAAAATGACACATGAAAAAATGAGAAATGTTGATGAAAGAGAAAAGCTCAATAAAATTAATATAAAGAGTGTTTTAACAAAATAATATGGATAATACAAACATCTTAATAGAAAAAGAGGCAAAGAGCATGAAAAAAATATCGCAGAGAAAAAAAAATGGCCAAGTCATGTAAAAAATGTTTAATGTCAGTAGTGAGCAATGAAAATTAAAATACTGTCGAGATGTAACTTTCTACCAAATTAGTGAATTCTACTTTAAGTAAAATGCCTAATTTTGCCAAATTTTTAAAATGCCTAATTTTGTTTTGCTTTAAAACGCCATTAATTAAATTATTAATTAATGCTATATTTCTATAGGCTGTTTTACAACATTAATTCAGAATCTTATAAATAATAAAGCTCTAATTAAGTAAAGTAAGGTTTATTTATAAAACAGATTACTATGACAGACAGAAAAGTAAGTATATATTATATATACGTATATATATACACACACACACACACTAATATATACTTAAATACACCAAACTGCAATTGCCTGATTACTTGTTTGTATCTCCTACTAAAATATAGTGCAGACATTATTTCTAATTTACTTTGTGTACTTTTAAAAAAAGTCCTAAGCAATAAGCACAGAGCCTGGCACACAAAGATAGTAATAAATATTTTCCAATTAAATAAAACAAAATGTTATGAAATAGGTGAATGTGTATGGGAAAGGTAAGGATAGAAAACTTAATCTACAGTTTATTCTTAATTTTGTATTAAAAATCAGAACAGGCACACATATATGTCCATATATATATATATATAAAACTGAAATAAAATACATTTATAGTAATCAAGCCTGGTTGGTAGAATTACGGAAGACTTAATTCTTTCCATAGAAATGTTCTTCTGTTTCCAATTTCCTAACAGGAATATAATTTTCAAAATAAAAGCATAATAAAGTACTCTGCATATTATAAAACTTCATAAAATTAAAAGGTAATCAACAAATCAGAAAACATGTCAGATGACAATAAAATAATTAACATCATTTTTTATTTCAGAGTATTATGGGATTACAAAAACTTAGGTTACATAAATTGTCTTTGTAGGATACAACAAGTGTACCCATCCCCCAGACATCACACATCACATCCATTCGGTGTGGATTTATCCATGCATTCCTCCCTCCCACACCTGCCCAACACCCTATGAGTGACATTTCTTAAATGTGCACATTAGTGTTGATCAATTACTACCAATTTAATGGTGAGTTTGTTTTTCCATTCCTGTGATACTTCACTTACAAGAATTGCATCCAGCTGTATTCACAATAATATAATAGGTAGCTCATCATTTTTAATGGCTGATTAGTACTCCGTGGTATACATATACTACATTTTGTTAATCCACTCATGTATTGATGGGCACTTGTGGTGTTGCCATATCATTGCAATTGTGAGTTGTGCTACTGTAAACGTGTCTTTTTTAAATAGAATGTCTTTTGTTCCTTTGGGTAGATACACAGTAGTGGGATTGCTGGTTCAAATTTTGGTTCTACTTTTATGTCTTTGAGGTATATCCATATTACTTTCCATGGAGGTTGCATTAGTTTGCAGTCCTGCCAGCATTATATAAGTGTTCTTATCTCTTGGCATCCACAACAACATTTGTTTTGGTATTTTTTGATAAAAGCCATTCTCACTGGAGTTAAGTGGTATCTCATTTTGGTTCTGATTTGCATTTCCCTGATGATTAGAGATGTTGAGCACTTTTTAATAAGATTTTTGGCCATTAGTCAAAGTTTCTTTTCATGTCCTTTGCCCACTTTTTAATGGGGTTGTTTGATTTTTTTCTCGATGATTTCCCTGAGTCCTATATAGATTCTAGTTATCAGCTGTTTATCAGATATATAGCATGCAAATATTTTCTCCCATTATTTAGGTTGTCTATAAGCTCTAGTGTTACTTTCTTTGCCTGTGAAGAAGCTCTTTAAAAGGTCAGGTGCCATTTATTTATTTTTGTTGATGCTGTGACTGCCTAGGCTGATCTCTATAAGAGTTTTTCCAACATTTTCTTCTAGAATTCTTATGGTTTCACACCTTAGGATTAAGTCTGTTATTCATCATGAGATGATTTTTGTGAGAGGTGAGAGGTGTGGATCCTGATTCAGTCTTCTACATGTGGCTATCCAATTTTCCCAGAATCATTTATTGAATAGAAATTCCTGTCCCAAGTGTATATTTTTGTCTGCTTTGTCAAAGATTAGATGGCTATATGAGGATGGTTTTATATCAGGATTCTCAGTTCTGTTGCATTTGTCTGTGTCTCGATTCTTGTCCCCAAACTATGCTGTTTTAGTTACTATAGCCTTGTAGTATAGCTTAAAGTCTGGTAAATTTATGCCTCCCAATTTATTCTTTTTGCTTAAGATTGCTTTTGCTATATGGGGTCTTCTCTGGTTCCATACAAAGCATAGACTTACTTTTTTTCTAGATATGAGAAAAATGATCTTGGTATTTTAATAGGAATTACATTGAGTCTATAAATCACTTTGGGTTGTGTAGACATTTTAACAATGTTGATTATGCTGATCCATGAGCATGATATGGTTTTCTGTCTGTGTAAGTCCTCTTCTATTTCCTTCCGAAGTGTTTTGTAGTTCTTCTGTAGAGGTCTTTCACCTCCTTAGTTAAATATATTCCTAGGCATTTTATTTTCTTTGTTGGTATTGTGAAAGTTATTGAGTATTTGATTTGACTCTCAGTTTGACTGTTGTTGGCATATATGAAGGCAACTGATTTGTGTACATTGATTTGGTAACCTGAGACTTTGCTGAACTTATTCACCAATTCCAGTAGTCTCTTGGCAGACTCTTTGGGGTTTTCTAGATATAAGATCATATCATCAGCAAAGAGCGATAATTTGACCTCTTACAATTTGAGGCTATTTAAAAAGTTCAAAATCGACAAAAGTTATTAAAGGAGAAATGCCAATGTTGAAAGTGATGAGTGAAAAAGGGTACTCTTGCACATTGCTGATATAAATAAAAATGAAAAGAATCTTATTGGAAATGAATTTACCAAGGAACTCAATTTTTTCTTCCATATACATGGTGTGTGTGTGTGTGTGTGTGTGTGTAAATATTAGCTGTATATTACTCAAATTTATTATTGGTAGATGGAGAGGAATTTACGGTAATAATAATAAATATATGCTTGTTGTGTATCTTCAAACTTTGTTTATTGCCTTTCAGTATATCTTATATTTTTTTCTTCAGTTTTTAAATCTTACATTTACCTAGAGTGAGCCTCAGCAGTTTGTCAACTACAGTTTAGGTTTCCCTACCCTCACATTGGTTCTTGCAAATGTGTTTTCTTTTTGATTTCTGCTCTGGTCAATGATAATCCCACGTACTCACTTGTATTTTCCCTCCAATTTTGGGGGCACCAATTTGCATGTGATCTCACTTAGCTTACCAATCTAAGAATAGTTTTTGCTTTTTCAGTTGATTCAGTTTTCTTGTTGTAAGGACAGAGTAGTGACTTCCATGCTCCTTACATGCCAGCCTGGAAACAGGAAGTAAGACATCTTTTTAAGAATAATATTTTTTACCAAAGCTAGTTCAAGAGATTTAAAGAAAAGAAAATTATAGGCCAATATTCCTAATAAACATAGATTCAAAAATCTCAACAAAATACTATCAAACTGAATTTAATATCACATGAAAAATTTCATGCACTATGATTAATTGAGATTTATTCTTGGGATGCAAGGATCATGCAACACACTCAAATAAATGAGTATGATATATCATATAAACAGAATGAGGGGCAAAATCATAGCATCATTTCAATAGATGCAAAAATAGAGTTCAATAAAATTCAATATCCTTTCATGATAAATACTCTCAACAAATTAGGCATAGAAGGAATGTATCTCAACATAATAAAGGCCATATGTGAGAAGCCCACCACTAGCATCATACTCAATGGTAAAAGCTGAAAACTTTTTATTTAAGATCAGGAACAAGTCAAGGGTGCCTATTCTCAGTACTTCTAGTCAATGTAGCACTAGTAATCCTATCCAGATAAATTAGATAAGAGAAAGAAATAAAAGGCAAATTGGAAAGCAAAAAGTAAAATTCTCTGTGTTTTCAGATCACACGAGATTATAATATAAAAAAAACTCTAAAGACCCCATGAAAAAGCTGTTAGAGTTAATAAACAAATTCAGTAATTTTTCAAGATCTAATATCAACATACAAAAATCAGCTGGGTGTCTATTCACTTACTTTCCAATCTATCTGAAAAGAAAATAAAGTATCCCATTTACAATTGCATCAAAAAATAAAATACTGTGGAATAAATTTAAAGAAGAGGTGAAAGACTTGCACACCAAAACCTCTAAAAACACTGAGGAAATAAATTTAAGACAAACTTAAATGTAAACGTATCCCATTCTCATGGATGAGCCTATTTTTAAAATGTCCATACTACTCAATGATCTATAGATTCAATATAATCTCTATCAGAATTTCAAGGGAACTTTTCATGGAATGGAAAGACCAATCTTAAAATTCATATGGAACCACAAAAGACCCCAAATTGCCCAAACCATCTTGAGAAAAAGAATAAAGTTAGAGGTGTCACACTTTCTGGTTTCAAACTATCTTACCAAGTTATAGTAACCAAAACAGTATGGTAATGACCTAAAAATAGGCATATACATCACCAAAACAGAATATAGAGCCCAGAAATAAATCCTTGCATATATAATCAACTAACATTGATAAGAATAGCAAGAATACACAATTGGGAAATTCTAATCTCTTCATTAAATGGTGCTGGGAAAACAGTATATCCACATGTAGAAGATTGAAATTGGATCCCAATCTTACACCACTTGCAAATATTAACTTGAAATGGATTAAAGACTTAAATGTAAGATGAAAAGGTAAAGCTTCTAGAAGAAATATAGGGAAAAATCTCCTTGACATTGGTCTAGGCAGTGACTTTTTGGCTATGAAGCCAAAAGCACAAGCAAAAAGAGCAGAAATAATTTGTGTGTCTATATCCAATTAAAAAGTTTCTGAAAAGCAAACAAAATTATAAACAAATGAAAAGGTAATCTGTGGAATGGGAGAAAATATTTGTGAACCATATATTTGATAAGGGATTAATATTCAAAATATATAAGAAACTCATACAACTCAATGCAAAAAAACAAAGAATCCAATTAAAACATGGCATTGAGGCCAGCGCGGTGGCTTACGCCTGTAATCCCAGCACTCTGGAAGGCTGAGGCAGGTGGATCGCTTAAGGTCAAGAGTTCAAAACCAGCCTGAGCAAGATTGAGACCCTGTCTCTACTAAAAGTAGAAATAAATTAATTGGCCAACTAAAATATATATAGAAAAAATTAGCCAGGCACGGTGGCACATGCTTGTAATCCCAGCTACTCTGGAGGCTGAGGCAGAAGGATCACTTGAGCCCAGGAGTGTGAGGTTGATGTGAGCTAGGCTGATGCCAAGGCACTCTAGCCAGGGCAACAGAGTGAGACTCTGTCTCAAAAAAAATAGCATTGAATCTGAATAAACATTTATCCTAAGAAGATATACAAATGACCAAGAAGCATATAAAATATGCTTAACATCACTAATCATGCAAAAAATGCAAATCAAAACCACAATGGGATATCATCTCACACTTGTTAGGATTTTTTTTTAATCAAAAAAGTAGGAGATTACTAGTGTTGTCTAGGATGAGGAGAAAAGGTAACACTTGTGCACTATTCATGGGAATGTAAATGTGTGCAAACAGTATAGAAAACATCATGGAAGTTCCTCAAAATATTAATATAGAACCACTATATGAACCATTAATCTTACTTCTGGGTATATGTCCAAAGGAATTAAAATCAGTATGTTGAAGATATATCTTCACTTCCACGTTCATTACAACATTATTCACAATAGCTAAGACATAGAAACAACCTAAGAATCCATTGATGGATGAATGTATAAAGAAATTGTGGTATGTATATATATTATTCAGACATTAAAAAGGGATAAAAGTCTTCCATTTGTGACAACTGTGAAGGAACCTTGAAGAAATTATGCTAAGTGAAATATATCCAAAGGGAAAAGCCATGTACTGTGTGATCTCCCTTATATGTGGAATATAACAAAAGATTAACTCATTGAAACAGAGAGCGGAACGGTGGTTGCCACTGGCTGAGGGGTGGAGGAAATGAGGAGATGTTGTTCAAAGGGTACAAATTTTCAATTATAAGATGAGTAAGTTCTGGGGATCTAAAGTACAGCATGGTGACTATAGTTCACTGCATGGTATTGCATACTTGAAATTTGCTAAGGGAGTCATCTTAAAAGTACTCACCACACATCCATACAAAGCGGTAACCAAGTCAGGTGATAGATGTGTTAAGTAACTTTTGGGTAATCATTTCACAACATATACATATACCAAATCATCGTGTTGGAACCTTCAATTTATACAATTTCATTTGTCAATCATACTTCAATAAGCTGGAAAAAATGAATGAAAATTTTAAGAGAATATTCAGATTCTTTGGTCCATTAATTATACTCTGGCAATCTATCCTTTGGAAATAATCCTAACTGTGGGGGAATATTGTTGCAATGTTATTTCTGAGGGAAAGTAAAAATTGAATTTTTGTTTAAATTTCATTTTTAATTTACAACTAATAATTGTATATATTTATGGCATGCAATGTCATGTTTTGATATACATTTACATTGTGGAATGATTAAATCAACCTAATGAGATATCAACTCACACCTGTGAGAATGGCTATTATCAAAAAGACAAAGGTTACAAGTGAAATGCTTAATAACAAGGTTAATTTAATAGGTTTATGTAGCTAAAGTTAAATCAACTATTTTAATATCATGAAGCTAATAAAAACCATGGAACATTTTAATAATACTGCAAAAATTATTATGCTAACTGAAAGAAATTAGAAGTTCAGGTAATGTTATATATTTAGAATAAATACATAATTTTTTTTAAAAAAATACTTTTCCAATTGTGTTTTCTTTCACAGTATCACAGTATAAAATTTGCCTTTTTATTTCAGGGCAAGGGACATTGTAAAAATACCTCTGAAAAGAGAAGAATATGACCCAGGAGAAGTCTTCCAAAAGATAAGACAGGAAAACTATGGCTCAAAGAACTGTAGGAATATGGATATAGTCACTGGTATGATAAGCATGTGTTGGCATTCTAGGCCCACTTTTCCATGTCTTAACAGAGTTGTTTACTTTACTTGAAAACCTAGAGAGAAACCACAAGTACATTGGGTGATGGTAGTGGTGGTGGCAGCAGTCATGATGACACAATTTTGGTAAGAATAAGTAAATGATCCTGAAACAGTGCTCCTGATTCAGCAAGGCCCTCACACAACATGCAGAAATTCCCCATCTCCTGTGACAAGTACAGAAATGTGTGAAGTACAAGTAGAGCATTAAGCAGAGGTCTGTGTCCACATGAAGATGCTTTAGACAGGGGTTGAGAGCTGTCCCTTATTTCTTCAACTATAAAGTAGGGGTAGTAAAAATACAAACACATTTAGTATTAATACAATTCCTAGTAAGGGATAAATGCTCTTTTCTATTGCCATTGCTGTTAAGTGCCAGGAAGACATTACAAAGAATACCAATACAGTATAAATCACAGTCTCTGGTATAATAGATTGATAGGTAAGTGAATAAATAGAGATGGAAATTGGAGGATGGATATACGGAAAGGGAGTAGTACGTTCAGAGTGAAGGTAGAAAATCAGACTTTGCTGCTTATAACAAATTGGGGCAGTTTGAGGGAAAATTAGTTTATAGAATATTAAACTTCCGAGGTTGAAAACAAGTAGACAACTTAAAATAATGACCTACTTGAGAACAGGTTGCAAGCATAAGAGGTAAACCTACCTTAGCGGAGTTACAGGTATATAGATAATAAGTTAATTAATTTTGTGATATTCACACAATTATGCTTGTGACTAGCTCTACATAAGGAATATTTTTAATTGATTGTTAAGAAAATATTTATGTCAGTGATTTATCATGGTTTTGTTCCTCTGCCTTTCCTCCAGTCCTGTATCACAGCACTGCTTTGTCTAGCTATTTCATTTCCTAGGAAATCCTCTCCTTGGACTGCAGAGTAGGAGACATTTGATGGTGGTATTGAAAATATTACCCCCTCAAGAGAAAATCATGCTAAGGGCAATTTTATTATATGTACTGACTATGGTATGAAATAATAAAATTTATTAAGGAAGCATAAGCACAACTGAGATAAATGATTAAAAATCTATATATGTATGGTGCCAAAACAACCAGTTGAAATAGAACTATTTTGATAACTTAGAAAAAAATCTGAATTATTTGATTTTTAAAAAAGTTATACAATCATTCTTTAAGCAAATTTTTAATTTACCACATTCCAGTAATTTGGGAATTTCAGGGAAACAAAAAAGCCTCATTTTAATTCTTTTTTAATTTGTAAGTAAGTATTCATTGTCCAAATGATTAGTATTTCCAAATCAATAATATCTTGGGACCTATGCAAGCACAATGATATTTCTTGATTATATTTATAATCCCTTTATTGTTTATAGCTACTATTTATTCTATTAAACCCTGATACGAGTCCATGATTGCATTTTAAACTACTGGTAAAAGAAAATAATATGCTATGTGATCACATGTTCATACAGTTTTAATTGGAAAAAATGTGACTACAAGGCAGCTTGTTGAATAAAAGTTCAATATGAACTTGGAACATTTAGATCCCCACAGAAAGAATATTTCTTGACATTTTAAGAAATGAGATCAACAAATATACTAAATTTGCAATCCTTTGTATTTTTGTAAACCTGTTTAACCCTCATTACTTAATTTTCATCATTTGGTATCTGTTTTTTGTTTTATATTAAATTATAGTCTCTTTAAAATAATTTAATATTTTGATACTCCTGAATGATTTCACAAAGGTTTTTTGACTGCTTTATCTCCCATTTCATTTCCTTTAATACCTTCACAAACTGGGAGCCACACAAAAATAACATTGTTGCCTTGACATATTACTATATTATAGGCATCAATAATTCCCAAAGCCCATCCTCACTGTGGTAAATGAAATTTCCAGGATGATATCAATGGCACTTAAAAAATCTGAAAAAGTGATAGATTGTAAAGGTTGTACTTTCGCAATCTAATTCAGTGTCATAAAGACATGAAATAACTCACTAGTATATCCTGATAAGTAACCTAACAACCTAACTGACTTTTTAAAAAACCTAAACTCCTGTTAGATGATTCTCTGAGGACAAGAATGCTATTTGTGACATTCAAAGGGAGAAACAAGTTAAAATGAAAAATAAGCTTGTGAATTGTGTATAAGTAAACAACACACCATAGAAATATCTATAAATTTCTTAGTACTAAATAGAACATCATATTCACCAGGCTTACTTAAGCTTATAAAATAAGTGAGGTTTATGTTTGGGTCATTATTAAGTACATGTCCATTATAGATTTAAATTCTTATTTAATCAATATAATGCAGCCAGATATTTTTCAAAGTTTTTCCATATGACCTTAGTAATGAAACCACATATATCAACAAATAAAGAAAACGTTTAAATCTCAATATTTTATGTCATTTAGGATGTCATTGTGTTTAAAATAATATGCTTATAGATTCTAAAAATAGATTTTGCTCATACATCTTCTGCTTTGATAACATTTTTCAATTTAGCTTCTTCCATTATTTTTGAAACTACTTTTATAACATTTTGAAAACTTAGCTTTGCTCATTATTTTTTGAATCAAGGATCTCAATGGCTATCCCTTCACTTTTGTAATATCAAAATAATTTATTCAGCAGCATATTGAGTAACACCAGATATGTCTATCAAATTCCAGCTTGGAGAATTAAGCATTTGACACATATAATCAAATAACTATTATCATAGTTCCAGATAATAGAAAAGGGAATTTCATATCCATTTCCTGAAAGATTATTGATGCTTCTATTTCTATGCTCTTAGGATATGCATTGCTCAATTACCAAACTGAATATGATGATAATAAGATAAGTCATTATTCAGCTATACTCCTAAATATTTCAAATATGTACTAAATGTCATTCTTTCTTTACCACTGGTGATGTGGAATCAATGAATTATAGTTGGTCTGAAAGTATTCAAAGATAATTTAAATTACTTACTTTATTGAATATCTAACCAGAAAATTGTCTCTATTTGAAATAAAGTTTGGCATTATTCTAGAAATTGATATGCTCTGATTTTTCCATCTCATATTTTATACTTTCTACCATCACATATTCTAAAAAAATATTAAAAATTGTTTTTATATGTATGATAATTAATAAGGTGGAGTGATTTTTTATTGTAAACTTTTCGTTTCAGTTTTGTATAAACATATCCAAGCAAGAAGCACATAAATGCATAAAGATACTCTATTATCTATAAGAAAATGCTCAAGAACAGAATAGTCATTTTGTTTCCATATTTTCCAAATATTTTTTTAATGAAATGTACTTCTAAAGCTTCTTACATAATTTTCTAAACTCAGTATGAATAAAATATATGTTGGTATATTAAAACACTTAGTATTTACAAAGAAAACCATGCCCCTAAGAATCTTAAAGCATAATATTTTCAGAAATTAAAGGTATCATAGTCCTTTCTTAAGCAGCCTATTATAATTTTTTCACTGTCCATAAATACACCACATAAATACCCCTTATTACAGAATGCTTTATTAACACCAGAAGACAGTCTTATGACATGATCTATGGTTGATTGATTTGCCTGAAAGCCACTTTAATACTGAGGAAGAAGATTATTCTTCTCTAGAAAGAATGACAGAATGTAATAAATCATTTCTTCCATCATACATAGCAATGAAGTTAAGGCTATCTGTTGATAGGAGCCTAAATCAGGAGATGAACCTTTGTATAAAAAAATAGAAAATACAAAGATGGCTTTCTCATTTTTTGAACCTTCCAGTACTACAATATATAATCACTAAAAATATGATGTAGTATGTGAAAAAAAAATTGAACTTGACTGACACTGTTCTGAGCTCTTTGCCTTTTCATTAGCGCCCACTTCAGATTTAGCATTAGATAACTGTCCTAGTTTGTCGGGGCTGCTATAACAAAATATCTTAGACTGGATAATTTATAAACAACAGAAATGTACTGCTGACAATTCTGGAGGCTGGGAAGTCCAAGATGAGGGTGCCAGCAGATTCAGTGTCTATTGAAGTTTCTCTCTTCTTCAAACATGGTTCCTTCTTGCAGCATTGTCACATGGTGTAAGGGGCAAACAAGCTCCTTGTGGCATTTTGTATTAGAGCACTAATCCCACGACCTAATCACTTCCTAAAGATTTTCACCTTTAAATACTATTGCATTGGGGATTAGTTTTTAATATATTAATTTTAGGGTGGGGGACCCTTTGAGACCATGGCAGTAATTTTATATAAAGTTTTCTATCTATATTATGCTTACATAAATATAATGACTTAATAATATGTATTCAATGTCAATTAATGTTTTCTAAAAGATGACAATATACTGGCAGTATAATAAAAGATTCATTTGATATTATAAATTTATTATACCCATTGAATAAATCACAAATTTTCAAATTTGTGACAGATCTTCAATGATTCCCTATAAATTCCAGTCATCATTCTAAATTCAATCAACACATGAGCTTATCTCCTTATGTTCTGAATAAAAGTAGTTTATCCTTTTAAAATCCTTTCTTATCTCCATAGTATTTGACAGATTAGGATGCATAAAGAATTTGATTAAAAATAATTAAATAAACAAAGTACAGAGAGAAGACATTCAATTTTAAGAAGGATTTTTTCCTTCAATAAAATACCCTTTTTCTTTCAATTTATTTATTTATTTCCCTTCTTTTTAAAAAAAAAATCAGAATATTATTGGTGTACACATGTTTTGGTTACCTATACTGCATTTGCCTTGCGAAAGCCAGAGCTACAACCATGCTCATCCCCATACAGTGCACTCTGTATCCAATAGTTGTGAGTTTACCCATCCCCACCACCCCTTTCCCACCCGCCTGGCACCTGATGAATATTACTTCCATGTGAGCACATAAGTCTTGATCAGTTAGTACCAATTGGATGGCAAACACATGTGGTGCTTCTTTTTCCATTCTTATAATACTTCACTTTGAAGGATGGATTCTAGTGCCATCCAGGATAATATAAGTGGTGCTAGTTGACCAGTGATTTTTTATGGTTCAGTAATATTCCATGGTATACATATACCACATTTTATTAATCCACTCATGTACTGATGGGCACATGGGATGTTTCCACATCTTTGCAATTGTGAATTGTGCTGCCACAAACATTGGAGTGCAGATAACTTTATTGCAAAATTTCTTGTATTCCATTGGATATATGCCTAGTAGTAGGTTTCCTGGATCAAATGGAATTTCTATTTTTAGTTCTTTGAGATATCTCCAAATTACTTTCCACAGAGGTTGCACTAATCTGCTGTCCCAATAGCATTGCAGGACTGTTCCTATCTCCCCGCATCCATGCCAGAATTTGTTGTTTTAGAACTTTCTGATAAAAACCATTCTCACTGGAATTAAGTGAGATCTCATGGTGGTTTTGATTTGTATTTCCCTAATGATTAGAGAAATTTAGCAAGTTTTTATATGTTTACTGGCCATTATTCTCTCTTATTTTGAAAAGTTTCTGTTCATGTCCTTTGCCCACTTTTTAATAGGATTGTTTGATTTTTTCTTGTTGATTTTCTTAAGTTCTATATAGATTCCAGTTATCAGCCCTTTGTCAGATGTGTAGCATGCAAATATTTTCTCCCATTCTGTAGGTTATCTATTCACTCTAATGATAGTTTCCTTGGCTTTGCAGAAGCTTTTTAATTTGATTAGGTCCTATTTATTTATTTTTGTTGCTGCTGTGATTGCTTTGGGGGTCTTCTTCATAAATTATTTGCCTAAGCTGATGTCTATAAGTGTTTTCCCAACATTTTCTTCTAGAATTCATAAGGTTTCACACCTTAAGTTTAAGTTTGTTATCCATGATAAGTTGAATTTTGTTAGAGGTGAGAAGTGTGGATCAGTTTCAATATTCTCCATGTGGTTATCCAATTTTCCCAGCATGATTTATTGAATAGAGATTCTTTTCCCCAGTGTATAATTTTGTCTGCTTTGTTGAAGATTAAATGACAATATGAGGATGCTTTTATTTCTGGGTTCTCAGTCCTGTTCCAAAGGTCTATATCTCTGTTCTTGTACCAGTCCCAAGCTGTTTTGGTTATTATAGCCTTGGAGTATGGCTTTAATTCCTAAACAGATCTATGTCAAGCACAGTAATTGAAGTATCAATAAAAAATATTCCAACAAAAAAACTCCCAGACCAATTGGGTTCACATCTGAATTTTACCAAACTTGAACAAAGAAGAACTCATACCTATACTGCAGAAATTATTCTACAATATTAATATGGATGGAATCCTCCCCCACTCATACTATGAACCTAATTTCATGTTGATTGCAAAACCAGGAAAGGATCCAACAACAAAAAAAGAAAACACAGACCAATATCTCTCATGAATATACATGCAGAAAGTCTCAACAAAATCTTAGCAAACCAAATTCAACAGCAAATTATTGATTCAACATCAAAGCAATAATTCATCATTGCAAGTGAGCTTTATCCCAGAGATGAAAGGATGGTTTAACATACGCAAATCTATAAATGTAATACACCATATAAATAAAAGAAAGAACATAGACCATAAGATTCTCTCAATAGATGCAGAAAAAGCATTTGACAAAATCAAGCACACTTTTATGATAACAACTCTTAACAAAATAGGCATAGATGGAACATACCTTGAAATTATTAAAGCCCTATATGTTAAACCCACGGCCAATATCATACTGGGGGGGGGGAATTGAACTCAATCCCACTTATAACTGGAGCCAGATAAGGTTGACAACTCTCTCCACTTCTATTCAACATAGTGCTGGAAGTCCTTGCCCAAGCAATCAGACAATAACAGGAAATTAAGGGATTCCAAATAAGGGTAGAAGAGGTCAAACTCTTACTCTTCGCTGATGATATGATATTATATCTAGAAAATCCAAATGATTCAACCAAGTGACTCCTGGAATTGATAGATAAAGTCAGTAAAGTCTTAGGATACAAAATCACTGCACACAAATCCGTGACATTCATATACGCTAATAAGTGTAAAGCCAAAAATCAAATCAAGGACACAACAATTTTCACAATAGCATCAAAGAAAATTAAATCTTTAGGAGAATATTTAATGAAGGAGGTGAGATACCTATATAGGGAAAACTATGAAACACTGAGAAAAGAAATTGTAGAAGATATAAACAGATGGAAATCCCTACCATGCTCATGGATTGTCAGAATCAATATTGTTAAAATGTCCATGCAACCTAAAGTGATCTACAGAATTAATGCAATCCCTATCAAAAGACCATCATCAGTCTTTGAAGATGTAGAAAAAATACCTCTATGCTTCGTATGAGCATACCATGTATAGCCAAAGCAATCTTAAGTAAAAAAAACAAATTGGGGGCATCAGTCTATCAGACTGAAATACCCCTTTTTAAGGAAACAGTAACATTTATTTTATAATATCCCTTGTTCAAATACCCAAATTTATCTTCTTACAACAATAACAACAAAAACAACTCACAATATACTGTGTCCAGGTATTTTACACTCGTGCATAAACCAACTAAAGCAAGGTGATTCAGAAAATATTTGCCTTTCCAAACCAAGTCCAGGCTAAAAAGTTATCAAAAAATTTTGGATTATTTTGTATAATGCAATCCTTATTTCCATCTTCACTCTACTGGTTGACTGTCCTAAAAAATGTATTTCTGAACCTTCAATCTAATTTTGTTTTACCCTGAATGACAACTATAATAAATTTTCCATTATTTTAAGATTGCTAATGGCAACTGCCATGGTTTACACCCAGTAGTTTTTCTCACCTAATAATATGCTAGACTGGGGGTGGAATTCTCATGAATTTTCTGGGAAAGAGGTGGAGAGTTCCTAGAATTAGGAACCTTTCCCTTTCTTAACCTTATAATATAACTTCCAAGAGTTGCTATGACATTTATAAACTGTCATGGTGCTGGTGGGTGTGATTTTTACTATGTTAACGATGGTAGTTCATTTAGGGACACTCTTGCCTCAAATGTGCACATGCCACAATTAAAATAATTCCACATTATCTTTGATAAAAACATTATTGCTAAAGTAATATAAGTAAAGAGTCCCTATTGGTTACATTTATTTTAGCTAAGCATATTCACATTCTTGTGACTTTCTTACCCTGTTGGCCTTCTCCTTCTGACCCCCACCCTAAGTGCCTGCAGGATATCTGACTCCTACTATTGGTAAGCCTCTTTAGCATACACCCCCTTCAATAAACACCAGTATTGCCTAAATTTGGGTATCGTTGAGATTTTGGCATAGCTTCCAATCTTTGCCATAAGTGCCATTTCTTCCTTCTGCCTAGATTGAGAGTTACTTGTATAGGAAGAGTCCAACATAACTATTCATCTTAAAGTCTTCAAATAATAACTATAATACCTTAATCATAAAATTTCTGGGAAACTTAGATGGATCTTCTATAAAGACATTAACAATAAAACCCATATGACTGACCTTTCTTTGAGGAAGGGTGACACAAAGCATGAGCTTGTCTGCAGAAAGAAGGGGGAATCATAATTTTCTTGAGCTACACAATTTTATTTGCTTCCTTAACCCTAAGTGCTGGCTTCCATCAGTGTTTGATGACTAGCTAGATATTGAAGTTGAAAAGGCTTCTGGGAACAGCCATAATAAAAGTCTTGAGCCTCCAGAATGAGAGGGAAGAGCATTCTAAGAAGATGCTTCAAGATTTTCTTGTTTGAATAAAAAAGGGACAACATTTCTGGGAGATACACGTGAGTAGGACCCATTGATTTATTATGGCTCCAGTTTTTAGGGAATATAGTTCATTGAACAGAAAATACAAATAATCAACAGAGC
Organism: Cheirogaleus medius; assembly: GCA_008086735.1. NCBI lineage: Eukaryota > Metazoa > Chordata > Mammalia > Primates > Cheirogaleidae > Cheirogaleus > Cheirogaleus medius. Next base: position 9,859,687 of record VBSM01000568.1, on the reverse strand, counting down.
AAATATACAACCTATAGAATGGGAGAAAATTTTGCAAGCTATACATCCATACATACAATAAAGGGATGATATCCAGAATTGAAAGAGAACTCAAAGAAATAAGAAAAAGAAAACAACCCTATTAAAAACTGGATAATAGACATGAACAGAACTTTCTCACAAGAAGAAAGACAATGTGAATGTTTATTGCTATTAGTTTTCCTCTCAGGTATGCTTTTGCTGTATCCCACAGGTTTTGGTAAGATGTGGCTCCATTATCATTTTGTTAGAAGAAAATCTTGATTTCCCACTGAATTTCTTCCTTGATGCAATAGTGATTCAACAGTAGATTGTTTAGTTTCCAGGACTTTGTGAAGGGGTGCATATTTCTATTAGAATTGAACTCTAATTTTATACTACTATGGTCAGAGACGACACATGGTATTATTTTTATTTTCTTGAATTTTTTGAGATCTGCTTTGTGGCCTAGTATGTGATCAATTTTGGAGAAGGATCCATGGGCTGCTGAGAAGAATGTAAATTCAACTTTATTTGGGTGGAGTGTTCTGTACAGATCTGCTAGTCCTTTTTGGTCAAGAGTTTGTTTAAGTCCCTTATTTCTTTATTTAATTTCTGTTTGGAGGATCTAAAAGCATATCAGAGAGGAAAACTAATAGCAGTAAACGCTCACATCCAAAAAACAGAAAGATAAGATACTGACAACCTAATGAATAGACTCAAGGAATTGGAAAAAGAAGAGCAAACCAATTCCAATCCTAGCAGAAGAAAAGAAATAACTAAGATCAAAGTACAAATAAATGAAATGGAGAACAAGAGAATTATATGGAAGATCAACAAAACCAGAAGCTGGTTTTTTGAAAAGATCAACAAAATTGATGGCCCTCTGGCTAGGCTGACAAGAACTCAAAGGGAAAGAACTCTAATAAATTGAATAACAAATGAAAAAGGAGAGGTCACAACAACACCACAGATACACAAAACATTATGTTTGACTACTGTAGAAATCTATATGCCCAAAAACTACAGAACGAAGAAGAAACGGAAAGATTCCTGGATTCATACAACCTCCCTAAGTTCACCCAGGAGGTAACAGACTTCTTGAACAGAACAATCTCAAGCTCAGAAATTGAAGCAGTAAATAAAAACCTCCCCAAATGGAAAAGTTCCGGGCCAGATGGCTACACTTCAGAGTTCTACCAAACATACAAAGAAGAACTCATACCTATACCACAGAAACTATCCCACACGATTGAGAAGGATGATATACTTCCTAACTCATTTTATGAAGCCTGTATCACCTTGATACCAATGCCAGGAAAGGATGCAACAAAAAAAGAAAATTACAGACCAATATCCCTCATGAACATAGATGCAAAAATCCTAAATAAAATTTTAGGATATAGAATTCAGCAGCACATCAAAAAAATAATTCACCATGACCAGGTGGGCTTTATTCCAGGGATGCAAGGCTGGTTCAACATACACAAGTCTATAAATGCAATTCACTTCATAAATAAAATCAAGAACAAAGACCATATGATTCTGTCAATAGATGCAGAAAAGCATTTGACAAAGTCTAACATACCTTTATGATAAAGAATCTTTACAAAATAGGCAATGATGTCCAATACCGTAAATTTATCAAATCCATTCATGACAAACCCACTGCTAATATCATACAAAATGGGGGAAAATTGAAATCATTCCCTCTTCGGATGGGAACCAGGCAAGGATGCCCACTATCTCCTCTCCTATTTAACATAGTGATCGAGGTCCTAGCTATAGCAATCAGGCAAGGGAGGGGTATTAAGGGCATCCAAATGGGGGCAGATGAGATCAAACTCACACTATTCACCAATGATATGATATTATACCTAGAAAACCCCATGGATTAATCTAAGAGACTCCTATATTTGATAAAGGAATTCAGTAAAGTTTCAGATTATAAAATCAATATACACAAATCAGAAGCATTCATATATGCCAAGAACCATCAAGCAGAAATTGGAATCAAAAACGCAATACCCTTCACTATAGTCCCAAAGAAAAGTAAATATCTAGGAGTATAGTTAAAGAAAGATACAAAAGATTTATACAAGTAGAAATACAAAACACTAAAAAAAGAAATTGCAGATGATTTAAACAAATGGAAAAATCTACCTTGTTCATGGATTGGTAGAATCAATATTGTTAAAACGACAATATTACCTAAGGTGATCTACAGAATCAATGCAATTCCCATCAAATTACCACCAGCATTCTTTACAG
>VBSM01000568.1:9819886-9842521 GCA_008086735.1 Cheirogaleus medius | reverse complement strand
AAAAAAAAAAAAAAAAAAAAAAAAAGAGACAGACAAACATAGATCAGATGAGGATCAGAACGAAGGATCCCTGAACCTACAGGAGACTACACCAGAAGAGGTTGTGGAGTAGAATTGGAAGGAGAAAGGCATCAGCAGGGATTAAGCCCCAAGATGCTTGGAGATCAGTGAGAACAGTAGGTGGAGAGGTTAAAATTCCCCTCCCTTGCATCTTAGACTGTTGGTGGTCACCTGAGCTGCTGGAAAGACCTGCCAAAACCAGCCCAGAGACTGCTGCTACCAGTAAGGTGAGGGCTTCTTGCGGACAGGCCACCAGGCTCTCACACCCCCAGGGGCAACTCCGACCCCAACCACTCAAGTTGGTCAGCAGGTACCATGTTGCTTCTCTACCCACCAGGTACCTTTGTCCTCCCCAGGAGGCATCTACCTCTTGGGTTCCATGTTGCTCATCCCCAAGCAGACATTTCCAAACTGTGCCCCAGACTGTAGGAACCACAGGGGTTCAGTGGGTCCCTGGTGATCTGTGTGGTTCCAGAGCCTGGTCTCTCTGGGAAGGCTGCCTTCTAGAGAGAGGGTTGGAGATGACAAGAGGGTGGACCTTCCTCCACCTAGACCTTTATTTTCCCCTTCCCTGCCCCTACCCACTGCTACTGAGAGAGAAAATTTAGCCACCACACAGAGGCATCCAGAGGGAATGGGGCTCAGACCTTTTCTTTGGGGGTCTTGCAGTGGACTGAGGGGTGCTCAAATTTTCAGCTACCTAACAATCAGCACTTCCTGGTGCTCCTTGCCAGGAGATTCTAGCAGAGTGGGACAAAACCTGAGGCAGAGGGACACTGAACCAGCTTGGGCAACATGTGAGTGACTTGGGATCAGCATTCTTCTCCCTGGCATGGACAGGGATTGATCTCTGGGCCCAGGGGAATGGGCCTGCAGGCCAGATCCTGAACAAACAGAGGTATCAATCACACTGTCTGGGGTCACAGAGGGAATATTTGTGAATGAGTGTCATGAGGTATGGGTGTCTGCAGGGGCCAATCAGGGGTGAGAGTACAGAGTGGGTTCTAGATGCAGCATGTTCATGGGACACCCCTCCCCCTATGGGATGGCCATACTCTCAGCTCAGGCTGGGATCCTGGACAGGGAACTTCCTGACCTGCATCACAGTTGTGGGGGAGTTTGGCTAGCTTATGGCCCTGAATGCTTTCAGAGACCTAGGGGAAACCACAGAAGAGGGGAGGGTGGAAAGGGGAGAGGTCTGCTCGAAACTGCCTGATTGAGGGTCTCAGACAGTCCTGCCTCCATGATCAGACTTTCTGGTTGAGAGGGTCCTTGTCAGCCCCTCACTGGAATCCCAGAACCAGGGAGCAGACTAAAAGCATTTGTGAAGCTTGAGTACAGGCTCACTCAATGCAGCCAACCCCAGCCCCACTCTCCAACTTGCCCCTGCTAAGATGTATAACATGGAAATATATGAAAGTCTCAGGGCCCCTCTACAATCTGAGGCACTAGAGTGCATCTCTGCAGAAACTACAGCTGGTCACAGGACCCCAAAACAACATTGCAGTTTATCCTTCTGGCAAATGCCAAATAATGACAGGCAGGCCAATTTGCATGCCTTTTTACTGCATTTACTGACTCATCATACAGGATGTGGTAGATTCCCACCCAAATGCACCACATACAAGCTCAGAGACTAAACTGGGTGTGTCATTATCTAAACAAAACAAAATCTGAAAGGAAGAGGCAATAGCTCTCCAAGATCAGTGAAAGAACACCAGAAGTACAAAGAATAAAAGCTAAAGGAGACCCCCAAGAGGGAACACCAGCTCTCTAGTTATGGATATTAACAAAAACCAGAAGACTGAAATGACAGATGAAGAATTTTGAATATGGAATTTAAGGAAACTCAATGAAATGCAAGATAAAATGGAAACCCAACAGAAAGAAACAACAAATAGAATGAAGGAAATGAATGAAAAATTCATAGAAGAAATTGAAATATTATAGAAAAATCAAACAGAAATTCTGGAAAATAACAATATATTACAGGAATTACAAAATACAGTGAAAAGCCTTATGAAAATGTTGTATCAAGAAGAAGGAAGAATCTTAGAGTTTGAAGACAGCATTGTTCAATTAAGTCAGTCATAGAAAAAGATCAGAGACAAAAGAGAAAAGAGCAAACCCTACAAGAAATATGTAATTAGGAGAAAACACACCAGCCAGAATGTCTCTGCCAAAAAGACAGATTTTAAAAGAAAGTATAAGAAGTAAACAAGCAGACAAGCATACATCAGATGAGGGTCAGAAGGAGGGGTACCTGAGACTATGGGAGACTCCACGGGATGAGGTTTTGGAGGAGAACTGGAAAAAGAGAGCCCCTGAGAAGCTTGGAGACCAGCGACAAGCGTAGGTGGAGTGGTTAACATTCCCCTCCCTTGCATCTCGGATTACTGGTGGGCTCCCCAATGGTTGGAGAGACCTGCGGAAACCAACCCAGAGACAGTCACCACCAGTGAGTGGTGAGCCTCTTGTAGATGAGGCACCAGGCTCCCAACTCCCTTGGGGTACCTCCTTGAGCACAGACCCGGGCCGCTCAGCAGGAGCCATATTGTTTCATTCTCCCTTCCCCCTTCCCTATCCATGGCTGCTGAGACAGAGAATTTAGCCACCACCCAGAGGCATCTCCAGGGAACGGGACCTTTCCTTTGGGGGCCCTATATCTGACTGATGGGTACTCATACTGTGAGCTCCCTAAGTGCCAGCCCTCCCAGACACTGCTGGACTGGTGACTCCAAGACAATGGGACAGATGCTGAGGCTGAGAGACATCGACCCACCTTGGGTACCATATGGATGACTTATGACCGGCAATTCTCTCCCTGGCAGGGTCAGGGATTGAATTCCGGGGCCCAGAGGTCAGACCTGCAAACCAGATCCCATGCACCCAGATCTCACATTGCCATGGGGAACAGAAGGGATATTTCTGAACGAGCATACAAAAGGTGTGTGTGCCTTCAAGGGCAGATCAGCATGCTTAAGGGTCAACACTCCTCCCACGGGGGGGCCATGTGTCCAGCCCAGGCTGTGATCCTGCACAAGGAACCTCCCAGCCCACATCACAGCCAGGGAAGACTGGCTAGTGTGAGGTCCTACCTACTGGCAGAGGCCCAGGAGAAGCTGTGGAGTGGGGGAGGGTGGAAAAGAGTGAGGCCTGCTCCAGACTGCAGGTCTCAGATAGCCCCACACTCACACACACACTTTCCAGCTGAGTGAGGCCATTCCAGCCCCTCCCTGACAGCTTTGCCCAGAAGCAGAAAACAGAACTTTGACCTCTGCTAACAGCATTTGTGGTGCTTGCAGGAAGGCTTACCCAACCCAACTCCACCCAGACTGACTCCCAGACCTGCCCTCACTGGGTAGAGAATAAGGACACAGCTGGAAGTCCCAGGGCACCACCCACAACGTGAGGTAAAAGTGTGCCTCTCCAGAGGAACAAGAGCTGGTTACAGTACCCCAAAACAACACTGTAACCTACTCCTTCCAGCAAGCACCACCTACTGACAGGGAGGTGATTTTGCACACCATTTTATTACATCTACTGACTCATCATAAAGGGTATGGTCAATCTCACCCACAAAAACCACATACTGGCTCAGAGACAAAATAGGGCCTGTCACTATATAAAAGATAATCTAAAAGTAAAAAGCAACAGCTGATCGAGATATGAAGAAATCAGCGAAATAACTCTGGAATTATGAAGACTCAATGGAAAGCACACCCCCAAAAGTAACACCAACTCTCCAGGAATGGACATCAACCAAAATCAGAACACTAAAATGACAGAAGAAGAATTTCAAACATGGATTGTAAGAAAACTCAATGACATGCAAGAAAAAAATGGATAACCAACACAAAGAAAGCACACACACACACACATAAAAAAAATCCAGGACCTGGAAGGAAGAAAAATTCACTAAAGAAATTGAAATATTAAAGAAAAATCAATCCAAACTCCTGGAAATGAAGAATCTATTCAGGTAACTACAAAACACAGTATGAAGCCTCAAGAACAGGGTAGATCAAACAGAAGAAAGAATCTCAGAGATTGAAGACAACACTTTCCAATTAAACAAGTCAGTCACAGAGATAGAGCAGAGAAATAAGAGAAAAGAGCAAAGCCTAAAAGAAATGTGGGATTATATGAAGGAGCCTAATATGAGGGTAATGGGAATTATGGAAGGGGAAAAAAAGAAAACGCACAAGGGTTGATTAAGCTATTTGAAGATATAAAAGAGGAAAATTTCCCAGAACTTGCTAAAAATCTGGATACTAAGTACCAGAAGCTCAAAGGACCTCTAGGAGATTCAATGCAAACAGGAAGACACCAAGACATGCAGTCATCAGACTGAACAAAATATCAACTAAAGAGTCCCTTCTACGAGCTGTAAGGTGAAACAAGAAAGTAACATACAAAGGAAAGTGAATCTGAATAACGCCAGACTTCTCTACTGAAACTTTACAAGCAAGGAGAGACTGGGGCCACATTCTCACTCTTCTGAAACAGAATAATGCCCAGCCTAGAATCTTGTATGCTGAAAAACTAAGTTTTGTATATGAAGAAATAAAGACATTCTCAGATAAGCAAACACTGAGGGAATTCGCCAAGACAAGCCCAGCCCTGGAAGAAGTACTCAAAACAGTGTTGCCCACAGAACAGCACGTTAAACACTCACGAATATAAAACAACTCAAAAGCTAAAGATCAAAGGCCAGATACCACAATGGCTCAAGAGAGAAAAACAAAGCAAAAAAGTTCAACCCAACAGGCTGAACAGAAATCTGCCCTACCTATCAATGCTTTCAATAAATGTGAATGGCTTGAACTCCCCACTCAAGAGACATAAGCTGGCCAAATGGATAAAAAAATACAAGCCAAGTACCTGCTGATTTCAGGAAACATATCTAACCTGCAAGGATGCATTTAGACTAAAGGTAAAGGGGTGGAGAACAATATTTCAAGCAAACTGAAGTCAAAAGAAGGCTTGTGTGGAGGCTTTGATATCAGATAACTTAGTTTTTAAATCAACAAAAGTAATAAAAGACAAAGAAGGTCACTATATAATGATGAAGAATACAGCTCAACAAAAAAACATAACAATTCTAAATATGTGTGCACCAAACTTAGATGCACCCAGATTCATAAAGCAAACTCTATTTGATCTAAACAAACTGATAAACAACAACACCATAATGGCCAGAGACTTTAACACCCTGCTGACAGCACAGTACAGATCCTCCAAACAGAAAATTAACAAAGAAATAATGGACTTAAACAGAACTCTAGAACAAATGGGCCTGACTGACATTTACAGAACACTCTACCCATAAATCACTGAATATACGTTCTTCTCATCAGCTCATGGGACATTCTCTAAGATTGACTATATATTAGGACAAAAAGTATGTCTCAAAAATATAAAAAAATAGAAATTATACCATGTATCTTTTTAGATCACAGTGGAATAAAAGTAGAAATCAACCCTAACAGGAACTCTCATTTCTACACAAAGTTGTGAAAACTAAACAAACTTCTGCTGAATGATTACTTCATAATTGAGGAAATCAAGATGGAAATCAAAAAATTCTTTGAACTAAATGACAAAAGAGACACAGGTTATCAAAATTGATGGGACACAGCTAAAGCAGTCCTGAGAGTAAAGTTTATATCCATAAATGCCTATATCCAAAAGTAAAAAAATGGTATTTGTGATCAAATAGACAACTTAATGAGTAGACTCTAACAGCTGGAAAAAGAAGAACAGATCGATGTATAACCCAGCAGTAGAAGTGAAATTATTAAGATCAAATCAGAACTAAATGAAATCGACAAAAGGGAGACTATATGGAACACTAATAAAACAAAAAGTTTGTTCTTTGAAAAAATAAACAAATTGAAATGCCTTTGGCTAGACTAATCAAAAGCAGAAAAGAAATATTGCTAATAAGCTTGATCAGGAACAATAAAGGAGAAATTACAATTGATGCCACGAACATACAAGATATAATTTATGAATACTACATAAACTTTTATGCACACAATCTGGAAAATGTGGAGCAAATGAACAAATTCTTAGAAACACACAGCCTCCATAGGCTCAACCAGGAAGAAATAGAATTCCTGAACAGACCAATATCAAGTACTGACATTGACACAGCAATAAAAAACCTTCCTAAAAAGAAAAGTCCCTGAGCAGATGGTTTCATACTCGAATTTTACCACACCCACAAAGAAAATCTGATGCCTATCCTGCAGAAATTATTCCACAACATCGATAATGATGGAATCCTCCCCAACACCTTTTATTAAGCCGACATAACCCTTTTACTAAAACCAGGAAAGAATGCAACCAAAAAAGAAAACTACAGTCCAATATCCCTTATGACTGTGCAGAAGCTTTTTAGTTTGATCAGGTCCCATTTATTTATTTTTGTTGCTGCTGTGATTGCCTTTGGCATCTTCTTCATAAATTCTTTGCCTAGGCCAATGTCTGGGAAATTGTTTCCAACATCTTCCTCTAGAATTCTAATACTTTCATACCTTACGTTTAAGTCTGTTACCCAGCGTGCGTTGATTTTTGTGAGAGGTGAAAGGTGTGGATCCTGCTTCAGCCTTCTACAAGTGACTATCCAGTTTTCCCAGCACCATTTAATCAATTTGGATTCTTTTCCCCAGTGAATGTTTTTGTCTGCTTTGTTGAAGATTAGATGGCTATACAAGGATGGTTTTATATCAGGGTTCTCAGATCTGTTCCACTGGTCAATATTCCAATTTTTATTCCAATACCAGATTGATATAATTACTACAGCTTTGTAGTATAGTTTGAAATCTGGCATATTGATACCTCCCATTTTGTTTTTATTGCCAGGAATTGCTTTTTATATACAGTCATGAAAGCAAACAGACAACATAGAGAATGGGAGAAAATTTTCACATCCTACACATCTGATAAGGGGGATGAAAATTAGAATCTACTTAGAACCCTCGAAAATCAGCAAGAAAAAAATCAAACAATCCTATCAAAAAGTGGGCAAAGGACATGAACAGAAATTTTTCAAAAGAAGACAGAATAATGACTAACAAACATATGAAAAAATGCTCAACATCTCTAATCATCAGGGAAATGTAAATCAAAACCATAATGAAATATCACTTGTCTCCAGTAAGAATTGCCTTTATCAAAAAGTCCCAAAGCAATAAATGTTGGTGTGGATGCGGAGAGATAAGAACATTCCTAAAATGCTGGTGGGACTGCAAACTAGTTCAACCTCTGTGGAAAGCAATATGGAGATACCGTAAAGCGATACAAGTAGATCTACCATTTGATCCAGCAATTCCATTACTGGACATCTACCTAAAAGATCAAAGGACAATCTACAACAATGACATCTGCACTTGAATGTTTATAGCAGCACAATTCACAGTTGCAAAGCTGTGGAAAAAACCCAAGTGCCCATCAATTATTAATTTGGATTTATTTATTGGATTAATTTATGGATTAATTATGGATTAATTTATTAATCCCTCAGTGGATTAATAAAATGTGGTTTATATATACCATGAAGTACTATTCAACTCTAAGAAAAAATGGTGATATAGCACTTCTTGTATTTTCCTGGATAGAGCAGGAACCCATTCTACTAAGTGAAGTATCCCACTAATGGAAAAATAAACACTACATGTACTCACCATCAAATTGGTTTCATTGATCAAGACCTAAATGGACATATAGGAATAACATTTATCTTGTGTCGGGAAGGTGGGAGGGAGAGGAAGTGATGGGTTTATACATATATAATGAGTGCAATGTGCACCATCTGGGGGATGGACACCCTTGAAGCTCTGACTGGAAGGGGGAGTGGAGGCAAGGGCAATATACATAACCTTAACATTTGTACCCCCATAATATGCTGAAATAATAATAAAAAGAAATATGTGATTATGTGAAAATGCCTAACATAATAATTGTAGTTTTCCCTCAATGTGAAGAAGAAAATGCAAAAGGGTTGGATAATCTCTTTGGGGGAAAAATGGAGTAAAATTTCCCTGGCCTTGCTAGAAATCTATATATCGAAATTGAGGAAGCTCACAGAACCCATGTGAGATTCATCAAAAAGAGAAAAACACCATGACACCTGGTTATCTGACTGACCAAATAAACACTTAAGAGGGCTTCCTATGATCTGTATGGCCAAAGCAGCAGATAACGTACAAAGGAAATCTCATCAGACTAACTGCAGACTTCTCAACCGAGACCTTACAAGCCAGAAGTGATGGGGGCCCCATTCTCCCTCTTCTCAAACAGAATAAATGCCAGCATATAATGTTGTATCCTGGAAAACTAATTTTCTTATATGAAGGAGAAACAAAGACCTTCTCAGACAAGCAGGCACTAAGAAAATTTGTCAAGACAAGACCTTCTCTCCAGGAAGTATTCAGAACAGTGTTATTCACAGATTAGCACAACAGACACTTAGCAGTCTAAAATCTTTGGAAAGCTAATGATCAAAGACCAGATACCACAATGGCTCAAAAGAGAAAACAAAGCAATAAAGTTAAACTCAACAGGATGAATGGAAATCAGCTCCACTTATCAATTACTTTAATAAATGGGAATGGCTTGAAAAGCCCACTGAAGAGACATAGGCTGGCCCAATGTATAAATATACAAGTCAATTATCTTCTGTCTTCAAGAAACACATCTAATGCACAAGGTGTCATCCAGACTTATGGTGAAAGGAAGGCAAACTATATGCCATGCAAATAGAAACCAAAAGACAGCTTGTGTAGCAATTCTCATTTCATGTAACTTAGTCTTCAAATCAACAAATGGAATGAAAGACAAAGATGATCATTATGTATTGGTAAAGGGAAAAATTCAACAAGAAGATATAATAATTCTAAATATTTATGCACCTAACTTAGGTACACCCAGATTCATAAAACAAATTCTACCTGATTTAAATAAAATGATAAAAAGCAGCACCATAGTAGCCAGGGATTTCAACATCACTCTGATGGAACAGAACAGATCCTTCAAACAGAAAATAAACAAAGGAACAATGTACTTAAACAGAACTCTAGAACAAATGGGCCTGACAGACATTTACAGAACACTCTAACCAAAACTCAGTGCATATATATTTTCCTCATCAGCTCCTGGGACATTCTCTAAGATTGACCATATCCTAGAACACAAAATATGTCTCAAAACTTTAAAAAATAGAAATTATACCAATCATCTTCTCAGGCCACAGTGGAATTTGAAATGAACTCCAGCAAAAACCCTCATTTCTACACAAAGTCATGGATGATAAACTATCTACTGCTGAATGATAGTCAGCTATATAAGGAAATTAAGATGGGAATAAAGTGATTCTTTGAACTAAATGATAAAGGGGACACAATTTATTAAAATGTGTGGGACACTGCTAAAGAAGTCCTAAGATGAAAGCTTAGAGCCATAAATGCCTACATGAAAAGACAAACAGATCACAAATCAACCATCTAAAGAATTGTCTCAAAGAACCGGAAAAGGATGACAAAACCTCTCCCAAACCCAGCAGTAGAACAGAAATAATCAAGATCAGGGCAGAATAAGTGACATTGATAACAAGGACGATAATAAAACAAAAGTTTGGTTCTTTGAAAAGATAAACAAAATAGACATACTTCTCACTGGATGAGCCAGAAGCAGAAAAGAAAGGACCCTAACACACTCAATAAGGAATGTAAAAGGAGCAACTGAAACCATGGAAATATAAAATATCATCTATGAGTACTATAAAAATTTCTATGCATATAAACTTGAAAATGTGGAGGAAATGGACAAATGTTTACTAAAATAAAGTCTGCCTAGACTCAATCAGTAAGAAATAGAATTCCATAATAAACCAATATCAAGTACAAAAATTGAAGCAGCAATAAAAAAACCTTCATTAAAAAAATGTCCTGGGCCAGGTGGTTTCACACCCGTGTTTTACCAGTCCTACAAAGAAGAATTGGTTCCTATTCTGCAGACATTATTCTACAACATAGAGAAGGAAGGAATCCTCCCAGACCCATTTTACCAAGTCAATCTCACCCTGATACCAAAGCCAGGAAAGGATTGAACAAAAAAAGAATAGTACAGCCCAATATCCCTTGTGAATATAAATGCAAACATTATCAAAAAAATTATAGCAAACCAAATTCAATTTATTGTAAAAAAAAATAATCCATCACAACAAAGTGGGCTTTATACCAGAGATGCAGACATGGTTCATCATATGCAAATACATTAATGTAACTCACTATGTAAATACGTGTAAAAACAAAGACCCTATGATCCTCTCAATAGATACAGAAAAAGCATTCAACAAAATTCTGCACTCTTTTATTATTAAAATGGTTAACAAAATAGGCATAGGCAAGACTTATCTCAAAATGATAAAAACCATATACAGCAAAACCACAGACAGCATCATATTGAATGGGGAAAAATTGAGCACATTCCCTTTTAGAATTGGAACCAGACAAGGATGCCTTCTATAAACACTTCTATTCAACATAGTGTTAGAAGTCCTAGCCAGAGCAATCAGACAAGAGAAAGAGGGCAAGAGAAAACAAATAGGAGAAGAAGAGGTCAAAGTATTGCTCTTTGCTGAAATGTGATATTGTATCTAGAAAACCCAAAGATTTTGCCCTGAGACTGCTCGAATTGATAAATAAATTCAATAAAGTCTCAGGTTACAAAATCAATGTGCACAACTCAGTAGCATTCATATACACCAACAACAGTCAAATGGTGAACCAAATCAAAAAATCAATACCTTTACCAATAGCAACAAAGAAAATAAAAATGGCTTGGCACAGCCATGGAAACTATCATCAGAGTGAATAGACAACCTGTAGAATGGGAGAGAATATTTGCACCCTAAACATCTAAAAAGGGCTAATAACTAGAATTTATAAAGAACTCAGGGAAATAAACCATAAAAAATCAAAAAACCTCGTTAAAAATTGGGCAGAGGACATGAATGGAAAATTTTCAGAAGAAGACAGATTAATGGCCAACAAACATATGAAAAAATGCTCAACATCTCTAATCAACAAGGAAATGAAAATCAAAACCAAAATAAGATATCATTTAACTCCAGTGAGAATGGCTTTTATCAAAAAGTCCCCAATATGGCAAAGTTTGGCATGGATATTGAGAGACAGGCACACTCTTACACTGCTGGTGAGACTGCAAATTAGTACAACTTCTGTGGAAATTAATATGGAGATACTTCAAAGAACTAAAAGTAGAACTAACATTTGATCTAGCAATCCCATTGTTGGGTATTTTCACAAAGGACCAAAAGCCATTCTATAAAAAAGACGTCAGAACTTGGATGTTTGTAGCAGCACAGTTCACAATTGCAAAGATGTGGAAACCACCCAGTGTCCATCAATAGATGAGTAGATTAATAAAACGTGTTATATGTATACCATGGAGTACTACTCAGCCATAAAAAATGATGAACTAAGACCCCCATTACTATCCTGGATAGAGCTGGAGCTCATTATTCTAAGTGAAGTATCACAAGAATAGGAAAACAAGTACAACATATACTCACTATTAATTTGTACTAATTGATCAAACTTATGTGCAAATATAGAAGTAACATTCATATGTCATTGTAGGTTGGAGAGAAGAGAATTGAATGGGTCAATTCACACTTAACAGATATGGTGTACAAAATTTGGGGGTTGGGCATGCTTGTAGCTCTGACTAGGGCAGAAGGAAGGCAATATAAGTATCTAAAGTGTTTAAACCTCCATAATATTCTGAAATTAAAAAAATGACATGGTATTTAATTAATTTGCCTACAAAGTTGTAATTCTGATTTTACTGTTGTGATGTGTCCTCATGGTGCTTGTGATTTGTTTTCAATACAATCATTTACTTTTTAAAGTTTTATAATGAAAATTAGAGAAATATTTCTTTTATGGATAAACAAGGAACTTAACAAAAATGTATAAGTTATTGATGAAATTAAGCCTGAGCCCAAAAATACTGATAAAAAAATAAGAAAAAAAACAATTACCGTCTTGATATTCCCCAAATCTCAGCTTTTTGACAACATATGCAGCTGATGGAATTTTTTCCCCTTCTTCCAAATGCCTATTATACAGCCTCAGGGTTTCATGCCCCTATGGCTCCTGAATATCTTGCAAAAAGTGTGCATCTCTAATGTACCAAATGTACCCTTGGGTTAGGGTGACACATGAGGATTTTTGTTTCTTATTACTTTTCACAAGATAATTATGCATGTTTGTTAATACCAAATGTTTTGTTATCTGTCACAGTATCTTCTAAAAATATCTTGGAAAAAGCAAGTACACATATCTTTAAATACATTATTACTTATATATTTTTTATATTTTTGTCTCTTTTTTTATTTTTCTTTTCTTTGATTTCATTATATTATGGGGGTACTGATATTGTTAGGGTTACATATATTGCCCCTGCCAACCCTCCCCCCCTGCTATGCTAGAGCTTCAAGCATGTCTAACCCCCTGTTGGTGCGCATCACACCCATAATGTAAATATACACTCTTCCCCTCCCCCACAGCTGCCCACGACCCAATAAAAGTTGTTTTGTTTTTTGACACTTTGGTTGCATTGTATTTCTTTGCCTCTCCCTAAGAAGGGTTAGAGATATTCCCTCCCCCTCCACATTGATTGCCATATCACAGGGATGTGGGTCTACCCCCACCCAGACTCCCTGGTGAGTACTACCACCATTTGAGCACCATAGTTTTAATCAGCCAGAACCAATTTGATGGTGAGTAGATGTGGAGCCCATTTCATGGTCTTGTGTTGCCTCACTTTGGATAACAGGTTTAAGCTTAATCCAGGATAGCATAAACAGTGCTAATTCACTGTCATTTCTTAGAATTGAGTAATATTCCATTGTGAGCATATACCAAATTTTAATTATCCATTCCTGAATTGAGGGGCACTTGGGATGTTTTCAAGACCTTGCAATAGTGAACTGTGCTGCCATAAACATTCGGGTACATGTGTGTGTATTATAGAAAGTCTTATGCTCTTTGGGGTAGATGCCCAACAATGCGATTGCTGGGTCAATTGGTATTTCTATTTCTATCTGTTTGAGGTATCTCCACATTCTTTTCCACAAAGGTTGCACTAATTTGCAGTCCCACCAGCAATGTAAGAGTGTTCCTATCTCTCCACATCCTCAGCAACATTTGTTGTTTTGGCATTTTTTGATACATGCTGTTCTCGCTGGGGTTAGGTAGTATCTCATTGTGGGTTTGATTTGCATTTCTCTGATGATTAGAGGTGTTGAGCATTTTTTTTATATGTTTGCAGGCCATTATTCTGTCTTCTTTGGAGAAGTTTCTGTTCATTTCTGTTGCCCATTTCTTAATGGGGTTGTTTAATTTTTCCTTGTTAATTCTTTTAAGTTCTAGATAGATTCTTGTTATTAGACCTTTATCAGAAGTGTAGAGAGCAAATATTTTCTCCCATTCTGTGGGTTGTCTATTTGCTCTAATGAGAGTTACCTTGGCTGTGCAGAAACTTTTTAAATGTGATCAGAACCTATTTGTTTATTTTTGATGCGGCAGTGATTGCCTTGGGGGTCTTCCTCAGAAATTCTTTGCCTAGATCAATATCTGATAGGGTTTTCCCCACATCTTCTTCTAGGATTCTTAAGGTTTCATCCCTTAGGTTTAAGTCTGTTATCCATCTTGAGTGAATTTTTGTGAGGTGAGAGGTGGGAATCCTGATTTGCTCTTCTGCATGTAGCTAACCAGTTTTCCCAGCACCATTTTTGAAGAGAGATTCTTTTCCCCATTGTATATTTTTGTCTGGTTTATCAAAGATTAGGTTACCGTATACTGATGGTTTCATCTCTGTTATCTCAGATCTATTCCAGATATCGATGCTTCTGTTCTTTGGCCAGTCCTAGGCTGATTTAACTATTATTGCTTTATAGTGCAGCTTGAAGTCTGTACTGATGCCTCCCAGTTTGTTCTTTTTACTTAAGATTGCTTTGGCTATGCGTGGTTTTTTCTGGTTCCATACAAAGTGAAGAATTGTTTTCTCTAGATCTGTAAAGAATGCTGGTGGTATTTTGATGGGGATTGCATTGATTCTGTAGATCACCTTAGGTAATATTGACATTTTAACAATATTGATTCTACCAATCCATGAACAAGGTAGATTTTTCCTTCTGTTTAAGCATACCATTGTTTGTGCAGTTTTTTAAGTTACAAAAAGCAGAGATTATTCTCTTTCTATCCAAATTCTCTCCCATTACTAAAATTAGTTATAGAAATGAAAATTGTAAAGGTGAATAAACTAAAGTAGTATCTACACATTAAAAGCACATTGATCACTGTGTCTTGTATTTAGGGAGAAAAAGTTTGCACCTTTATAGAACTTACTAGATATATTTCAAGAGCAATTGAATAAATCTTACTTTTGACTATATTTTGTCACAAAGCTTTTTATATTATTCCCTCCACCATACTTAGTTTTACTTTCTTATCTATGCTGTGGTAGATGATATTTTTTGAGGTCTTATATTTTACTCTTCCCTGTATCTACACAATTTGTCGGTCAACTTTGTGTTTCTTCAAAAATAATTAGCATGTGCTGCCTAGTCACCTTTCTGAGGGCTGTAGCATGTGACTTGCTATAGAAAATGATATGAGAGTAGATGTATGACAGATGTATGACAGTGTGCTAAATCCGAGTTTCCTCCAGACCCTAAGACATCACACCTGCTTCTGTTTTAACTATTGAATCTGTGCTCTTATCATCAGAAGAATTTTCTCAGGGGGCTGGGTAACTATTGTTCCATCAACCTGGCTTCCAGGATGAAAAAAATGGAATGGAACAGGATGCCAAGCTCAACCAGATACAAAATTTGAAAAAGAGCCACTCAGCCAAGCCAATCCCCTGGTCTTATTATGTTGTCCACGCTGGACTCAAACTCCTAGGCTCAAGCAATTCTCCTACCTCAGCTTCCTGCAGAGCTGTGGATATAGACATGTCCCATCATTGCTGGATTTCATACAGTTTTACTTATGCCCCCCCAAACACACACACACAGAGACACACACACACACACACCACTTGTGCTATTAATATTTGAAAAGGAAATATTTGGCTTACTTAATGAGAACCAACTACTGCTGAGCTCTTTATATATATTAATATTTTAAAATCTTCCCAACATCCCTAAGAGGTAGGTACTCTTATTATGTCCTCTTTATACAGAAGAAACTGAGGCTCAAGAAGATTCAATACATTTCTTGTGGTCACCCAAGTAGTATGTGGTGAAGGTGAGAAGTACTCCCAAATATGATAAGAATTCTGTATTTTATTTTATTTGTCTCTTGAAGTTATTGGCAGGATTTTAGTTGGGCCAGGTTGAGATTTTTGTTTAATATTTAAGTGGTTGGATTTTAGTTACTTTTTTGTTTGACTCTTAAACCAAATAGGAGACTTCTATAATTGGCCACAATAAAGAAAGAGGGACTGATTTTACTTTCCTACTTAAACAACAAGAATACTGGACAACATATACGAATCAATTATTTTGAGACCTCAGACAATAGACACAATAAGATTATGATCCCTAATAAGATGAAAACAAATGAAGTGAGACCTATAGTTGCTCTGGATTTCTTCTGGAGTGATATCCTGGACCACTGATCTCAGGAGTGTTTTAAAAGTAGAGCATAGCAGTCTTGCTTAGTTTAGGATAGAGAGATCAAAGTACAGGGTGTCTAAGGTTACAGGAAGTTATAGAGCAAAGATCCAGATATGAAGAAATTCTGCAGAATAGGATCTCCATAAATCTATATGAGGTTCCCCTTCTGACTTGCTGAATAGTAAGATGAGAATGAATAAGTTAAAATACTATAATATTGGGCAAAAAGCAAGTTACAAGCAATTAGTTTAATGGATCCTAGAGTTCAGACAAGTCTTGGGATTTTTCAAGTTCTTACCAGTCAGAGTGGAGAGTACCCAGTGATCATTCAAGACATTCACTAGAGGCCCTTGTAGTGTCATGCCTTAGTAATGGGGTTAAATATTAAAGGCTATTTTATGTCTACTCTAAAAATCTTAAAAACACACACACAAGCTTTGAATGGATTAATTACACAACAATTAACTACCAATACTCTTAAGTGGAAGGCAACAAAATACAGTCATTTAACAATGTAAAATTCCAGGCATCCAGCAACCAATCAAAATGTACTAGCCATGCTAAAACAAAGGAAAAAAATACTTATAAAGAAGATAAAAAAACGATCAGTAGAAACAGACCAGGAAATTGTAACATTTAAGTGTTTGGTGCTTTTTGCTTAAATTTTGCTGTGAATTTCTATAATTACTTCATGCAAACAGAGAATATGCCTTGAATTGTTTCTTTGTTTCTACTGTTTAAAATGTATTGATGTTACTTTTGACTTAATGTATTATCATTTCTCATAAATGATTTACTAGCGTGTGCATGAGGTTTGATCCTGAACAATGTTTCTCAGATTTAAAATGATAAATGAATACAACTTTTGTAAAGACATCTTTCAGTAAAACACTTTGGGCATAGAAACATCAATTACGCAAGCCCTTTTCAGTAATAGAATTGTGTGATATTGGCTGGGAGAGGTGGCTAATGCCTATAATCCCAGCAAATTGGAAGGGTGAAGTGTGAGGATCACTTGAGTACAGCAGTTCATGACCAGCTTGGCAATATAGCAAGACCCTGTCTCCATAAACACACAAAAAAATTAAAAATTAGCAAAGCATGATGGCAATCTGTAGTCCTAGCTACTTGGGAGAATGAGGCAAATGGATCACTTGAGCCCAGGAGTTCAAGGCTATAGTGAGCTAAGGTCATGCCACTGCATTTCAGCCTAGAACATAGAGGATGACCCTGTCTTAAAATAATAATAATAATAATAATAAAATTAAATAATAAAAATAAAAAATAATTTTATTTGCTGCTATTGTAAAAGGTATTGATTCTTTGATTTTATTTTAGCTCGACTGTTGTTGGTGTATATGAATGCTATTGATTTCTGTACATTGATTTTGTAACCCGAGACTTTGCTGAATTTATTTATCAATTCCAGTAGTCTCTTGCCAGAATCTTTGAGGTTTTCTGGATAGATTATATCATCAGCACAGAGAGATAGTTTGACCTCTTATGCCCCCATGTGGATACCCTTTATTTCCTTCTCTTGTCTGATTGCTCTGCCTAGAACTACCAGCACTATGTTCAATAGAAGTGGTGACAGTGGGCAACATTGTCTGGTTACAGTTCTAAAGTGAATGTTTTCAATTTTTCCCCATTCAGTATGATGTTACCTGTGGGTTCATTGTATAATAATTTTGAGGTAAGTTCTCTCTATATCTATTTGGTTAAGTGTTCTTATCAAAAAAGGGTGCCAAACTTTGTCAAATGCTTTTTCTACATCTATTTAGAGGATCATATGTTCTTTGCTTTTACTTCTATTTATGTGGTGAATTACATTTATACATCTGTGTTTGTTGAATCATCCCTACATCTCTGAGATGCAGTCCACTCGGTCATGATGGATTATTATTTTTTTGATAAGAAGCTGAATTCAGTTTTACTAGGATTTTATTGTGAATTTTTGCATCTATATTCATAAAGAATATTGGTCTGTAGTGTTCTTTCTTTGTTGAGTCCTTTCTTGATTTTGGTATCAAGGTAATGTTGGCTTTGCAAAACGTGTTTGGGAGGATTCCGTCCTTCTCGATGTTGAGGAATAATTTCTGCAGGATAGGTACCAGTTCTTCTTGGTAGGTTTGGTAAAATTGGAGTGTGAAACCTTCTGGTCAGGGACTCTTTTACTTGGAAGATTTTTTATTGCTGCTTCATCAATTTCATTACTTGATATTCATCTGTTCAGGAATTCTATTTCTTTCTGATTGAGCTTAGGGATTCTGTGCATTTCTAAGAACTTTTCCTTTTCTTCCACATTTTCAAGTTTGTGTGCATATAAATTTTCATGGTATTCAGACATGATATTTTGTATTTCCATGGCATCAATAGTAATTTCTCCTTTTTCATTCCTGATTGAGCTTATTAGAGTCCTTGCTTTTCTGATTCTGGTTAATCTACCAAGAGGTTTATCAATTTTAGTTATCTTTTAAAGAAGCAACTTTTGTTTCATTAATGTTCTATATAGTTTTTTCTTATCAATTTTATATAGTTCTGCTCTGATTTTAGTTACTTCTTTTCTTCTGCTGGGTTTGGAACTGGTTTGCTCATTCTTTTCCTATTCCTTCAGAAAAATTATTAGATTACTAATTTATGATCTTTCTGTTTTTACATGTAGGCATTTATAGTACAAATTTTCCTCTCAAAGAAAATAAAATACCTAGGAATGTATTTACATAAGGTGTTGAAAGACCTCTATAGGGAGAACTATGAAACCCTGAGGAAAGAAATAGCAGAGAAATTAAACAGATAAAAAATGAAACCATTCTCATAATTTGGGAGAAACAACATTGTGAAAATATCTATACTACCCATACCTATATACAGATTTAATGCAATCCCTATCAAAACACCAACATCATTTTTTGCAGATCTAGAAAAAAATAATTCTATGCTTTGTATGGAATAACAGATGACTCAGTATTTCCAAAGCATGCATAACAAAAAGAACAAACTGGGAGACATCAATTTATCATATTTAAAGTTATATCACAAGGCTATAGTAACCAAAACATCATGGTAATGACACAAGAACAGAAAATAGACCAATGGATCAGAACAGAGAACAAAGATATAAAACCATCATCATATTGCCATCTGATCTTTGACAAATCAGACAAAAACATACACTGAGGAACAGAATCACTATTCTATAAATGGTGCTGTGAAAATTGGATAGCTACAGGTAGAAGTCAGTGGGAAGTTTTATGAATAGGTTAGATAATACAGAAGAAAGAGTCTTAGAGCTTGAAGACAACACCTTTGAATTAAACAAGTCAGTCAAAGAGATAGAGCAGAGAAATGAACAAAGCCTACAAGAAGTACAGGATTATGTAAAGAGACCCAGCTGAAAATAATAAACATTCATGAGGGCAAGGAAGAAAATACACAAGGTCTGGAAAACCTATTTGAAGGAAAAATTGAGGAAAATTTCCCTGAGCTTGCTACAAATCTAGATATCCAGGTGCACGAAGCTCAAAGGACTCCTGGGAGAGTCATCATAAAGAGGAAAATGTCACTACACATAGTCATCAGACTGACTGAAATAAACATGAAAGAGGCACTCATACAAGCCGTAAGATAAAAGCATCAGGCAACTTACAAAGGAAACACATCAGGCAAACTGCAAAATTCTCAACTTAGATCTTATAAACCAGAAGAGACTGGGACCCCATTCTCAGTCTTCTCAAACAAAATAATGGCTATCCTAGAACTTTATATCCTACAAAACTAAGTGTCTTATATGAGGGTGAAATAAAAACTTCCTCAGACAAGCAAACATTGGGGAATTTGCCAAGATAAAACCTGAAGGGAGTACTCAGAACTGCATTATATATGGATTGGCACAACAGACATCCACCAGTGTGGAATCAAAGCCAAAGGTTAATGTGGGGGAGAGTATTTGAGGCAGGCCCGTGAGGAGATTAGCTACTTCTCCCCACGGAGCCAAGTCCCTAAAATCGGGGTCGCAACAAAGGATAAGGAAATTGATAGGCAACATAGAGAAGTAAAAGAATACACAGAGACTAAGGTATAGTTTATAGTTTTATATATAAAAAAGATCAGATATAACACAGTGGAGGTACTTAGGAGACTGGCATATCTCCATAAACGCCAGCAACATGGTTAGATTCATATAGGTTTTTATAATCACAGACATCAATTACCAGTTGTCACGGTAACATATTTGCATATAAGGGAATGCCGTTGCTAGGGGATACAGGTAGTCGGTTAGGGACAAAAGTTCTCTTAAGGGGCTTCTAATCTATCTAGGTGAACAAACAGGTACAAAGTCTTTCAGGGGCTAACTTCTAGTTCTAAGAGGTAGTTGTCAATTAACAAAGGTATAACAAAAGAGGTATAATGACTCTATATTTCTTTGATTAGTTATGGTGGACTTAAAGGTAGACAGACAGGAGAGAGCAGGAACCCCATCTCTATAAAACAGGTTGTTTATAACCACCGGGGCACATCTCTGGGAAAAGTGCACTCATTGTCTCTGGCTCCCATCCTGTGGACCATATTTGCCTTGCCTTGTCTTTCAAGACACAGGAAAGCTCACAGATTTTGAGATACTGGGAAGCCTTCCGGAAACATCCCTACCAGAGATTTGAGAGCTCTCCCATAATAGCATCCTCTAATAAGTGAACCATTGAGTATACATATTCCTTCAGAGCAAAACCCTGCAAAATCCTGTTTCTGTCTTTAATATAGTAATATTGGTTTATACAATAGAATAATGATCTTATGATCCACATTTCATTAATTCCTCAATCATATTTCTCAACAGGTTAAAGCCTAGATACCACAATGGCTCCAGAGATAAAACCAAGGCACAAAGTTTTACTCATCAGGATGAACAGAAATCTACCACACTTATCAATTATTTCAATAAATTTCAATGGCTAGAACTCCCCACTCAAGAGACATAGCCTGGCTGAATGAATAAAAAAAATACAAACCAAGTGTATTCTGTCCCCAGGAAAAAACATCAAAACCACAAGGACTCATTTAGTCTAAAGGTGAAAGGATGCAAAACAATATTCTATGCAAATGGAAACAAAAAGAAAGCTGGTATAGCTATTCTCATATCAGATAACATAGGCTACAAATAAAAGTAAATGAAGACAAAGATGGTCATTATATAATGGTGAAGGAAACAATTCTACGAGAAGACATAGCAATTGTACATATTTATACACCTAATACAGGTACACCCAGATTCATAAGGCAAAGCTTATTTGATGTACACAAATTGATAAACATCAGCCTTGTAATAGCTGTGGACTTCAACATCCCACTGACAGAATGAGACAGATCCTCCAAGCAGAAAACAACCCGCCCAAAAATAATAATAATAATAAAAACAATAGGCTTAATAGAACTCTAGAGCAAATGTGCCTGATGAACATTTACAGAACATTTTATCCAAAACCAACTTAAGATATGTTGTTCTTATCAGCTCATGGAACATTCTCTAAGATTGATCACATCCCAGGCCACAAAACATGTGCCCCAAAATTAAGAAACATAGAAATTATACTAGGTATTCTCTGAGAACACAGTGAAATAAAATTAGAAATCAATTCTAACAGAAACACTCAACTATACACAAGGATGTGGAAATTAAGCAATGTACTATTGCATGATTCATGGACCAATCATGAAATTATGATAGAAATCAAAATATTTATTGAACTAAATGACAAAGGAAACACAACCTATGAAAATATGTGGGATTTAGCAAAAGCAGTCCTAAGAGGAAAATGCATAGCCATACATGCCTACATCCAAAAGACAAACACAACAAAAATCAACAGTCAAATGAATCACTCAAGGAATTGGAAAAGGAAGAACAAAAAAATCCCAAACCCAGCAGAAGAAAAGAAATAGCTAAGGTAAGATCAGAACTAAATGATCTAAATGAATTAAATCAACAGCAACAATAACAAAAATAATTATATGGAAAGGTAATGAAAAAAAATTGGTTCCTTGAAAAGATAAACAAAATTGAAAGTCCTCTTGCTTTATTAAAAAGAAGCAGAAAAAAATGGACTCTAATAATCTCAATCAGAAATGAAAATATTGATATTACAGCTGATAACATGGAAATACAAAATATTATATCTAAATGCTTTAAATATCTCTCTGCATATAAACTTGAAAACATTGAGGAAATTCTTGAAAATACACAACTTCCCTAGGCTCAGTCCAGAAGAAATAGAACTCCTGAACAGACCAATATCAAATAATGAAATTGGAGTAGCTACAAAAATCCTTCCAAGAAAACAAAGTCCCAGACCAATTGGTTTTACACCTGAATTTTACCAGACTCACAAATAAGAACTGGTACATATACTGCACAAAATATTCCATAACATTGAAAACAAAGGAATGTTCCCTGACATATTCTATGAAGCCAATATAATCTTGATATGAAAGCAAGGAAATTACACATACAAAAAAGAAAACTACAGACAAATATCTGGTATGAATATACATGTAAAAATTCTTGATAAAATCCTAGCAAACTGAATTCAGTTGCACATAAAAAAATAATTCACCATGACCAGGTGGGCTTCATCCCAGAGAGGCAAGGATGGTTCAACACACATAAATGTATAAATGTGATTTACCACATAAAGAGAAGCCAAAATAAAGACCATATGATCTTTTCAATAGATGCAAAAAGAGCACTTGAAAAAACCAAGAACACTTTTATGATAAGAAGTCTTTTATTTTTTATTTTCTATTTTTTTTTATTTTTTTCTTTTTTTGCTTTTATTTCATCATATAATGGGGGTACAAATATT
>VBSM01000568.1:9752617-9781037 GCA_008086735.1 Cheirogaleus medius | reverse complement strand
TATATTTAACCAAAGATACAAAAGATTTATACAAGGAGAACTATGAAACACTATTCTTAGTTTTCATTTATAACATATACATCATAAAACATGCCAGAATTGATTACTTTATGAATCTTTATTAGAATATCTAATATTTCCCTTTAGCCACTGTTATAACTTGTTATTCAAGTCCCATTTTGGTATGATAAAATTTGATAGCTTAATCTCAGAAACATATTTTGAGAGAGTATTACTAAGTTTTCCAACTTTTAAATTCTTCTGAGGCAGACAGGAAACTAACATATAGTATACATTTTCTTTAAAAACAAACAAACAAAAAAATCAATGTGTTGCAATTAGAAAAGCCCTTAACTAGAATAAGGCAAAGTGCATGCTACTGCCAGGGTAATCACTATCCAGATGTGAGAACTTAGACAAATCATCTTATCTTTCTGGGCATAACTTTTATCCTCAACCAAAAGAACATAGATTTAATAGTTAATAATTTTATTTAGGGAAAAAACATTTATGAAGCATCAACTATATGTCAGATATTATGCAATGTACTTCAAGTAGCTTTCACATTATTTGATTGTGACCTATACATAGTACGAAATTGATTTTAAATTGAGACACAATACATACACATATACATAAAATAAAACAGAAGAAAACTTTTCTACTGATCTCTTCCTTTCTTTCTTATTTTCTCTTCTGTCATTCCCTTCCCTTCTTTCTTCTCTCCTCTCCTTTCCCCTCCCTTCCTCTCCCCTTCTCTCCCCTTCCCCTCCCCTCCCCTCCCCTCCCCTCCCCTCTCCTCCCCTTCCCTTCCCTTCCCTTCCCTTCCCTTCCCTTCCCTTCCACTGTATTTCATATAAACATAATTTTGGTTTCATCCCACTAAATACATTTCATAATCCAAGAATGACCCTAAATATTCATTTAAATAAACATTTAAACAAATGACATGGTTTAGTTCTAGGACTAACATTTTTGAGTTGTATGTCATACACACTGTACAAAATTGAACTTTAAAATAACAGGCTTATAAAACAGTATATATAGTATAATTATATTTTGCAAAATGGTGCATGCACAGAGAAGGTTATTGATTTATACACACCAAATTGTTAAAAAGGTTCATCTCTATATATGTAATTTGATACATATTTTCAAATGTCTTCATTTTTACATTTCTGTAGTAAATATTATTTTGTAATAACCAAAAATCAAAAATGTATTTTAAAAGGTATGGTCAATTCTATTGAATTGACTTCCTATTTTACCACAATTTATTTTGTGAGTATATCTTCATTAAATGCATTTCTGATCATTTAACATTATTATTCTCAGGCTTAAGTTAGCACATTTTCAATTATATCACAACATTTCAGAGTTAGAATGGGGCTTTGAAACATCACAAACTAATCCTATCCAGTGGACACTGCTCTATTTGTATTTTCTTTCATTTCCTGCTCTATTTAACACTGTTGATCACTTTCTCCTCCTTGAAACCCTACTTGAAACTAACAGTACATCATGTTTTTCTAGTCCTTCTATTATATGTTTAACAGTTTTTCTCTGACTTTTAGTAGGTTACCCTTTTGTTTCATTGCACTGCTTAAATATTGGTGGCCATTAAGACTTTGTCCTTGATCTTTTTACCCACACTGCACACATTTTCCCAAAATAATCTTATCTACTCTCATCAATTTAAATTTTGCTCACATTGTCAATTACTTCAATGTGTGTATTTTCATCTTTAACCTCTTTTTTGCACTTCAGGTTTATATCAAATTTCCTGTTGAACTTGAATGACCCACAGGTACAAAACCTACATATCCAAAATGAAATTGTCTTTTCACCAAGATCTATTAATTTACTACCTTCCCTCTCTGTGTTTTAAAAGCTTTTAACACACTATAGCACATTTTTGAAATTGATAATGTTTGTGTGTTACACTGGTCTAAATTTATTGAGAGCATTCATGCCAGGAGGCTCAAGGGGCTCTAGTAGACCAAAGCTCATCTAGATTGTCTTGAAGCATATGTGGATCGATGTTTTGGCATACCTGTAACTCTTTTGTAGTACACCAATATGGGGTCACCCACATGTTGGGGAATTCTGAAAAATCTCCATTAATGCTTCTAGCATCTACTCATTTGTCCAAGATCATCTCAACTCCTCTCACTCCAATTAGTGACCAAATTTTATCACACTCTATCTTTTTGGCATCTCTTAAATCAATGCAAGTCTTTTTTCACTCTAACAGGATAATGCCCTAGGACCATATCATGGGCATCCATGTTCTGGCCCCTGCCCATACCCCAAACATTGTCACCGTCTTCCACTTCAGTCTTGATAAATTTCTACCCAATCATTATCTTCCACTCATGCAAAACTACTTCAAAAAGGGCTGACTTTTCCATATGTTCTGTATCTTTGCTTACACTGAATCATCTGCTTATAAATTATTTGCCTTGCTAGTGAAAAATACTCATCTTTTTAGGTATCCATATTGCGTATCATCTTCTCTAAAAGGTATTTATTGATGCACCTTCATACAAACCTCTCATGAAATTGATAACTTCTGTTTTATGTCTCCAATAAGATCTTTTACATACAATGTTCACTTAATTTTAAGCTCATAGGCACAAGGACCACATATAAGAGCCTCGTCATAAGACTTCTCTAATGGACAATCTTCCCTTCAGAACTCCCAACTGGCAAATCAGGGACATTGTCAGGTCTGTAATGCTGTCTCATGGCTCATGATACAAAATTCAGCTTTTCTTTTCTTTTCACATGTGTTATTTCCCCTTAATCTCTGCACTCCTACCTCCACCCCTGCATCTGCTCCTTGAAGACCCAACTGTCATTCATATTCACTAAGTCACCATCTGATTATTATTGGGAATTCCATGTAGATTGTGTTATGCACTGAATTTTTTCACCCCAAAATTCATATGTTGAAATTCTACTCTTCAGTATTCCCGAATGTGAATGTGTTTGGAGATAGGCCCTTTAAAAAAGGCGCTTAAGATTAAATGAGGTCAATATGGTAAGCCTTCATCCAGTAGGACTGGTGTTGTCATAAGAAGAGACTGGGACACAGACATGCACAAAGGGAAGATCATGTGAAAACAGAGGAAGAAGACAACCATCTACAGGCCAAAGAAAGAGGCCTTCAGAAGAATCCAATGCTGCCAACACCTTGAACACACAATTCTAGCCTCCAGAACTGTGAGAAAATAAATATATGTCATTTAAGCCACCCAGTCTATGGTACTTTGTTATGGCAGCCCTAGAAAACAAATTCAGTATGTCTACAGAATATGTGTTGATGTGCTAATCATGTTGAATCATCATTCTTGTTCCTTTAATATTTACACTACTCATTTTAAATTAATAAATTGCCATTTGGATTGTTACCTATGCCTCATGAGCTAGTATAGTATAAATGTCAAAGGTAGCAAGCTTCTGGAACTGCAAGGCTGAGATTCACAACTGGATAACAATAAATTCATGAATATAAATTTACAAAGATCACCCTGTGATCTCCTCTGGGGATAGAGGAGTGTGCAGTGTCAATATCCAATATAGCTATATGTTTGAGAAAAAGGAGGTATCTATATATCTATCTAGATATATGCATATGATAGACCTCTGTATATATGTGGAGTGGGGAAAAGGGAGGGTGGGAGAGAGAGAGAGAGAGGAAGAGAGAGAAGTACATCTTCCTTTTCATTTTGAAGAAAAAAATCTCTTTCCTCTAACTTTCATCCTTCATCTTATTTCTTTCCTTCTGAACTCACACAGAACAATTCTAAAAGTTCTGTCACATAACAAGTGAAATATTTAAAGATGATTTTCATTTGTCTGTTTAATGTTTATATTCTCTTTAATCATATTTTTATGATATGGATTCATATCCTGCCATATTTCTACTTGTCTCTTTTATAGAAATACTCCTAAATATTGATATACATTGTGTAACTGGTATATATTGGATAGTAATAAACTGCACATGGTAGGCTTTACCACTTTTCTTGTTCAAATAGGCATGGTTAACCTCCAAATGCTTCTTCTTAGTCCTACCAAACACCAGGCACTTAAGAGTTTCATCTGCTATGACCAGAAATTTATCTTTCCTGGGTATGTGAAGGCTCACTATTTTTTTGACCAGTGAATATTATTGTTTTGAGCTATTGAAAGCAATAGTCTGAAGGGACATCACTTCTGTATGGCTACTGCACAAATTATATGCAAGTAAAACAAGTTATAGGATGTCTTCGTCAGGTAACATACAGAAGGCCAATTCATATAATGCTGCATTAAGGCATAGTGAAGAAGTTATCTGAACAGTGATGAGCAGTGGAAGATCTATGGAAGTAGACTTGACTACCATGCAACTCTCTGTCACATGCCACATAAGGCACTGATGTCATAAGAGGCTGAGCTATTTCCCAACACACACCCATCTCTCCACTGGTCCATTGAGAACCCAGAAAATATTTAGGACAACTTTAGAATCTTCCTCAAGGCAGAGTTATTTTAGCCATTCATTCACTCTCTTTTAACATGCTTTAATGTATAAATTTGATGGCGTCCTATTTTAGGAATCTGCTATTTTTTTTTTTTGCCATTTGTTTTTAAAACATTTCCCTTCAAAAACAGTCCAGTTTTTTTCAAATCAAAACCATTGGTTTTCCACTTATTATCTCTTAAATAAAATCAAGAGGCTATTTTTCAAGTCAGAAGTTGATTAATAACTTTCTCTATTTAACCTCCATTAGCCATGGTATTTCATCTGTGATACTATTAAGCATCCTGCATTGCATATGTGAGTTTTAGTTACTATTGTTGTGGTACATTTTTATTTCTTAATAAGAAGAAGTCTTCATATGTTTACCTACATTTGCCTTTTTAGATTAAATACACTGTTTCAAGATGTTGATATTATTTTGGTTACTCATTCAGGTAATCAGCATATTAGATATTGCTCTAATTTTAGCATCACCTGAATAAAAATAGCCTTAACCACATCACTAATATAATATTTAACAGTAAAAATTGAACACAGAATTCTGCAGACTAAAGCCAGAAATTTCCCTTCAATGTTCAAACTATGTATCAGTATACTTCAGGCTTTGCTTTGCTAAAAGCACTTATGTAGATCAGTGATCTCTAAAATATTTGCTGCACAACCTCACAGAAAACTCAAGCATATCACAAAACTCTATGACATTTTGCTTATTTAAATATTGTATACATATACTACTAAATTAATGCATACATTAAAAAATTTTAATAACTGAAATTGAAAAGGAATAAGATGTAAAAATAAATAAAAATGTTGCTTCTCTTACTTCAATTTACTGTCTTTAAAATACCCTGGAGTGCAGGAGTGCAAGCAAACTGTTTAGGAGAGCATTGAACTATCAAACGATATTATTTTCTTCTACTTTTAAAGAACAACATGATTAGTTTACATCATTTTGATTGTTCTGTCTATTCTACGATATCAAAAAGTAAATTAAGTCAGTGTACCATTACTTGTTTTTAGTGACTAAACACTAGCAACTAGTAATCCATGCATTAAAGTGTTCATAAACCACATAGTGCATGATTAATTCTGGGACCATGTCCAAGTTCTACTTTCTTGCTATTTGGAAAAACAAAACAAAAAGAAAACAAAACAAAAAAACATCATCCTCCATGACTTCTCTCTCTTTTTTTTCCTTTTGTTCCAGAATATTAAGGAGATACAAATGTTTTTGTTACATAGATCATTTTTGTAATGCTTGGGTCACAGCTATAAGTGTGCCCATCACCTGAGTTTATTGCACCCATTAGGTACTATTTTGCCACTGCTCCCACTTGATTTCCACTGAGTTTTACTTCCGTCTGTGCATATGTGTGCCCATCAGTTAGTTCCAAATTAATAGAGAGTACATGTGCTGTTTGATTTCCATTCTCGAGAGACTCCATTTAGGATAGTGGTATCCAGTGCCATCCAACTTGTTGCAAAAGGCATTAATTCATCCCTTTAATGGATGAGTACTACTCCATGGTATACATATACCACATTGTGTTAACCCACACTTGAATTGATGGACACTTGGGCTGATTTCAAATTTTTGCAATTGTGAATTGTGCTGTAATAAACATTTGAATGCAGGTGTCTTTTTGATAAAATTACTCTTTTTCTTTGTAGTAGATACCCAGTAGTGGGATTGCTGAATCAAATGGTAGGTGTACTTTTTGTTCTATGAGGAATCTCCATACTGTTTTCCATAGAGGTTGTACTAATTTACAGTCCCACCAACAGTGTATAAGGTTTCCTTTGTCTCTGCATCCACATCAACATCTATTATATTTGGACTTTTTAATGAAAGTCATTCTAACAGGGATAAGGCGATATATCATTGGGGTTTTAATTGCATTTCCCTGATAACTAATGTACTGAGCATTTTTTCATATGTTTGTTGGCCATTTGTCTATATTCTTTTGAAAACCTTCCTGTTCATGTCTTTTGCCCACTTTTAAATGGGTTTTATTTTTCATTTTTTCTCCCTAATTTGCCTGTATATTCTGGATATCAGCACTTTATGAGATGTACAGAGTATGAACATTTTCTCCCATTCTGTAGGTAGGTTGTCCATGTGCTCCATTGATTATTTTCATAGCTGTGCAGAAGCTTTGTAGCTTAATAAAGTCCCATTTATTTATTTTTGTTGTTGCTGTGTTTGACATTGGGGTCTTAGTCATAAATTCTTTGCCTAGGCCATTGTCTAGAATAGTTTTTGTTGATTTTGTCTAGGATTTTTATGGTTTCATGCTTTATATTTAAGTCTTTTATCCATCTTAAATTAATTTTGGTGAGTGGTGAGAGACAGGGATCCTGTTTCACTCTTGTACATGTGGCTATCCAATTTTCCCACCACCATTTATTGAATAGGTCTTTTTTCGCCCAGTGTACATTGTTGTCTGTTTTGTAAAAGATCAATCGGCTGTAGGTAGTTGGTTTTACATCTGGGATCTTTATTCTGTTCCATTGGTCTATATCTCTGTTTTTTTGCTAATACCATGCTGGTTTGGTTACTATAGCCTTATAGTAGAGCTTGAAGTCTAGTGATGTGATGCTTCTAGATTTGTTCTTTTTGCTTAAGATATCTTTGGATATTTGGGCTCTATTATGCTTTCAAATGAAGAATAGAATTATTTTTCCTAGATCTGTGGAATATGATGTTGGTATTTTGATGGGGATTTCATTGAATCTGCAAATCACTTTGGATAGTATGGACATTTTAACTCTGTTGATTCTACCAATCCATGAGCATATGTTTTTACATTTGTTTGTGTCTTCTGTGATTTCTTCTCTCAGTGTTTCTCAGTCCTCCTTGTAGAGATCTTTCACTCCCTTGATTAGTATATTCCTAGGTACTTTATTTTCTTTGTAGCTATTTTGTGTGGTATTGAGTCTTTTATTTGTCTCTAAGCTTGATTTTTATTGGTATATAGAAATGCTACTGATTTGTGTACATTGATTTTGTAACCTGAGATTTTGCTGAACTTATTTATGAATTGTAGGAGTCTGTTGGTAGAGTCTTTGATATTTTCTAGATATAAGATCATATCATCTGTGAAAAGTGATTCATTTACCTCCTATTTCCTGATTTGTATACCCTTTATTTCTTTCTCTTGCTTGATTGCTCTGGATAAGCATTCTAGCATTATGTTTAATTGAAGTGGTGACAGTGGGAAACCTTGTCTTGTTGTTCCATATCTTAGGGGGATTGTTTGCAACTTTTCCCAATTCAGCATAATGTTGGCTTTGGGTTTGTCACATATGGCCTTTATATTTTTGGTATATTAATATGTTCCTTCTATGCTTAGTTTTTTTAGTGTTTTTATCATGCAGGTGTGTTGGATTTTGTTAAATGCTTTTTCTGAATCTATTGAGATGATCATATGGTTAAACTCTCAGCTCAACTGACCTTGGCTGCAGTGGGCGGGGGGAGGGGGTTGGGGGAGGAAGAGTGTTTGAATGGAGAAGGGCCAGCACTCCAGTTCCCTGGATGGAAGCCTGCACAAAATGTCCAAGCTCTAGGATCACACAAATTCTCTGGGGCCCACCGCAGTCTGTGCAGGAGTTGGGAATTGTCTGTGTGGAAACAGGTGATGTGAATCCTGAAAGGTTGGAGCTCTTTTTGGTGGACAAAGGGACCCTATGTGCAGAGAAGCAGTATGGCATCCATGTCTCGGTTCCAGACCATGGCTACAGGGAGCAACGCAAAAGGGGCTGGAAGCCTGATGCTTTGTTTTCACATAGGTCCCAGTTCAGTGGTTTGTAGCAGCCCTTTGTCTCATAAGGGTGAAAAAGCTCTCAAACAGCCCGGCAGCT
This sequence comes from Cheirogaleus medius, assembly GCA_008086735.1. Classification (NCBI taxonomy): domain Eukaryota; kingdom Metazoa; phylum Chordata; class Mammalia; order Primates; family Cheirogaleidae; genus Cheirogaleus; species Cheirogaleus medius. The sequence continues at coordinate 9,772,648 of VBSM01000568.1, read as the reverse complement.
CTCTGACTACTGGAGGTGTGAGAGAAGGAGAAACGAAACCTCCATCTACTCTCTTCATCACGCTCCAAGTTTCTCCAGGGTTGATCTCTGCCGATATTTTTTTTCCTTCTGTTCTGCCTCATAATTCCTTTCCGTGAAATCTCCAGCATGCTCTGGCACCTTTTTCCCCAAACTACACCTGAGCTGTGCCCATTGCCCCCTCTTCTTTAACTTTCTTCCCTCTAGGACCATCTGGCAACTGATGTCTCTAGTCAGACACCTCTCCCCTACCCCCTTCATGACTTCTTAAAGATTATTTATAAAAATATACTTATTCCACCATTGAATTTTTTTCTGGAATCTGGAATGTAATTCCTTCACACCAGGAAACAAAACACTGATTCAATGTTTGAAGAAATAAAAATTATAGAATAAATATTATTGAAGTATTTGTGTTATTACTCAGGCTGTCACCTATTTGTAAAGATATGTTGCATTTTAAACAAAAGTGAAAACCATAACCCTAAAAGTAAGCCCTGGAAGGACAATCTAGAAAGGAGTAGTAGTTAGATCATGTGACCCAATTCTGTATCATAAATTCATCTCTTGTATTGGTCTGATCCAACTTAATAACATGACATTGCATGACAAAATACCACAGACTGGGTGGTTTAAACAACAGAAATTTGTTTTCTCACAGTTCTGGAGGCTGGAGATCCAAGATTAGGGTGTTTGCAGGTTTGTTTTCTCCTGAGGCCTCTTTCTGGGCTTAAAGATGTTCAACATCTTGCTGTGTCTTCATATACCCTTTTCTCTTTGCATACACGCTCCTGGAGTATCTTTGTCTTATAAGAACACAGGTCCTACTGGATTAGAGCCCCTACCACAATTATATAATTAAAGGCCTATCACCACAGTCACATTGGGAGTTAAGGCTTCAAAATATGAATTTGGGGGAAGGGACACAATTCAGCCCATAAAACACCCCATTCTTCCCCCCTCTCTGAATTCCTGTTCTCCTCACATGAAAAATACATTCACCCTATCACTACATCTCTAAAAGTATTAACAAATTCCATCATCAACTCTAATGTAAATCCAAATCCGGTATGGATAAACCTAGTCATATGATTGATTCTAAGGCAATATTCTTCATCTGTGAACTTACCAAACCAGAAAAGTTATCTGCTTCCAAAATAAAATGGTGGATAGGCATAGGCTAAGCATTCCTATTTTAAAGAGGAGAATTCAGAAAGAAGAAAGGGGTGATATGTTCCAAGTAAGACCAAAACCTATCAAGACAAAATCTATTACAATTTAAGACTCAAAAAATAATCCTCATGGCCACTCTTCCCTTTCCTTGAAGGATAATGCATGCTCAAAACCATATAGTTGTTTTGTCTCATCTTTCAAATACCAAAAGTTCAACAGCCTTTCTTTATTTTATCCCATTTCTGTCCACTTTAGTCCAAACGAACAGTGTCTCTGTTGGTATAATCCCACCTCTCTTCCTAGATTCTGCTGAGATGCTCATTAAATCCATGACTTATACCCATCATCTCTTTAGCAAATGATTCAAACTACATCATTGGTGCTCTCTCCAGTACACATTTACTCATTCTTTTCTAATATGGATAGGCTGAGAATTTTCCAAAGATTCAAGTTTTGGTTCCTTATTGTTTAATGATTCCTTCAATTCCTCTTTCCCTTCTCACTTTTACTACAAGAAATAAAGAAAAACCTGGCTGAGCCTTCAATATTTTGCTTGAAAATCTCCTCAGCCAAATATCCAAGTTCATCACTTTTTACTTCTACCTTCTACAAAACACTAGGGCATAGTTCATCCAAGTTCTTTGCCACTTTGTAACAAAAATTGCCTTTTTTGGTTTTCAATAATATGTTCCTCGTGTTGTTCTGAGACCTCACTAGAATCACCTTTAATTTTTGTATTCTTACCAATAATTTCTTTAAGGTAATCTAGGCTTTTTTTAACATGCACCTCAAAACTTTTCCAGCTCTCACCAATTATGAAGTTCCAAAGCCACATCTACATTATTAGGTATTTGTTATAGCAATATCCCACTTCTTAATACCAACACTTGTATTGTAGTAGTCTCTCTTTTTCTAAAACGACCAATGGATGCCTAAAACCATGGATAATATCAAACACTATATATACTACGTCTTTCAATCTGGTAATCAAGACAGGTACTAACAAGCAAGTAGTATATACATCAAGAATACACTGGACAAAGGGATGACACACATCCCAGGTGGGGTGGAGCACGAAGGTGGGAGATTTCATCACACTATTCAGAATAGCATGAAATTTAAAACCAAAGTTTTTTTTTTTAATTTCTGGAATGATTTCTTTTGTTTTGGGACCACAGTTGACTGTATGTAACTGAAAATCAGAAAGTAAAACTGCAGATAAGGGGGGATGACAATACTCTGTTAGGGCTATCATAACAAATACCACAGGCTGGGTGGCTGAAACAATAGAAACTTATTTTCTCATAGTTTGTAGGCTGGAAGTCCAAGATCAAGATGTCAACAGCTTGGTTTTTCTTGAGGCCTTTCTCCTTGCTTGAATATGGCCACCTCCTAATTGTGTCCTCATATGGCCTTCTCTCTGTGTGCACACACTCCTAGTGCCCTTTTCTCTTTTTATAAAGAGGTGAGCCCTGTTGGACTAAGGGCCCACACTTATGACTTTATTTAACCTTAATAACTCCTTAAATGACTTGTCTCCATATATAGTCACATTTGGGCTTAGGGTTTCAACATATTGAATTTGATGTAACACAATTTAGTTCATAATATCTCCTCTTTGGAGATTTTTTGCTGATTACTATTGCATCCATCATACAGACCTCATTGTGATGCTGGCTCTCAATTTTACATAATGATCTGGAAAATGATGTTTCCTTTGATTCACCATGGTACACTTCAGACAAGGAAGGAATTTTCTAACAATGATAAATGCTATGGCATAACAAAAGAGAGCGTAAGTAATCCTGATCACAAAGTAGTTTATTCTCCAGGTACACAGGCCTGTTCCATGATCATGAAACCTCTAGAAGAATAAAAAAACTGCATGTTTCCTTTTATCCTAATTCACAGTATGCTTTATTTTGCATACTATATTCATCTCCAACCATGAATAAACTCATAGACAGTTATAATTATGGATATCATATGTGTACGCTACAAATGAGGCATTGAAGACATTAATACATGCTTCTTAAAGATTCAACTTAATAAGAGGCCTTAAGCATTTAAAATTATTGTTCACAATAATATACTATTAAGAGTTACATGATAAAGTGTGGCTGAAAAGAAACATGTACGGCCCAGGAAATATTTCTCCATTAAGTAATATCTCTAAATAAAATAGGCTTGAAAAGAAAAATCATAAGTTATTTAAAAACTGAATTCTGCCGATTGTTTTCAAAATAATTCAGTTTTTTAAATTAGATAGGTTTTCAGATACCTTTTTAAATTTGTGGTTAGATAGGTTCTAATAAAATGCATAGATGTGAGCACATCCTTTGAAGTGAGGTATCACAGGGATGGAAGGGCTTGCACCACATGTACTCACCATCAAACTGGTACTAACTGATCAACACTAAGGTGCTCACATGATAACAATACTAACTGGGTGCCAGTCAGGTAGGGGGTGGGGGGATAGAGCGGGTGGGGTGGGTAAACCCATAGCTAATGGAGACGGGGCGCACTGTATGTGGGAAGGGCACAATTGTGGCCCTGTCTTGAGCGATGTAAATGCATTTCATGTAACCAAAATGTCTGTGCCCCCATAATATCCTGAATTAAAAAGAATAAATAAAATGCATAGTTTGTTTTATGGATTGGCCTGGCATTCTTTTGCTGATCCATGTAAATGAAAGCTAGCCCTCTATACATTAAGTTTAACACTTTAGGCCATAATTAGATTAGTTATGGTCAAACTTTTTATTAATAAAACCTTTCACAAACTAAAATCTATTCACACACTTAAAAAATTAAAGCCTCAAAAGAAACTGAAGACTCAAAATGACATTACCCAAGTTAAGGGGAAATAATTACAAAGTAATCATGCTACATGAATAAAACATTTCATAAAAGGAAGTGCAATTACTATACTATTCATTGTTCACCTGTCAGCAGGTATTTGTTTGAGTAGAATGTCTCAGCCCCATAACCATGCTTTAAAATACATTCATGAGGGCAAGTTTTGCACTTACCAGGAAATAGGAGGTCTTAGTTTAATGACAGCCCTAATGCAAGCAGTGGTTTACATAGCTCAAAGATTTTTGTAACAGTACCTAAATACTAAGGTATAAAGCACAAATCAAATTCACATTTATTAATCAATGTTTGGTCATACATCTTTAAATTTTCTCCAGCACAATGTGAGAATCATTAAATACCACTGGCCAAGAACCTACTATTGAAAAGAAGAAGAAAATAAATTAAAGAAGTAAGAATCAGAAGACTTAGGTGAGAAGTCTGCTATTAATTCATTCTGTATTATTGAATACGCTTCTTAAACATTGTCTGTCATATTGCACACTTCCAAGAGAATTAAATAAAAAATTTTCTCACAAATTGGTTGGAAGAAAGCTTGAGATAATAAATGAAAAGAACTTTGATCACCTTACATTTTGTTTTTAAAATTATATGTTCTAAATAGGACACATTTGAAGACCATTTTACCCTAATTTCATTGCTCTCTCTTCTCTTCAACTTGTTATATAGTTTGTTTATAACCTTTCTGTCCATATTTTCATAGTTTCATGATAAATGAATGTATCTAAAATTTTATAAGAATGGCATTATAGTGTACATCTTATTTTGAAATTTACTTCATATTTCCCAGTATTTTCCTCAAATTATCCAAGTCAATATAGGTAAATTTTATATATTCACTTTCACTTGTATGTAAAGTTCAATCATATGACTGTGACAAAATTTATTTATACATTATCTTGTTAATAACAGTTTAAGTCATTTAAATTTTTTTCATTTTTGCAAATGAATGCTGCAATGAATACCTTTGTGGGTATGTCCCTGTTTACATGTCTGAAAGTTTTCAAAGGGAGTCCACCTAGATGAGAAATTACTGTCTCACAGGGAGTGCACAAATTCCAATTTATTAGATACTGCAAAGTTGTTCTCAGAACTTAAAAGTTAATAGTCATATCAACCGTTTATAAGAGTTCCTTTTGCTCCATCTCCTGGATAATTTTTAAAAATTTGTTTAGTTTTATAATTTATTTGTTTACTTTCTGAATTGATAATAAGAATGCTTGTATTTATGGTATACAACAAAATGCTTAGAGATATGTATACATGGTATAATGGCCCACTTGAGCTAATTATCAAAAGGCATTACCTCAGATATTCATTTTTCTGTGGTAAGAAAACAAAATCCATAACAGACTTAAACTTAAGAAATGAAACTATAACGATTATAGAAAAAAAGTTGGAAAAACTCTTATAAACATTAGCCTAGGCAAGGAATTTATGAAGAAGACTCCAAAGGCAATCACAGCAACAACAAAAATAAATAAATGGGACCTGATCTAATTTAAAAAGCTTCTGCACAGGCAAGGAAACTATCATGAAACCAAATAGACAACCTACAGAATAGGAGAAAATATTCACATGCTGGATATGTAATAAAGGGCTAATAACTAGAATCTATATAGAACTCAGGATAATCAGCAACAGAAAATCAAACAATCCCATTAAAGAGTGGGCAAAGGACATGAACAGAAACTTTTCAATAGAAGACAGACAAATGGCCCACAAACATGAAAAAAAAATGCTCAACATTTATTTTGATCAGGGAAATGCAAATCAAAACCATGGTGAGATATCACTTACATTCAGTAAGAATGGCTTTTATCAAAACATCCCAACAAACATATGAGAAAATGTTCAACATCTCTAATTATCAGGGAAATGCAAATAGAAACTATAATGAGATATCACTTATCTCCAGTGAGAATGGCCTTTATCAAGAGAGAGGAATGCTTATACACTGCTGGTGGGACTGCAAACAAGTAGACTTCTGTGGAAAGAAATATTGTGATACCTCAAAGAGCTACAATTAGAACTACCATTTGATACAGCAATCCCATTACTGGGCATCTACCCAAAAGTACAAAAGACATTCTATAAAAAAGACATCTGCACTAGAATTTTTATAGCAGGACAATTCACAACTGCAAAGATATGGAAACAACCCATGTGCCCATCAATACATGAGTGTATTAATAAAATATGGTGTATGTATATCATGGAGTTCTGTTCAGCCACAAAAACCAATGGTGATGTGATATAGCACCTCTTGTATTATCCTGGATAGAGCTGGAGCCCATTCTACTAAGTGAAGTACCCCAAGAATGGAAAAACAAGCACCACATGTACTCACCATCAAATTGCTTTTAACTGATCAATGCTTAAATGCACATATAGCAATAACATTCATCGAGTGTCGGGAAGACAGGAGGGGGTAGGAGGGAATTGGTATATACACACATAATGAGAGTGATGCACATTGTCTGAGGGGTGGACACACTTGAAGCTCTGAGTTGGGTGGGACAAGGCCAATATATGTAACCTAAACATTTGTACCCTCATAATATGCTGAAATAAAAAAAAATTTAAAAATATCCCAAAATAACAAACATTGCCATGGATGCAGAGAGATAGGAAAATTCATACACTGCTGGAGGGACTGCAAACTAATACATCCTCTGTGGAAAGTAATATGGAAACACCTCTTAGAGCTAAATGATCCCCTTACTGGACATCTACCTAAAGGAAAACAATGCATTCTTTAAAAAAAGACTTCTGCATTTGAACATTATAGCAGCACAATTCACAATTGCAAAGATGTGGAAACAACTGAAGTGACTAACAGTCCATGAGTGTATTAATAAAATATCATATATGTATACCATGGAGCTCTATTCAGCCACAAGAAAACAATGCTGATATAGCACCTCTTCTATTATCTTGGACGGAGCTGGAGCCCATTCTACTAAGGGAAGTATCACAAGAATGAAAAAACAAGCACCACATGTACTCACCATCAAACTGGTATTAATTGACCAACACTTATGTGCACATATGGTAGTCACATTCATCAAGCATCGGGCAGGTGCGGGGAGGAGGAGATAATAGGTGTATTCACACCTAATGGATGTGGTGTGCACTGTCTTGAGGATAGACATGCTTGCAACTCTGACTCGGGTAGGGCAAGGGCAATATATGTAGCATAAACATTTATACTCTGGTATATTCTGAAATAAAAAATAAATAAATAAATAAAAGAATTTTTCAAGAGTAAAATACATAGTTATTAAATATAGTCATCATTTTGTACCGTAGATCTCTTGAACTTATTCATACTACATAACTGTAATTTTTTATCCTTTGAGCAACATCTTCTTAATATCCCCCCCAGCTTTTGGTAATCACCACACTACTCTCTACTTTCATAAGTACAACTATTTTAGAATTTACATGTAAGTGAGATTTTGTGGTATTTGTCTTTCTTTGTCCAGTTTATTACACTTAACATAATGTCCTCCAGGTTCATTCATGTCACAAATGACAGACTTTTTTTTCTTTTTAAGAGCTGAATACTATGCGTACACATTCACAACAGCTTCCCATCAAATGGATGTATTATTATACATCAAATGGATGTATTATTTTTGAGATTGGGCATGAGCAGGCCCTCAGGGCATAAGTTAGTTACATGAGGTAGGGGTCCAAATGTTCATGATCCTCACTCATAATATCATTTTCATCCCAGCCCAAACCTATAGTCTCATCAGGAGTTACCTACAATCAGTTTATCAAGGAAGAGAAAATTTGAGCCTGTTTTACAGATGGTTCTGTATGATATGCGGGCACCACCCCAAAGTGGACCATTGCAGCAGTACAGCCCCTTTCTGGGATGTACCTGAAGAGCTGTGGTGACCAAAAATCCTCCCAATGGGCAGAAGTCCAAACAGTGAACCTGCACACTTGCTTGTTTACTTTGCTGAGTAGGAGATATAAATTTAAAATGTGATTCTCTTGTTTTAAAAAGTCAACAGTAATTCTTGTTATCATTGGACATATCAACCATTTTGCTATTTTTGTTTTCCTGAAGCACATAGTTTTAATTGTGGTAAAATATACAAAAAATAAAATTTACAATTGGAAACATTTTGAAGTGTACAGTTCAGTGGCATTAAGTATAATTACATGGTTGTGCATCTGTAATCAGTATCCACCTCCAGAACTTATTCATCATTTTAAAATGAAACTTCTACACAAATAAACAATAACTTGTCTTTTCCTACTTCACCCAGTCCCTGGTAATTGTATTATTATTTATTTATTTATTTTAATTTCAGCATATTATGAGACTATAAATGTTTAGGTTATGTATATTGCCTTTGCCCCACCTGAGTCAGAGCTCCAAGAGTTTCCAGCCCCCAGACGGTGCACATGACACCCATTAGGTGTGTATGTACCCATCCCCTCCTCCCAGCTCCCATCTGCTCGATACCTGATGAATGTTATTACTGTATATGCACTTAAGTTTTGGTCAGTTAAGTTAGTTAATATCAATTTGATGGTGTGTAAATATGGTGCTTGTTTTTCCATTCTTGTGATACTTCACTTAGTAGAATGGGTTTGAGCTCTATCCGGGATAATACAAGAGGTGCTGTATCACCATCAATACATGAGTAGATTAATAAAATGTGATATATGTATACCATGGAGTTTTACTCAGCCCCAAAGGCAATGGTGACACAGCACCACTTGTATTATCCTGGAATGTATTATTAAATTTTGTGCTATTCAGGTTGAAAATAATGCATTAAAATATACAATGTTGCACATATATCATAATAGATACTTACATAATATTTATTTACATTGACTTTTCTCATTTGCAAATATTATTAAAGATATGAAAAAATGTTCAACATCTCTAATCATCATGAAAATGCAAACCAAAACCACAATGAGATATCACTTAAATCCAGTGAGAATAGCTTTTATTAAAAAGTCCCCAAACCACAAATGTTGGCGTGGATGCAGAGAGATAAGAACACTTATACACTTCTTGAGGGACGCAAATTACTACAACCTCTATGAAAAGTGGTATGGAGATACCTCACGAGCTACAGGTAGAACTACCATTTGATCCAGCAATCCCATTACTGGACATCTACCCAAAAGAACAAAAGACATTGTATAAAAAAGGCATCTCCACTCGAATGTTTATAGCAGCACAATTCACAATTGCAAAGTTGTGGAAACAACTCAAGTGCCCATCAATACATGAAGGTATTAGTAAAATATGGTATATGTATACCATGAAGTTCTACTCAGCACCAAACAATGGTGAACTAGCACCTCCTGTATTATCCTAGATGAAGTGGGAGCCCATTCTACTAAGTGAAGTATCACAACAATGGAGAAACAAGTACCACATGTATTCACCATCAAATTGGCACTGATCGATCAACACTTATGTGCACATATGGTAGTAGCATTCACTGGGTATCAGGCAGGTGGGGAGGAAGCAGGGGATGGGTATATTCACACCTAATGTTGTGGTGTGCACTGCCTGGGAGGATGGGCATGCCTGTAGCTCTGACTCAGGTGGAGCAAAGATCCTAAATGTTTGTACCCCCATAATACTCTGACATTTAAAAAAAGAAAATTATCCTTTAGTAAACTAGAGAATAGGAAATACTTGGGTAAATAATACCATATATGAAAAAGATTTGAAATTTTGGTTGAGAGTAAATTTAATGTAAGTCACCAGTGCAGTGTGGCTCTTGCCATTGTTATTTGGATGTTAAGTACTTCATTTAGAGTTACTATTCTAAATCACTGGTCTACTTCTCTTATTTTGAATCCAATTGTGTATTGTTCTGATAATTGTTGCTGTAATTATATCATGTTTTAAAATGTGGTATAGCAAGCATTATAATTATTTTTTTAAAAGAACATTTCAATACTCTTGATTGCTTTTTCTTCTACATGAATAACATTTTGAATTTGTCAGAGTCTATAATATACTCACTTGGGATCTTGGTTTTGCATAAAATCCATAAATATTTGCTTGGGGATTATTGTTATTACTAATGCATTTGGTCTTTCCAATAGGAAGCAATATAGATCTCTCCAATTATTCCTCTCATCTTTTATTTCTCCCATTAGGAGTTTTATATTTTACTTGAATAATTAAATCATTTATGTCTTGAATTAAATATACAGGCATTTAATGATAAAAAAGACTAAAGATTGATTTTCACATGTGAAACCAACTTGAATTTCAGAATTAAATCCCACTTGGTGATGGTGTATAATCTTTTTAATGTGCTGCTTAATTTGACTTGTTAATATTTTTATTTGTTTTTATTATCAAAATAAGGGAGTCCAAATATTTCTGTTACATGGATAGCTTTTATAATACTTTAGTCAGTGCTGTAAGTGTGCCTATAACCTGAATAGTGTTCACTGTGCCTGTCAATTAGGTTTTTACACCTCACCTCCTTCCTCATCCTTCCTGATTTGCAATGACTGATACTTCTTTCTTTATCCACATGTGCCCATAGATTATTTCCAAATTATTAGAGAGTACATTTGCTCTTTGTTTTCCATTCTTGAGATATGTCACTTAGGATAATGATTTCCAGTTCCATCGAAATTTCTGCAAAAGACATTAATTCATTTCTAATTATGGCTCAGTAGTACTCCATGGGGTATACACATACCCAATTTTTTAAATATATTTATGAATTGAAGTACACTTGGATTGAGTTCACATCTATGAAATTGTGAATTGTGTTGCAATAAACACTTGAGTGCAGATGTGTTTTTGATAAAGTGACTTCTTTTCCTCTGGATGGATACCCTGTATTTGGATTGCTAGATTGAATGGTAGGTCTACTTTTAGTTCTTTGAGAAATGCCCATACTGTTTTCCCTAGAGGTTATACTAAGTTGCAGTCCCAACAATAGTGCATAAGCATTCCTTTATTTCTGCATCTGTGTCGGCATGTATTGTTTTTGAACTTTTTAATAAAAAACATTCTAAAAGGGGTAAGATGATATTTCATTGTGGTTGCAATTTGCATTTCCCTGATAATTAGTGATGTTGAGTATTTTTACATATGTTTATTGGACATTTTTATATCTTATTTTGAAAAGCTTCTGTTCATGTCTTTTGCCCACACTGTAATGGGTTTGTTTTGTTTTTTCTTGATGATTTGCTTAAGTTCTTTGTATATTCTGGATATTAGCTCTTTACTGGATGTAGATTTTGCAAACATTTTCTCCCATTCTGTAGGTTCTCTATTTGCTCTGTTGATTATTTCCTTTACTGTGTAGAGGCTTTAAAAAATTTAATCAAGTCTCTTTATTTTTCGTGTTGCTGTGATTGGTTTTGGGGACTTCTTCATAAGTTCTTAGCCTAGATCAGTATCTTGAAGAATTTTTCCTACATTTTCTTCTAGAATTTTTGTAGTTTCCTGCCTTACATTTAAGTCTTTTATCCAAGCTGAAATAATTTTTGTGATTTGTGAGTGGTAGGGCTCTTGCTTAATTCTTCTGCATGCGGCAATCCAATTTTCCCACCATCATTTATTGAATAGGGCTGCTTTTCCCCAGTGTATGCTGTTGTCTGCTTTGTCATAGATCAGTTGGCTATATGTAGATGGTTTTATGTCTGGTTCTCTGTTTTGTTCCATTGTTTTATTTCTCTCTTTTTGTACCAATGCTATGCTGTTTTGGTTAAAATAACCTTCTAGTATACATGGAAGTCTGGTAATGTGATGCCGCCAGATTTGTTCTTTTTTGCTTAATATTGCTTTGCCTATTTGGGCTCATTTTTTATTCTAAACAAAGCATGAAATTCTTTTTTCTAGATCTCTGAAATATACCATTGGTATTTTTATGAGTATTTCATTGAATTTGTTAATTACTTTGTGTAGTATGGACATTTTAGTGTTGATTTTAGCAATTCATGAGCATGATATGTTTTTTCATTTGTTTTTGTCATCTGCAATTTATTTTCTCAGTGTTTTGTAGTTCTACTTGTAATTTTTAACCTCCTTGGTGAAGTATATATTTCTAAATATTTTATTTTTGTAGCTGTTGTGAATGGTATTGAGTATTTTATTTGACTTTTAGCTTGACTGTTATTGGTGTATAGAAATGCTGCTCATTTGTGTACATTGATTTTGTAACCTGAGATTTTGCTGAATGTATTTATCCATTCCAAGAGTCCTTTGGTGGACTTTTTGGGATATCCTTTATACAAGATCATATCATCAGTAAAAAAATGATAGTTTGACCTCCTCTTACCCAAAGTAGATATCCTTTTTTTTTCTTTCTCTGGTCTGTTTGTTCTGGCTAGGTATTCCAGTACCATGTTGAATAGAAGTAGTGACAGCGGGCACCCTTGTCTTGTTCTAGTTCTTAGGGGAATGCTTTTAACTTTTCCACATTCAGTATGATGTTGGCTGTTTTGGTTACATATAGCTTTTATAGTGTTGAATTATGTTCCATGGTACCTTCAGAGTCCTCAGTGGAGACCTTACAAGCCAGAGGGATTTGGGCCACATGTTCAGTTTTCTTAAACAGAACAGTCAGCCTATAATTTTGTATACTCCAAAATCAAATTTCATATACGAATGAGAAATAAAGACTTTTCCAGACAAGCCAACACTGAGGTAATTTGTTATGACCAGATTGGCCCTTTAGGAAATACTAAAAAAAAATCCTTATACATGGTTCAGCACAATACATAACCATCAGATTAAAATCAGCTAAAAGATAAAGATCACAGATCACATAACACAATAGAAAAAAAAAAACCGGTGCAATAAGGTACTAACCAACATGATGAACAGAGCAGCATCCCACTTATCAACTCTATCATTCAACATTAACGGCCTGAATGCCCCACTCAAGAGACATATTCCAGTTGAATGGATGAAAAAATGGAATGTAAGTATGTGCTATCCTTAGGAAACAAATCTAACTAACAAGAAATCATACAAAACCAAAAAGAAGGTGTCGAAAACATATTCCATGCAAACAGAAAGCAAAAAAGAGCAGATGTAGCCACTGTCCTATCAGATAAAACTGACTTCAAATCAACAAAGGTAAAGAAAAATAATGATGGCTGTTATATAATGGTGAAGGGAACAATTTAACAAGAAGACATGCCAATCCTAAGTTATGTGCACCTAACACAGGAGATCCCAGATTCATAAAGCAAATTATACTAGATCTAAATGAATAGATAAACAGCAGCATTATAATTGCAAGGGGATTAAACACCCCACTGGCAGAGCTGGAGATATAATTGAAACAGAAAATAAAGAAACACTGGATGTTACAGGGGATCTATACAAATGGGCTAACTGACATTTACAGAACATTCTACCCAAAAACTACTGAATTCTTCTCATCAGCACATGGACCATTTTTCCAAGCATGATCATATCTTAGGCCAAAAAACATTTCTCAACAAATTACAAAAAATCTAAATCATACAATATCCTCCCAAACCACAGTGGAAAAAAACTAGAAATCAATCACAAAAGAAACAGTCAGATATACACAAAGTCATGACGGTTTAAAAACCTGATGCTGAATGTTTATTGGCTTAATAATGCAATTAAGATAGAAATGAAAAGACTTCTAAAACAGAAAAACAAAGGGAACACAATCTATCAAAATCTATGAAATTCAGCAAAAGCTTTTCTAAGAGGAGAATTCATAGCTTTAATGGCTGCAATGAAAAGAAAGAAAGATCACAAATTAATCAAATAATGACACATTAAAAAAATCTAGAAAAGGAAGAGCTAACCAAACCCTAAGTCAACAGAAGAAAACAAATAACACTTAGGAGTTCTACCAAACATACAAAAATTAATTCATACCTATATTACAGAAACTATTCCACACCATTGAGAAGGATGATATCCTTCCTAACTCATTCTACAAAGCCAATATCAACTTAATACCAAAGCCAGGAAAGGATACAAAACAACAACAAAAAAGAAAATTACAGACCAATATCCCTCAGGAATATAGATGTAAAAATCCTAAACAAAATGTTAGCAAATAGAATTCAGCAGCACATCAAAAAATAATTCATAATGACAAGGTGGGCTTTATTCCAGAGATACAAGGCTGGATCAACATACACAAGTCTATAAATGCAATTTACCTCATAAATAAAAACAAGAACAAAGACCATATGATTCTGTCAATAGATACAGAAAAAGCATTTGACAAAGTCCAACACACATTTGTGTAAAAACTCTGAACAAAATAGGCATAGGTGGCTCAAACCTTAAATTTATCAAATCCATTTATGACAAACCCACTGCCAATATCATTCTGAATGGGGAAAAATTGAAACCATTCCATCTTCGAACCAGAACTAGACAAGGATGCCCACTATTTCCTCTTCTATTCAACATAGTGCTCGAAGTCCTAGCTATAGCAATCAGGCAAGAGACGGGTATTAAGGGCATCCAAGTGGGGGCAGATGAGATCAAACTTTCGCTCTTCACCGATGATATGATATTATACCTAGAAAAACCCATAGATTCATCCAAGAGACTCCCAGATTTGATAAAAGAATTCCCCAAAGTTTCAGGTTACAGAACCAATATACACAAATCAGAAGCATTCATATTTGCCAAGAACCATCAAGCAGAAACTCAAATGAAAAATGCAATAACTTTTACTATAGCCCAAAAGAAAATTAAATATCTAGGAGTATGTTTAACAAAAGATATGAAAGACTTATACAAGCAAACTATGAAACACTAAAAAAAGAAATTATAGATCATGTAAACAGATGGAAAAATCTACTTTGTTCATGGATTGGTAGAATCAATATCATTAAAATATCAGCATTACCTAAAGTTATCTAAAGAATTAATGCAATACCCATCAAAGTACCGCCATCATTCTTTAAAGATCTAGAAAAACAATTCTTCACTTTGTATGGAACCAGATAAAACCTCATATAGCCAAAGAAATCTTAAGTAAAAAGAACAAACTAGGAGGCATCAGTCTTCCTGACTTAAAGCTGTACTATAAAGCAATAATAGTTAAATCAGCCTGGGACTGGCACAAGAACAGAAGCATCAATATTTGGAATAGAACTGAGATTCCAGAGATGAAACCATCTGCATACGGTAACATAATCTTTGATAAAGCAGACAAAAATGCACAATGGGGAAAATAATCTCTCTTCAATAAATTGTGCTGGGAAAACTGGATATCTACATGCAGAAGATTGTATGAAACCTTAAGAATCCTAGAAGAAGATGTTGGGAAAACCCTATCAGACATTAACCTAGGCAAATAATTATTGAGGAAGATCCCCAAGGCAATCACCACAGCATCAAAAATAAACAAATAGGATTGGATCAAATTAAAAACCTTCTGCACAGCCAAGGAAACTATCATTAGAGCAAATAGACAACCCACAGAATGGGAGAAAATATTTGCTGTCTTCACTTCTGATAAAGGTGTAATAACAAGAATCTATCTACAACTCAAAAGAATTAACAAGAAAAAATCAAACAACCTCATCAAGAAATGGGCAACAGAAATGAACAGAAACTTCTCCAAAGAGTACAGAATAATGGCCAGCAAACATATAAAGAAACTTACATAATGCGTGTGATGCGCACCACCTGGGGATTGGACAAGCTTGAAGCTCTGGCACGGCGGGGGTCGGGGGAGGGTTAGCAGGGGCAATATATGTAACCCTAACAATATCTGTATCCCCATAATATAATGAAATAAAAGGGAAAAAAGGAAATGTTAAACATGTCTAATCATTAGAGAAATGCAAATCGAAACCACAGTGAAATACCACCTAACCCCAGGGAGAATGGCCTGCATCAAGAAATCCCAAAACAACAAATGCTGGAGAGGATGTGGAGAGACAGGAACACTCTTACACTGCTGGTGGGACTGCAAATTAGTGCAGCCTTTGTGGAAAACAATTTGGAGATACCTCAAATATCTAGAAATAGAAATTCGATTCGACCCAGCAATAGCATTGTTAGGCATCTACCCAAAGGAGCATAAGACATTCTATTATAAAGACATCTGCACCCGAATGTTTATGGCAGCACAATTCACTATTGCAAGGACATGGAAACAACCAAAGTGCCCGTCAATTCATGAGTGGATAATTGAAATTTGGTATTTGTTCACAATGGAATATTACTCCAGTCTAAGAAAAAACAGCGAGCTAGCACCGCTTATACTATCCTGGATTAAGCTTAAGCCCGTTATCCAAAGTGAGGTGGCACAAGATCATGAAAATGGGCTCCACATGTACTTGCCATCAAATTGGTACTGACTGATTAAAACTATGGTGCTTAAATGTTGGTAGTGTTCACCAGGGATTTTGGGGTGGGTAGACCCACATCTTAGGGATGTGGTGAGCATTGTGGAGGCGAAGGGCATACCTCTAACCCTTCCTAAGGAGAGGCAAAGATACAAAGTGTAACCAAAATGTAAAAAAAAACATTTATCGGGTGTTGGGCAGGTGAGAGGGGGGAGGAGGGGATGGGTGTATACTTACATAATGAGTGTGATGCGCACCACCTGGATGATGGACATGCTAGAAGCTCTGATCTTGTGGGAGAGGGAGGGGTGGCAAGAGCAATATATGTAACCTTAACAATATTTGTACCCCCATAATATGATGAAAAAAAAAGAGAAGAAATAACAAAGGTCTGAGCAGAGCTGCCCAAAATGGAAAACAAAGAATTGGCACAAACATCAGTGAAAAAAAATATTTTGTTTAAAAGACAAAGAAAACTGATAGATGTCTTGCTAGATTAACCAGGAATAGAAGAGAAAGGACCAAAATAAGCTTAATCAGAAATGAAAAAGGGACATTACAACTGATAACACAGAGATACCAAATGCCATATGTGAAAATCTCTATGCACATAAAATAGAATACATAGAGAAATGGACACATTCCTGGAAGCACACAACCTCCTATGACCCAATCAGGAGAAAATAGAACTCCTGAACAGATCAATAACAAGCAGCAAGATCAAAGCAGTCGTAGGAAATATTCTAACCAAAGAGAAAACTCAGAATTGATGGATTGATAGCTGATTTATATCAGACCTACAAAGAAGAGCTGGTACCCATACTGCAGAAATTTTTCCATAACATTGTGAGGGAGGGAATTCTCCTCAACTTATTCTATGAAACCAGTATTACCTTGATAACAAAGACAAGAAAGGACACAATAAATACAAAAACTATGGAGTAATATCACTTTTAATATCACTTTTGAAGATAGATACAAAAATCCTCAATACAATACTAGGAAACTGAATTCAACAGTACATCAAATAAACAATACACTGTGACCAACTGGGTTTCATTCCAGGGATGCAAGGATGGTTCAACATATGTAAATCAATAAATGTAATTCCCCACACAAATAGAAGTGAAAACAAAGATCATATGATCATCTAAATTGATGATCTGCATTTCAATTGATACCAAAAATTCATTTTACAAAATCTGGCACCATTTTATGATAAAAATCCTCAACAACCTAGATATTTTAGTGTTTTTGAAGATTTTTACATCAATAATCATAAGGGATACCTGTATGTAGTTTTCTTTGTGTAATATTCGTTTGACTTTGATATCAGGATAAATCTAGCCATGAAGAATCATTTAGTAAGTTCCTCACTCTTCAAATTTTTGGAACATTTTCAGAATAATTTGTATTCTTTCCTCTTCACATTTTTTGTAGAATTCAACAGTGAAATCATCTGATCCCATGGATTTTCTTTGCTGGATATTTCACAATATGATTCAATCTCTTTACTTGCTATAGCTCTATTCAGATTTTTGATTTTTATGTATATTTCCAACTTTCTGTAGATATTGAGAGTTTTCTAATTAATGCTTGCCACAGCAGTGTATGATGTTTTCCATTTCTCACATCCTTGCCCATTGTTGATATTGTTGGACTTAAATCTTTGTCAATACAAAGGCTGTGAAATAGTATTTCTTCTTTGAAATTTAATTTAATTTAATTCAAGAGTCCTGTTTAAGTCCAGTGTTCCTTTATCCATTTTCTGCTCCAATTATGTTTCCAGTTCTGTAAGTGGAGTGTTGCAGTCCCCAACTATTAAGATGCTACTGTTTTTATTTCTTTCCTTTTTTTTCTTTTTTCTTTTTTTTTCTTCTTCTTCTTTTTTTGTTTTTTGCTTATAACTGGAAGAATTTGATTTATTTAAATGGGACATTCTGTGTTAGGTGCATATATATGTAGGATTGTTATGTCTTCTTCTTGAATTGCTCCCTTTATAATTATGTAATGACTATCTTTGTCTTTTTTTTACTATTGTTGATTTAAAGTCTATTTTATCTAATATGAGAATGTCTACACCTGCTCCATTTTGGTTTCCATATGCATAAAATATTTTTGTCCGTCCTAATACCTAGAGTCTGTGTGAGTCCTTGTAATTTAGATGTATTTCTTTGAGAAAACAGTCAGGCAAAAGAAGGAATAAATGACATCCAAATAATAAAAGAGGTCAAACTATTGTTGTTTGCTGATGATATGATATTGCATTTAGTAAACCCTAAAAATCCCACCAAAATACTCATGGAATTGATAAATTCAACAATGTGTCAGGGTACAAAATCAATTTACACAATTCATTAGCACTCTATATATTAATAACACTCAAGTGGAAAGGGAAATAAAGGACTTGAAACCATTCATAATAGCTACAAAGGAGACAAAATGCCTAGAAATAGACTTAACAAAGGAGGTTAAAGACTTGAACAAGAACTACAAAACACTGATGAAAGTAACCAGAGATGACACAAATAAATTAAAAACTATGCCCTGCTCATGATTTGTTAGAGTAAATGCCTTTAAAATGTCTATAAAACACATAGTGATTTACAGATACAAAATAATCTCCATCATAATACCAGAATCATATTTCACAGTGATAGAAAGAAAATCATCTTAAGCTTCATTTGGAATCAAAAAAGAACCCTAATAGCCAAAGGAATCTTAATTTAAGACCACAAATCTTGAGGTATCACATTACTAGGCTTTAAATTATATTACAAGGCTATAATAACCAAAAGAGCATAGTAATGGTATAAAAGTAGAGACATGGACCAATGGAACAGAATAGAGAAGCCAGAAATAATACTATCTACCTACAACCAACTGATCTTTGACAAAGCAGGCAACAACATAGAAGTCTATTCAAAAATGATGTTGGGAAAATTGAGTAGCCACATACAGAAGAATTAAATAAGATTCCTATCTTTTGCCATATAAAAATTAACTCATGATAGATTAAAGCCTTAAATGTAAGGCAAAACAGCAAAAAAAAAAAAATCTAGAAGAAAATATGGAGAAACTTTTCCAGACATTGGCCTAGGCAAAGAATTTGACTAGGTCCTCAAAGGCAAATGCAACAACAAAAATAAAACAAATGGTACTTAATTAAATAAGAAGTTTTCCACACAGCAAAGGAAATAATCAACAGAGTGAACATAAAACCTACAAACTGTGAGAAAATATATGCAACCTCTACATCTGACAAAGGTCTGATATCCAGAATCTACAATGAACTTAAATAAATCAGCAAGATAAAAACAAATAACTCCATCAAAAAGGGGCAAAAGCATATACCAAATTTTAATTATCCATTCCTGGATGGATGGGCACTTGGGTTGTTTCCAAGACCTTGCAATAGTGAATTGGGCTGCAATAAACATTCGGATGCATATGTCTTTATAATAGAAAGTCTTATGCTCTTTCGGGTAGATGCCCAACAATGCTAATGCCGGACCAAATGGTATTTCTATTTCTATCTGTTTGGAATATTACTCAATTCTAAGAAACGACAGTCAGCTGGCACCGTTTATGCTATCCTGGATAAAGCTTAAGCCTGTTATACAAAGTGAGGCG
>VBSM01000568.1:9715741-9732542 GCA_008086735.1 Cheirogaleus medius | reverse complement strand
GCGGGTGCAGATGTCTTTATAATAGAATGACTTATGCTCTTTTGGGTAGATGCTGAACAATGCTATTGCTGGGTGGAAAGGTATTTCTATTTCTAGCTGCTTGAGGTATCTCCAAATTGTTTTCCACAAAGGTTGCATTAATTTGCAGTCACACCAGCAGTGTAAGAGAGTTCCTCTCTCTGCACATCCTCGCCAGCATGTGTTGTTTTGGGATTTCTTGATATAGGCCATTCTCACTGGGGTTAGGTGGTATCTCATTGTGGCTTTGATTTCCATTTCTCTGATGATTAGAGATGATGAGCATTTTGCTCTCTTCACCACTGATAAAGGCCTAATAACAAGAATCTATCTAGAACTTAAAATAATTAACAAGAAAAAATCAAACAATCCCATCAAGAAATGAGCAACAGAAATGAACAGAAACTTCTCCAAAGAAGACAGAATAACAGAAAGCAAACATATGATGTTGGTATTTTGATGGGGATTGCATTAAATCTGTAAATCACTTTGAATGGTAAGGACATGTTAACCCTGTTAGTTCTACCAATCCATGAGCATATGATACATTTTCCATTCATTTGTGTCTTCTGAAATTTCTTTCATTGTGTTTTGTAGTTATCCTTGTAGAGATCTTTCATCTCCTTGCTTAAGTATATTCCTATATATTCCTAAGTATTTTATTTTCTTTGTAGCTATTGTGAGTGGTATTAAGTCTTTGATTTGACTCTCAGCTTGACTGTTATTGGTACATAGAAATGCTACTGATCTGTGTACATTGATTTTATAACCTGAGCCTTTGTTGAATTTGTTTATCAATTCCAGGAGTCTCTTGGTAGAGTCTTCAGGATTTTCTCTATACAAAATCAAATCATCAGCAAAAAGTGATAGTTTGACCTCATGTTTCCTGATTTGGATACTCTTTATTTCTTTCTCTTGCCTATGGCTCTGTCTATGAGTTACAGTACTGTGTTGAATAAAAGTGATGACAGTGGGCACACTTGTCTTGTTCCAGTTCTTAAGGAGAATGCTTTCAATATTCCCCAATTAGTATGATGTTGGTGGCGGGTTCATCATATGTGCCTTTTATATTTTTGAGTTATATCCCTTCTAGGTTTAGTTTTTGAGAGTTTTTATCATTAAAGAGTGCTCAGATTAGTTGAATTCTTTTTCTACTTCTATTTAGATAATCATATGATGTTTCTTTTTGCTTTTGTATCAGTGGTGAATCACATTTATTGATTTGTATATATTGAACAATCCTGCATCCCTGGGATGAATACCACTTGGTCATAGTGGATTAGTTTTTTATGTACTATTGAATTTGGTTTGCTAGTATTTGAATGAGAATATTTGAATTTATCTTCACTAGGGATATTGGCCTATAGTTTTATTTGTTTATTTATTTATTTATGTATTTATTCATTCATTCCTGTGTTATTTCATGACTTCAGTATCAAGGTGATACTGCCTTCATAGCATGCATTAAAGAGAATTCTGCACAGCTAGAAAAATTATCAACATTATAAAATAGATAACCTACATAGGGGGAGAAAATATCCACAAACCACATATCTGACAAAGGGCTGATACAACGAATCTACAGAGTACTCAAGCAAATCAGAAAAAAAATACCAACCCCATTAAAAAGTGGACAAAGACATGAATAGAATCTTTTCAAAAAAAATAGACAAATGGCCAATAAACATATGACAAAATGCTCAACATCACTAATTATCCGGGAGATGAAAATTAAAACCACAATGAGATATCACCTTGTCCTTTTAGAATGCCATTTATCAAAAAGTCCAAAATCAATACATGCTGCCATTGATGCAGAGAGATAGGAATGCTTATACACTCTTGATGGGACTATAAATTTGTATAACCTCTATGGAAAATGTTATGAAGAGTTCTCAAATAACTAAAAGTAGACCTACCAATCAATCCAGCAATCCTACTAGTGGGTATTTGCCCAAAGGGAAATAAGTCATTTTATCAAAAAGACACCTGCACTTGAATGCTTATTGCAGCACAATTTATAATCCAAAACATGTAAAAACAACCACAGTGCCCATCAATTCATGAATAGATTAATAAAATGTGGTATAAGTATACCATGGAGTACTACTAGGTCAGAAAATAGGATGAATTAATGACATTCGCAACAATTTGAATGGAACTTGAGACCATTATCCTAAGTGAAGTTTCTTTTGATAGGAAAAACAAACACTACAAATACTTCTTATTAAATTGGAACTAAACGATGAGCACACACCTTCAAATCAGGATTTAAAACTCAGTGGAAATCAAGCTGGGGGAGGGGGCGGAGTGCAAGGGCAAAAAACTAGTTGTGACTCAAGTATTAGAAAAGCAATTAATGTAAACAAAAATATCTGTACCTTCTTAATATTTAAAAAAGGAGGAAAAGAAATAGAAAAATCAATCTTATCATATAAAAGATCATCTAATGTATTTCATGCCTAAACTTATTTTAGCCATTTGCTTAATCATTTGCTAACATCTACTACTCTAAGTAATCAACAATTTGTAGGGGATTTCATCTATGGAAAAACATTTGTGAGGGTTCAGTTTGCTGCAACATACATATATTCTTTATTTAACCAATTAAATGTATTATTTCCAAAACGTCCCTCCAATACTGTGTTTGTATGTGTTTGTTTCTATTTTTCTTTTCTTTTCTCTTTTTTTGTTCAGTTTTAGAGTCACCTTCCTGCATTTGACAATCTTGGAGTGGCTGCATGCATATCATTAGTATCCCCTCTCCTTGCTCAGGCTGGCCTAGAAAACAACCATCTAATTTTAGGCAAATGTCTAGGAAGGTACTGAGTGACCCAGAAGCCCCCATAAACTGAAGTTTGGAAAAATAAATAAGTTGACCATACCTGGGAGACTATTATAACTGTTTTCCTGCCACATGTCCTATAGTTTAAATAAGTGTGCATCTGAAGTGTATGTGTGTGTATGTGTGTGTATGCACATATATCTCAAAAGACCATATAATGATATGCACCCCCCTCACAAAAGTGTCCAATTGGTGTTGTGCACAAAACAATGGCTTAGAAACTGACCTTTTAGCAATGGTTTTCCCTGGCTCATATCGAACAAGGGAATGGGGGGGGGATTTTGTGCTTAGCCCCTTTTAAAAGGGAACTCAAGAAAGGATAATGGGTTGATATTTTTCAAAAAATCCCAAAACAACAAATGCTGGCGAGGATTTGGAGAGACAGGAATACTCTTACACTGCCGGTGGGACTGCAAATTAGCGCAACCTCTGTGGAAAAGAATTTGGAGATACCTCAAAGAGCTGAAAATAGAAATAGCGTTTGATCCAGCAATAGCACTATTAGGTATCTACCTAAAAGAACAAAAGACATTCTATAATAAAGACATCTGCACCCGAATGTTTATGGCAGCACAATTCACTATGCAAGGGTGTAGAAACAACTGAAGAGCCTGTCAATTCATAAGTGGATTAATAAAATTTGGTATATGTATACAACAGAATGTTACTCAATTATAAGAAATGACTGTGATTTAGCACCTCTTATATTTTCCTGGATAGAACTGAGCCCATCCTCTGAAGTGAGGAATCACAAGAATGGAAGAATGAGCTCTACATGTACTCGCCATCAGATTGGCACTAACTGATCAACACTATGGTGCTCACAAAGTAGTAATATTCTTCAGGAATTGAGGGCTAGGGAGTGGGTAAACTCACCACTAATGGACTCGGTGAGTGTGGTAAGGGGGAAGGGCATGCCTCAAATAATGGTTTGGGTGTGGCAAAGTCATAACATGCAACCAAAATATTTGTACCCCCATAGTATCTTGAAATAAATAAATAAATACCCAAATAAATAACAAAGACTTATTAACTATCTGTCAAATACATAATAAAATGGGCATTGCAGAGTATATTTTCTTAGCAAGTGAAAGATGGTGAACTAAATTTTACACTAACTATCAATTAGAGTAACAAAAGATGAGTGGATAAATGGATATTTTTAATAAAGTTCTTTTAATAAGTTGTTTTGGGTAAGCTAATCAATTATAGAATATTATTTGTTTATTTTTATTTAATTAACAAATTATAATTGTATATATTTTATATTTATGGGTACAAAGTGATGGTTACATTTGTATAATGTAAGGTTTACAATATATTTACTTTATGGAATGATTAAATCGAGGTAGTTAATAAAGGTATCACCTCACGTATTTATCATATTTTTGTAGTAAAAACACTTAAAATTTACCTTTTTAGTAATTTTATAACATGCAATGTGTCATTATTTGTTACAATTATAATTCTATACTGTGGATCGCTAAAGCTTATTCCTCTCGCCTCATTGAAATGTTGTACCCTTTTGTCAACATCTCTCTTTTCTCCATCTACCCCGCTCCCCAAGCCTCTGGTAACCACCATTGTATTCTCTATTTCTATAAGTCCAAGTTTTTTTAGAGCACACACATAAGTTATGCAGTATTTGTCTTTCAATGCCTGGCTTATTTCACTTAATGTCCTCCAGGTTCAACAATTTTGTTGAAATATTCACTATAAAGCAGAACTGTTAGTACAGAAGTCAATAAACATTTTATGTAATTGGACAGTTACTAAATATTTTTGGCATTATGACTATACAGTCTTTGTCACAACACAACTTGACCACTGTAATGCAAAACAACAAGAGATGATGCATTTAATATAAACACTTGACTATGTTCCAACAAACTTTATTTACAAGTTCAAGCAACAGGCTAGATTTGCCCACAGTAAATAGTTTTCAGAAAAATACTGGATAACTGAGGAGGTTGTAAGTACACTTCTAGCTTGCGAAAATTTTGCTAAAATTTAAGGTGAGCAAATTAATTTCAGTATTGATTTCTAGCATTGTCTCTTTATAGTGTTATCTTAAGAAGTCTCATAAAATATATACTGTTACTTATATCAGTGCAAAATTTCCTTTTCAATGTTGATTAAAACCAACCTGATATGTAAAGAAAGACATAATTAATTAATTCCAGCATATTATGGAGGTACAAATGTTTAGGTTACGTATGTTGCCCTTGTTTCCCCTAACCCCCGAGTCAGAGCTACAAGCATGTCTGTCCCCCAGATGGTGCACATCACACTCATTATGTATGTATATACTCATCCCCTCCTCCCCCATCTCATCTGCCTGCTGATAAATGTTATTCCTGTATGCACAGTTAGGTGTTCATCAGTGAAACTCATTTGCTGACGCGTACATGAGGTGCTTATTTTTTCATTCTTGGGTTATTTAACTTAGTAGAATGGGTTCCAACTTTATCCAGGAAAATACAAGAGCTGCTATATCACCATAGTTTCTTTATTTTTATTTCAGCATATTATGGGTGTACAAATTTTAGTGTTTCAAATAATGCCCTTTCCCCCTCCCCCCACAAGTCTGAACTTCAGGCGTGACCATCCCTCAGACGGTGCACATCTCACTCATTATGTATGTACACTGCCTTTTCTCCCCTGCCTTTGCCCTATCCATGGCTGCTGAGAGAGAATTTAGCCACTGCCTGGAGGCATCTTTAGGGAATGGGACCCTTTTGTTTGGGGATCTACACTGGACTGAGGGGTACTCAGAATGTTAGCTCCCTACCCACCAGCCCTCCCAAGTACCGCTTGTCTGGACTCCAGGAGAGCAGGGTAAATCCCTAGGTGAAGAGACATCAATCCAGCTTGGGCACCCTGTGGGTGATTTGGGAGCAGCACTCCTCTCCCTGGCATTGTCAGAGATTGATCTCCAGGGCCCAGGGGATGGGCTTGCAGCCCAGATCCTGTACACCCAGGTCTTGATCGGATTGCTCTAGGGCACAGAAGAGATATTTGTGAACAAGCCTAAAGAGGTGTGTGTGCCTTGAGAGTCAGAACAGTATAACTGAAGGGCAACCCTCTCCACACAGGAAGGCCATGCACCCAGACCAGGCTTCGATCCTGGGCAGGAAATCTGCAGACCCGCATCACAGCCATGGGAGATCCACTGGCTTGAGGTCTTGCCTGCTTTCAGAGGTCTGGGAGAAACTGCAAAATACTGGAGGGGGGAAAGGAGCGAGGCCTGCTTCAGACTGCAGGTCTCAGACAGCACCACCCCACACACAGACTTTTCCACTGAGTGGGACCATTTCAGGCCCTCCCTGGAAGCTTTGCCTAGAAGTAGTGTACAGATGTTTGACCCGTGCTAACAGCAATTGTGGAGCTTGAGTGCAGGCTCACTCAATCCACCGCCATCCAGACTAATGAATCAACCCACCCCCATTGAGGTGGAGAATAAGGGCACACCTGGAAGTCCCAGCATCCCACCCACCACCTGAGGCACTAGAGTGCCTCTCCAGAGGAACAAGAGCTGGTTGTAGGACCCAAAAACAACACTGCAGCCTGCTCCTCTCAGCAAGCACCACCTACTGACAAGGATGTCATTCTGCACACTGTTTTACTGCATCTACTGACTCATCATAAAGAGTGTGGTTGAATCTCACTCACAAACACCACCTCCTGGCTCACAGATGAAATAGGGCATGTAAGAAGCAACAGCTGATCCAGATGGGAAAGAATCAGTGAAAAAATCCTGGAAATATGAATAATCAAATGGAAATCACTCCCCTAAAGGGGAGCACCAGCTCTCTAGCAATGGACATCAACCAAATTCCAAACACTAAAATGACAGAAGAATAAGTTGGAACATGGATTGTAAGAAAACTCAACAATATGTAAGAAAAAAGATGGATAACGAACACAAAGAAAGCACACACACACACAAAAATCCAGAACATGGAAGAAAAATTCACTAAAGAAATTGAAATATTATAGAAAAAGCAAACCAAACTCCTTAAAATGAAGAATTTATTCAAGGAATTACAAAACACAATAGAAAACCTCAAGAACAGTGTAGATCAAACAGAGAAAAGAATCTCCAGGATTGAAGATAACACCTTTCAATTAAATAACTCAGTCACAGAAATAGAGCAGAGAAATAAGAGAAAAGAGCAAAGACTTTGGGGAAAATCAAAAGATTCTTTGAACTAAATGACAAAGGAGACATAGCTAAAACAGTCCTGAGAAGAAAAATTATATCCATAAATGCTTACATTAACAAGCCAGAAACACCACAAATAAACAATCTAATGAATCATCTCAAAGAACTGGAAAAGGATTAGCAAACCAACCCCAAACCCAGTAGAATAAATGAAATAACAAAGAAAAAGCAGAAATAAATGAAATTGATAATAAAAAAAACTATATGAAAGATTAATAAAACAAAAAGTTGGTTCTTTGAAAGAATAAAAAAATTGACATGCCACTGGCTAGATTAATGAGAAACAGAAAAGAAAGGACTCTAATAAGCTCCATCAGGAATGAAAAAGGAGAAATTACAACTGATGCAATGGAAATAAAAAATATCATCTATGAATACTATTATAATTTTATGCACATAAACTGGAAAATGTGGAGGAAATAGAAAAATTCTTAGAAACACACAGCCTCCCTAGGCTCAGTCAGGAAGAAACAGATTTCCTGAACAGACGAATATCAAGTACCATAATTGAAACAGCAATAAAAAAAGCCTTCCTAAAAACAAAAGTCCCATATCAGACGGTTTCACACCCGAATTTTACCAGACCTACAAAGAAGAATTGGTGCCTATCCTGTGGGAATTATTCCACAACATTCAGAAGGAAGGAATCCCCCCAAAAGCATTTTATGAAGCCAACATCACCCTGATACCAGAACCAGGAAAGGATGCAACAAAAAAGGAAAACTACAGAGTAATATGCCTTATGAATATAGATGTAAAAATTCTCAACAAAATCCTAGCAATTGCATTCAGGTGCTTATCAAAAAAAATTCGTTATGAACTAAGAGGGCTTCATAGCAGAGGTGTGGGAATGGTTCTACATACGCAAATCTATAAATGTAATTCACAACATAAATAGAAGCAAAAGCAAAGATCATATGATCCTCTAAATAGATGCAGAAATAGCATTCAACAAAATTCAAAACCCTTTTTATGACAAGAAGGCTTAAAAATTAGGCATAGGCGGGACATACCTAAAATTAATACAAGGCACACATGACAAACTCATAGCCATCATCATACTGAATGGGGAAAAATTGGAAGCATTCCTGCTTAAAACTGGAACCAGACAACGTTGCCGCCTAGCACCACTTCTATTCGACATAGTGCTTGAAGTTCTAGCCAGAGTATTCAGACAACAGAAGCAAATCAAGGGCATCCAAATGGGGGCAGAAGAGGTCAAATTCTCTCTCTTTGATGATGATAACATCTTTTATGTAGAAAACCCCAAAGATTCTGCCATGAGACTACTAGAATTGGTAAACAAATTTACCAATGTCTCAGGTTATAAAATCAATGTACAGAAATCAGTAGCATTCCTATATGCCAAAAACAGTCAAACTGACAACCAAATAAAAGACTCAATACCATTCACAATAGCAACAAAGAAAATAAAGAACCTAGGAATATATTTAACTAAGAAG
Source organism: Cheirogaleus medius (assembly GCA_008086735.1). Taxonomy (NCBI): domain Eukaryota; kingdom Metazoa; phylum Chordata; class Mammalia; order Primates; family Cheirogaleidae; genus Cheirogaleus; species Cheirogaleus medius. The sequence goes on along the minus strand of VBSM01000568.1, from coordinate 9,723,991 downwards.
ATAAAATAACTTTACAGGGAGGACTACGAAACACTGAGGAAGGAAATAGCAGAGGATATAAAAAGGTGGAAAACCATAGCATGCTCATGGGTCGGCAGAATCAACATTGTTAAAATGTCTATATTATCCAAAGCGATCAACAGATTCAAGGCAATCCCTATTTAAATACCAACACTATTTTTCACAGACATAGAAAATTAATTCTATGCTTGGTATGGAACCAGAGAAGATCTCATATAACCAAAGCAATCTTATGCAAAAAGAACAAATAAGGAGGCATCAATTTACCGGACTTCACGCTAAACTACAAGACTATAGTGATGAAAACAGCAAATTACTGGCACAAGAACAGGAACATAGACCAATGGAACAGAACTGAGGACCCAGATATAAAACCAATCTCATATAGCCATCTAATCTTTGACAAAGCAGAAAAAAACATACACTGGGGAAAATAATCCTTAATCAAAATGGTGCTGGGAAAACTGGATAGCCACATGTACAAGACTGAAACAGGATCCACACCTTTCCCTTATCATAAAGATCACTTCAAGGTAGATAACAGACTTAAACCTAAGTTGTGAAACTATAAAAATTCTAGAGGAAATGGTGGAAAGAAACTTATAGACATTGGCCTAGGCAAAGAATTTATGAAGACCCCAAAGTAAATAACAACAACAACAAAAATAAATAAATAAATGGGACCTGATCAAATTAAAAGCTTTCTGCACAGCCAAGGAAACTATCATTAAGCAATTGACAACCTACACAATGGGAAAAAATATTGAAATGTTACACATCTGATAAAGGGCTGATAACTAGAATCCATATAAAACTCATGGAAATCAGCAAGAAAAAATCAAACAACCCTATCAAAGAGTGGGCAAAGGAAAGAAGATAGACTAATGGCTAACTAACATATTAAAAAATGCTCAGCATCTCTAATCATCAGGGGAATGCATATCAAAACCACAATGAGATATCACTTATCTCCAGTGAGAATGGCCTTTACCAAAAAGTCCCAAAACAATGAATGTTGGCATGGTTGTGGATAGATAGGAGCATTCATACACTGCTGGGGGAACTGCAAACTAGTACAACCTCTGTGGAAAGCAACATGGAGATACCTCAAAGAGCTACAAGTAGAACTACCATTTGATCCCACAATCCCCTTTCTGGGCATCTATACAAAAGAACAAAAGACATTCTATAAAAAGACATGTGCAGTAGAATGTTTATAGCAGCACAATTCAGTGCCCATCAATACATGAGTGGAATAACAAAATGTGGTATATATATACCATGGAGCTCTATTCAGTCACAAAAACAATGGTGATATAGCACCACTTGTATTATCCTGGATAGAGCTGAAACCCATTCTACTATATGATGTATCCCAAGAATGGAAAAACAATCATGACCATCAAAACAATACTCACCATCAATTTGGTTTTAACTGATCAACACCTAAGTGCACATACAGTAATAACATTTATCGGGTGTCGGGCAGATGGGAGGGAAGAGGAGGATTTGGGTGTATACACACCTAATGGACGCAGAGTCCACTGTCTGGGGGATGGACACACTTGAAGCTCTGACTTGGGTTGGGCAAGGGAAAGATGCATCACCTAAACATTTGTACCTCCATTATATGCTGAGATTTTAAAAATTAAAATATAAAATCTAATTGCCATAATTTTCTATAGAGTTTATTAGTTTTATTTTTTTTAAAAACAATTGAATAGCTAATAAATACACTTGGTTTGAATAAAAAACTCAAGATGTATAGTGAAAAGTCTCCCTACCATCTCTATTCCATATATGCCCAGTTCCACCTTACCCTCGTCCTACACAAGTAACCATTTTTATTGATTTAATTTGTATTCTTCCAGAATTTCACTGTGCATGCAAGCTAATATAAAATATATTCATATTTTCATCACTTTTTTACACAAAACTTCATTTATTTATACATTAATTTGTACTTTGTTTTTTTCTCTTAATATCTCAATATTATTTTTCTAAGCAGTGCATTTAGAACATCTTCAGTTTTTATTATGGATGAATAGTATTCTATCTGTATACCTATTATTCTCATTACATACATATTGTAACCTAAACAGTTCTCTTTGATGGAAATTTGTATTATTTCTGACATTTTGCTATTAGAAACAAAGCTGCAATATAATAATTTTATATATGCCATTTTGCATGTGTGCTACTGAAAAGAGTAATGAATTTGCTGAAGAAGAAATGCTCTATCAAAGGATACATGACTTAGTAATTTTGATAATTATTGCTAAGTCTTGTACTAGTTTACATTCCTACCAGCAATATATGAGTGTCAGTTTCCCCACAGTCTAGACAACAGCATATCATCAATCTTTAGAAATTTTTAGTGTCTTATAAGGAAAAAATGCTAGCTCAGTATTGTTTTATTTGCATTTCTCTTACCATAAGTTTGGTTGAGTAAATATTCTTAAGTTTGAGAATTATATGTATTAATAGTTCCTTTTTCAGGAACTCTTCATTCTTATTTCCTATTTTCCATTAGATGATTATTTTTATTTTTTTATTTTGGAGTTATTTATAATATTAGAACAATTAGTTCTTTATGAGTTATAAATATTTTTCCAGCTGGGCACCCGTATTTGAAATTTGGATATGGCGTTTTTAGCTATGACTGTGTTTTTTTAAATATACATAGGCTCTTCTTCTTAAGATGGGATTACTACCCAATAAACCCATAAGTTGAAAATTTAAGTAAAAAATGCATAGCTGACTGAGAATCGCTGCTCACTACCTCTGCCCAGAAGCTGTACTAGAAGTACAGTTTCTACTGAATACCAATCGGTTTAGAACCAACATAAAGTCAAAAAATAAGTGAACCATCGTAAGTTGGTGACCGTCTCTGGTTTTATTATCAATCTTTCCTTTCATTGCTTATGTATTTTTGGTCATAATTTGGAAGGCTTTCCATCCCAAGGTTTTAAATATCTTCTTCCAAGGTTTCTTCTAAAACTATTATGGTTTTCTTACATAGGCCTGAGTGTGCAGTGCCAGTTTTATATCTCCTAATTCCAACCCTGCCTCCCTTTTTCAGTGAACACTGTTTCTACCATATTAGTCATCTTGTCATTTTTCAGAAATGTTTTCTACTTCTATTTAAGTGTCTTTGCTTAAGAAAATACTTTTTTAAAGATATCCTATTTTTCTCACTGAACCCATACCTATTGTTAAGGCATTTAGGCCCATCTAAACCCCTAAAGCTTCCACAAATTCACTGATAACCTAATCCCTCCCTTTCCCATTCTCAGTGAATTATTTGCACCTCAACTATAATACTTACTAAGTCTGCCTTTCAAAATATGTTGTGTATTAGTCTCCTCCAGTAGAATGAAAGCCCTTATAAGTCAGGAAAAAGTGACTCATGCATCTTTTAAGTGCCCATATACCCAACATAGTGCTTTCCAAATGATAAGTTCTCATACATTAAATTGAATTTCATTTCCTCATCTCTCCTTTCTTCCTCTTTTTTAAAATCTCTTCTTTTTTCTTCTTTTCACCATCCATTTTTCCATTATTCTTTCTCTTTTTTGATCTAACAAATATAGCTTTCAAAATATATTTTCTTATAACACCATTTCCACTAGCAAATCTAACACCCTGCAATACTCCAACATAATTGTTTTCTGCAAGTCACTCCTCATTTCCTGGACCACCTCCTATAAATCATCCATCTTGATTAATAGTTAGAAATAAAATTTTTTTGCCTATACCCAGTTTATAGAAGAATCCACTCATGTTTTTTCCAGTATCTGTTTGGTTTTGACCTGTTTACATTTTGATCTCTGACCCATTTAGGAAATTTTTCTTGTGTGTAGTGTAAAAGTAAATTGTTATGTCTTACAAAATATTTACCTTCATTAAAGTACACCTTTACTTACTGTCTATAATATGAATCCAGTCACTTCTTATTTTATTTTAATAAACCACATACCTTTTTCATCCCACATATTTAATATTATTCATCATTCATATTTAACAATATTCTTAAAATTTATATATGTGGACTAAGATTCTCCCATGAAAAATATAAAGAAAAATTTTGTTTCATTCTCTCCATTTGTCTTTACCTTGCCTATAAAAATAGGTTTTTATATGCCTTCATTTCTTTAATTCTAAAACTACCTTAACAATAATCATCTCTACCTATATTTTCTCAAAATACAGTAAAATTTTCAACAAAATTTCCCTTAGTAAACAGTGGATACTCATAATGCAATCTATATCATGGAGTCATGGCTCCCTTATAGTTCCTTCGAGCCAGTATTTCCCAAAATATGATTAGTATTTTCATATGTACATCAGTTAGAATGTTTTGGGCTATAAGTATTAACTAACTCAAATAACTATGACTTAAACAAAAATGAATTTATTATCACATGTTACAAGAAGTCTTAAGGTAGACAACTCCTAAAATGGTTGTTTAAGGAGTCAATGACATGAAGGACTCAAGTTCTTTCCAATTCTCCTTTGCTCTCTGCCACATATTATGCCACAGAATTACTATAGAAAGTCCATATGTCACACTCATACATAAACATCAACAAAAAAGTGAAGGCATTTTCTGCCATATATCAGTATTTGTTAGAGGGAAAAAACATATCCTGAAACTACCAGCCCACTTCCCTATTGACCAGAATTGAGCCACACTCATTGGCCCATGCCATATTTGGAAAAAATAAATAAATAAATTTGGTAAAGAAAGTAATTGGCATTTTCCATCTTGCTAACTGTAGGTATCCTCTATTGACATAGAAGAAAGGGGATGGCAGCACAGTTGTTGGGTAGGTCTCCATCAGTGTCAGCTAACATAAGCTTTCTGTTAAAAAGGGTTCTGTGGAGAGGAACGGAATTTGGGGAAGTGATGGCTCAAAGATAAACAGGTTTCTCTACTGCAAGATTTCTAATAAATTATATTATGGTAATGTACATTGTGACTCTCAAAGAGGGAAATATTCAATGTAGCAGGTCAAACTTATTTGACCATGGAAGTATTTTCCTCATAGAGCTACTATTAATAATTCATTAACAACAAAGAAACAAATACATCAAAAATATTAGTGCTCTGGAGAAAATAATTTGAATAATATTGCTCTAATCATATTTTGCACATATGTTATGCATTTTTGTATAAGAAGTCTTCAACTTCCATTAATCCAACTTTCAAATATCCTGCATGTTCATGTGTAATAAATGATGTCTTTAAGCTGCCTTTAATACATCAGAATCAGATTTTTATATATTAGTTGTCAGCCAGATATTTGGTCCAGCTTGGGAAGAGTTGTTTTGTCTATAGAGAATGTGGAGTCATTTGAGTATTTTATTGTGATTTGACCTTCTTTAATAAAAATGAGTGAGAAGTGGAAAATTTAAAGTTCTCATGCTAATGAAAAGCATGTAGGTCTCATAAGTTCCACATAGTTGCCATAAATATAGAAATGTTGTGTGGCAAAGAAAGTGAATCTTCAATCAGTCAATTAATTGAATCAAGGGACAGAGTTTAATATTATGAGTAATACTATTATGTCACTAAAGACTATGTCTGAGTACAAGGTATAAGTGGAGATTTTATCATCATTTACCTCTGGGAAATTAACTTCTCCACCCTGCGGTATTAAGTCCTCAGCTCACCATCATTCAGTATACAGTGTGAAAATATATTCCCCTGCAGATACTCCAAACTGTTTCTGTGAACCAATGAACCCCATTAGGGCAGAATATTACTGTCCTGAGACTGGTCAGTGCTTTGGGGGTATGATGTCATCAGAAATTAGCTTTCTCTTTCTTATCTGTTCATGAAGAGCTAAATATACCTAACTTACAATTTAAACTTTTATATTTGAGCTATATCTATCCCCTCACAGCTCTCATGCCCGAGAAGAGTCCACCCATATATTGAGAGTATGCTTCCCTCTTAATATCTGTCAGTTTCTTCCCTTTTCTGTACTTCTGCTTCTTTTTTCTCTGGATTTGCATCAAATTGCTACAGTTGCCTAACAACCTAACCTGAACTTAAACTGCCTGACCCTAGTCTTAAAGACCATTGCCAGCCACACTTCCAGAACTTTAAGGCCTAGCCCCAGATCCAAACTCAAATCTGCTGCTCTTTCTCTCCTCCAACTGACTCCCTCCTTCTTCAGGTTGGATATTTAATTAAATCATTATTTGACCTACCCAGATTTATTTTAAGCCCTCTGCTTAATGTAATGAAAACTTAAAATAATTTGATTGCCTGTTTCCTTAAGTTTATTTTTAGAAAAACAGGCAAATGGATGTAGCAATGATTTCAAAATTGGTATAATGAAATTGGGATGTGGGGAACATACCAAAATCACTTGAGAGAAATGTTTTTTTCTGTGTCCCCAGATTCTGATGCACCCACAGAGGCCTAGTGCTACCCTGCCCTCATTCTTCCCTTTCAGGCATGCAAATCACTACCTAGTGACCAGTTTTTATTGATGGGAGTACAGTGTATACTTTGATTACACAGGAACTAAAAACAGATTGAGAGTGTTAGTGAATTATAATAATTTTATGTTGTTTTGACATCCATTTTGAGTATAGCTTTAATTTTCTTTTACCAGAAGCAGAGCTTAGTCACCCTTGACACAGTTTCTAGTTATTTGCCTTCTCCCAGTTCCTCAATGAAGTCAATCCAAATATCTGCTTTATATACCCACCTCCTGATGACCACCTCCCTATGGCACAGCTAGATACAAACCACTTAACTTATCCCTCTGATCTACATACTGTACATGGATTTTGCAGACATGACACAATGATCATCTCCCAGTAACAGTGGGACTCCACAGAACTTGTGCCTGCTTGCTCTAAACTCACCAGTTAGAACTTCCTACAGGAAACCTGCTTGAGTAACAACTTCAAGCCCCAATAAAGGCCTTGGCCCAAAGGTCCCTTTATCTATCTCTCTTGTTCCCCACTTACTGGTTGAATGTGCATGTTCAGTTTCTTCCTTTCCATTGATCCAGCAAGGCATGCTACCCTTTTCTCTATGGGATCTGTAAGTAACACACTGTTTCCATTAATTTATATGTTTTGTTGAGTTGCCTTCTCTGTCTCACCTGAAGAGAACATCTGAACCTAACTTCTTTCACAGTCAAGGCTTTTGAAGAAAATGGCTATCTTGGCAGAATAAATTGGATAAAAGTCAGACAAGGGCCACAAGGCCATCTTCTAGTATAAATAAGTTTACTGAGAGATGGACACCAGGTCATGGGTTGGACACTTTAGACATTAGTCCATGAGCAAGGATGAAGAAGTATCCAGTGATAGCCACACTGTAAACATCCATAACTAAATCCTCTAGTGCCCAGTACTGACTGGAGTTTATCATCACTTTCCTGAGAAAGACCTCAAAACCAAATTAGAAGAAAATATAACAAGAACCACTGCCTAGTAACTTGTAACTAATTCAGAATGAGTATAGAATTTATAATATTATTAAAAATTTATTTATGTAAATCACAAATACTACTATGGACAAGATATGATGGGTTATTCAAATTAATAGAATATACTGATCCTTTATTCAGAATTCACTTTCTAGTTGAAAAGATGAAATAAATAGTAATGAATTTTAAATATTAATTTATCATTTACTTGATGGAATGTAAAGTTAACTTTTTCTTTTTCTGTGTGATTAACAATATTATATTTAATGTTCTCATTTTGTCTAAGCCAATGTGGTGCTAATGAGCAAAAAGAAAGCAGTTAAAAATTTTGCGTTATGTTGATCAGGTGAAGTGAGGTTTTCTTGCAGTGAGGACACCGTGGCAGATGGTAGGGACACATATATCCTTGGAAGAAGGCCAGCTTATTAATGTAATTTGACCATGCAAAACTTGTTGAAATCCCAATAGGACATCAAATGCCACATCACAATATCTTTACTCAAACCTCTGCCATCCCATTTCTAAACGGCATTTCCTTCTTTCTTTCCTTTCTTCCTTTCTTCTCTTTTTTCTTCTCTCTTTCCTTCCTTCATCTTTCTTTCTTTTTTCCCTCCAAATTCCAGGTGTAATAAGGACTTGTTTATTTAAGAAAAAAGGTCCAAAACATCAGACTCTTTACAAACATAACCCATAGTATCAACTTTAGTAAACAAGCCTTGGGGGGCGGAGCAAGATGGCGGACGAGAAACACCGCCAGTTAGAGCATCTCTGC
>VBSM01000568.1:9699926-9715641 GCA_008086735.1 Cheirogaleus medius | reverse complement strand
CCTAACAATATTTGTACCCCCATAATATGATAAAATAAAAGGAAAAAAATAAAAAAAAACAAGCCTTAAGACTATATCATTTCTGAAGGATAGCATTAAAAAACTTAACAAATTAAATAGACTATTACAATAATTATTTTTCTGGAGGATGAATTTGACATGCTAACTCTTATTTACAAAACCATGTTGTTATAGTTGTGGTGAACATACCCATATAGCACTCTTATGTGAAGTATAACACACATACCTCTAATTCAAAGCTGCTCTCAGGTGCTATTCTACTAAATGAATTTACCCTCACTGCCAGGGAAGCAACTATTGAACTCATGTATGAATTTAAAGAACTATATTGCTTTCATAACAAGAGATTATTTTGGAGACAGTTGACAAAATCTGTGCACCTTTTTATTGTTAAGTCATAAAAAGGTATCAAAAATAAAAGCAAAAATTACATGCTAAGACTTGACATAATTACTGCGAACATCAAAGATAGTGAGAATGTTACTAGGCATAGGGCAATATAAATTAAGCCAGATTAATATCTAAAACATGGCCAGCAATCATTCTGCTATTCTTTCCTGATAAAGTAGTATGAGCTTTTCTCTCATTAATATACTGAACAAAAGCAAAGCCCTTATCAAAAGAGCAACCCACAATTTTGCCATATGTGGAGCAGATTGCCTCCACATTAGAATTCCTGACAAGAATGTTGAGATTCCCAATGAAAACATGAGAATTTATGAAGAGAAGATCTGTTTTGTTGGCAATATTCTTGGCCATTGTGTTTGATGATAAGATTCCTCACAATGTTGCAAAATACAGCTGAAGATCAACAAATCTCACAGAACAAAGGAGGGAAAAGCTTTTTGATTCTGAATCTCTTACTCTATGTAGAGAAGCTGACTTGCTGGAAATCAACACTGTGGCAGCTGCTCAGTATTCATCTCTTCACTATCTTTCTTTCTTTATCTCTTTCTTCCATTTGTCTTTTCTTCTTCTTTTCACCATGGATTTCCATTTAAAGCAAAATTCAATCAAAGGGGATGAATTTTGGTTTCATATTTTTTCTTAATTACTCTTTTTGTTAAAAATAATCTATTACCAAAGGAAATATTCTGGTATATTTACCAGCATTATTTTCATGACATTAATTAGTTAAAATAGTTTGCCTTAGTCATACAAATATTAAAAGATTAATTTTCAAAAATCTATTTGGCTAAAGCCTACTCAAAACTTTAGAAAAGTTATTAGAGATAATTCATTGAAAAATATGTTACAATGGAAAAATTATCATTGAGTTTTCCATTCATTCAAGTCTCTGATTTGCCAGATCATTGGAGGGCTGGAAATTAACCTCAAAGATTTCTGGAATAGAGGTATTCACAATATGGTTGGAATGGGCTTCCTGAGTATATTCTATGGTTGAAGAGGGAACTTTTTGGGTGTTTTTAAGTATAATTTTTATTTCAAAATATGAGAGGGTAAAATTGCTCTTGTTACATGGATGAATTGTATAATGCTGAAGTCAGGGTTTTTAGCGTGCCTATCATAAAAACAGTGTACATTGTACTCGATAGATAAGTTTTCATCCCTCACACATCTCCTACCCTCTCCCCTTCTTAGTTTTCAATGTCCTTCACACCAATTTATGACTATGTGTACCCATCATTTAGCTCCCACTTATTAGTGAGAACATGTGGTGTTGGTTTTTCCATTCCTTAGATACTTAGGATAATGTTCCCAAGGTCACCTTAATATATCACATTTTCTTTATCTACTCATCAGTTGATGAGCACTTAGGTTGATTCCACATAATTGTAAATTGTGCTGCAAGAAACATTCGGGTACAGGTGTCTTTTTGATATAATTACTTATTTTCCTTTCGGTGAATTAACCCAGTAGTGGGATTGCTGGATCGAATGGTAGGTCTATTAGTCCTTTGAGAAATCTCCATCCTGTTTTCCATACAGATTGTACTAATTTACAGACCGCACAACAGTGTATAAGTGGTCCTTTTTACTGCATCCATACCAACATCTATTGTTTTTCCAGTTTTTTATTTTTATTTTATTATTATTTTTTTATGTCCTGTTGAATTCAGTTTGCTAGTATTTTATTGAGGATATTTAAAGTATTGGGCTGATCACTGCATAATAATTTTGTGGATTCATAATACTACCTAATAAACAAATTGCTTCCAATATGTATACTAGAATAGAGGTAGTGTGCTGTCTTTAAAACCATACAGATCTGAATTCAAATTCCAGATATTACTAATTTTTTCATCTAGGGAATATTACTTCAATCTCTCTAAACTTTGTTTTTCTCATCTGTAAAGTGGGGATACTCATATTTATTTAATAACATTTTTAGGGGCATTTTATGAAATAATGAACTATACCTGATGTCATAAGAGCTCATTTACAGTACATATCATTTATATTGGCTTTATTGTTGTTTTTATTATTTAGTAAATCCCAGCCCCAAAGCTATCATTGTTCCAAATATTTGTTTTTTACATATTGGAGTGTGTCTGCCACAGGTTCATTAGTGTGGAAGCCAATACTTAGATGTAGATTTGCATGTAGGACATTTCCTGGTAGTACTATCAGAATCACCACCATGGGGAAATGAAGGAAGCAGGACTGGACATAGAGAGAAGCTGGAGTGCCATGTAGTTCCAACAAAGTTTTCACAGATCCTTTAGAAAATTCTGGAGCTACAGGGGTTGGGGCAAGGGTACTGGACCTTTATATGACCACACTGAACAGCCATTGAATATCAGCAGCTTCTGGGCAAGTGTGTGATCGTGGACAAAGCTGTTCCTTTCAGTGGCTGGCAATTCAGAATAAGGACTCAGGTGAGAGCTGCCAGCTACCAACATTTCCAGCAACTGAGAGAATGAGTTTCTTCATTCCTGAAAGGGCAGAGCATGTAGGGTTTGGGGTGATGGTAATCTGGGTGGTGCACCACAGTGCAGCCTACAATGTCCAACAAATTTTAGATTTTTATATGCTCTCCCCCAAGAAGCAGGCTTCTTAAAAAAAATGTTAAATTTTCACACACACACACCCAACCACCAACAACAATTAAAAGAGAAGACTAGGGTTGTTTATTATCTTGGTGTAGTGCACTTTACAAAAATATGATTAAACCTTTTGGTTCTTACTAGGCATTATGTCCTCTAAACTTTCCCTTAAAGTATTTGCTTTGTATGTGCTAAGAAAACAATAAAGAAGTTAGAAAGCTGAGTCAGCTATTTAAGTTCCATTGAATGTCTACTATGTGTAACTCTGCACTTAGTAGTAAGGAAAGAAAATAGTGAGGTTTTCAATGAAAAAACAGGAAACAAAAAATCTATTTCTGAAATCATATGTCAACAATGGCAAATTCCTATATGCATATAGGATTCATTAAAAAAAGAATCACCCTAAGAACATTCAAAGTTACAGAATTGATGAATCTGTTCACTTCAAACCTTTTAAAACATGTTGCTACTGACAAAAGAGAGAGGGGGAATAATGAGATAAAAACTTCAGTAGATATATTATGACCAAGAAGGAAGAAGCAGCCCAGTCACTTGATTTTAGATGCTATCTGTTCCCACCTCCACATTTCCATCCCAGCTCTATGAAATTATTTTCTAATTAGAGAGCTTTATATTTTGATGGTAAGAATTTCATTATTAGCCTATGTGAGCCAAATTCCTTTTAGAATTCTCCACTAGAATGTTTCCTTCCCTTACTGAACTTTAGGAAATTTGTTTTTTGAATATTTATGCAAAGCATACAACTATAGTTTGAGTATTCTTTCTTGACCTTAACAACCAGAGGAAAATATTATCACATACCAGTAATAATTATAAAGCTAAAATTCTTTTCCAAGATCATAAAATAATTTGATGCAGAGAAGTAGCACTTAGTGAAATATGAGGAATTACACGCACCAAGGCAGAACTCTAATCTTCTCCTGCCTTTCCAATTGTGAGTTATGAGGCCCTCATTTTAGGGAGGGTCTCATCCTCCTACCCAGTACCCTGAAGGTAACATAGTTGTCCATAAAAACCCAAGAGGACTGAGTTCAGAGATTTTCTGGATAGCTGAACAATTGGAGGTTCCTGAAAAGTGGCACATCCAGGGAGAGCATGAAAGCTCCATACCTCTTTCCCTCATACCTCATCCTGCGTATCTCTTTATGTGTATCCTTTGTAATATCCTTTGTAATACACTAGTACTCATGTTTTACTGAGTTCTATGAGTCATTCCAGCAAATTAATCAAACCCAAAGAGAAGGCCATGGAAATCCCAACTTGAAGGTGGTTGGTTAGAAGTTACAGAGGCCTGGATTTGTGACTGGTGTTTGAAGAGCCTTCACCCTGAGGGATCTGATGCCATGTCTATGTAGATAGTGTCGGAATTGAATTAGAAGGCACTCAGGTAGTTCTGCTGCTTGGTGTGTGGGGAAAAAGTCCCATATTTGGTCACAGAAGTCTTCTTCTGTGTTTATAATTGTTGGGGTGTGAAAGATGAGGGAAAATATGGTTTTGGAATTTTTCCAAAAGCAGATAAAGTGAAAGCAGTGCTAAGAGGAAATTTTGTTACTATAAATGCTTATATAAAGAAATATCTCAAATCTATAAACTAACTTTACAATTGGAGGAGGAAGTAAAGCAGAACAAATAAAACCCAAGGCTAGCAGAAGGAAGAGAATAATTGTTGTCAAAACCACAAGGGGGTTTCAGTCAAGGTCCATTTGCTCATTGCACAAAAATCCAATTATTGAAACAATGAAGATTGCAAGGAAAAAGAGAATTTTTAATATGACACATATTTGTCAGGAGAACATCAGAAGCAGCCTCAAATCCATCTTTCTGACTAAGGGATATCATGGGCTTTTAAAGGAGAGGCCATGTGCCTTGGGGAATGTCATGGTGTGTCTCACAAGGGGATAAATGCATTGAGGACAAGGTTGTGGGAGATGGTGAATCTTGGCATCATGAAGTCTACCCAGGGGCCTTCAGGATCTCTGCTCTTTTGTCTTGTAGAAAATTCATCATTTCAGGCCTGATCTTGTGGTTCACACCTATATTTTCAGTATATTGGGAAGCTGAGGCAAGAGGATCACTTGAGGCCAGGAGTTCAAGTCCTTCATTTCTGGGAAACAACTCAAAGCTTCAAATAGTTAGTTAAGGGAGAGGATTGTTTGAAAAAATATATAGGGATTCATGGAGCCAGTTGCATATTATAACAAAGATTAAAACACAGATAAATATCAATAAAAAAGAGAATAAAATATAAAAATTCAAACAAAAATGTGGTTTTTTAAAGTAATAAAAAGAATTGACAGAATTTTAGAACCCATCCAGACATCTGCAAAATAACAGAATAGGAATTTCCAGTGATCTTCACCCCATAGAAATGCCAATTGAATAACTATCCATGCACAAAAATATCTTCACAGTAGGTGAGGAAATCAATTGAGAGATTATAGCATCTGGGTGTAGCACAGAAATTTTAAAAGATGCATTAAAGAGGGTAGGAAGAACAGTTTTACATTACCCGTGCCACCCATTCTTCAAGTTCAAGCAGCATAGCACGAAGAGAGATACCCTCTTATTGGGGGAAAAGAGAAAGATGAGCATTGGATTTCCCTTGGACCCCACAATTGGGCCTGACCTCATAAAATCCAGTGCTGGAAAGACCCTATTTCCCCAGACTTTAGGCTGGTACCCTAAAAATGAGCCTCAGTGCCAGACTAGATCCCACAGCCCCAGGCTTTAACCATGCCCTGGCTCTACATCAATATCCCTGGGCTTTAAGAATCAGGTCTGCACCTGCATGCACAGGCTCCAGGCCAACCCAATGCCAGACCAGCCCCTGAAGCCCTAGAATCCTGAAGACCCAGGGTCCACCAGACTGTGGATGCTGGGTCTGTGGAGGCTGCTGTGTCAGCAGATCTAGTGTTTAGGCCTGTCTCAGGAGACTCTACTGCTGGACAAGCTCCCACAGACCCAGGTTACAAACCCTGTGGAACTAGGCTGGCCCCTGTGACCCCAGGACCCAATTCAGCCCTCACAGGCCTAATCTCCAGGCTTGTCTCCATGAATCAAGTCTGCCAGATGGTCTCATGGACCCAGGCTCCAGATGTACTCCAGCAGATCCAGTGTCCAGGCCCATAAGAGTGGACCACAGTACCAGGCTAACTGTCTTAGACTAAGGCTCCAGGACCATCCCAACAAACCCAGGTTCCAGGCCAGCCCCTGTGGAAACAGGATTCAGGTCTGCTTCTACATACAGTATCCAGGGCCACCCCAGTACCTGGCAAGCTGTTTTGGCTCATGCTCCAGGCCCATCCCAGTGGAGCTGGGCACTAGGACCATTTCAGGACCTGGAAAGATCCTTAAGACTCAGTCTCAGGGCCCACCCCAATATTAGGTCAACATCAATGGACACAGGCTTCAGACTATCCTGCATGGAAATAAGCTCCAGCGTGCTCTTGCAGGCCCAGGTTCCAGGCTTACCCCTGAAGACACAATCAACAGGTCTACTCAGGTGGCTCTAGACTCCAGCCTAACTCCACAGACTCAGAATCCCTGGATTGGCTGACTAGTGAAGAGTTTTCCCCAACAAAGCCAGTCTGAAAAGATTGGATTAAGTCTCTATTTATTCAAATGACAGAGACTAATACATGGCCACAAGCTTCAAAAACAATTAGGGACAAATAAAATCACCAAAGGAACAAAATAAAACACAGCTCCTAAGAAATAGACAGTTCTGAACCTCCTGACAAAGAATTCAAAATAATTACTTTAAGGAAACTCAGAAAATCTAGACAAGTTATTCAACAATATCAGGAAAATAATAAGCAGCCAAAATTAGAAATTTAACAGAAGGATTGAAATTATATATATAAAAAATAAAATAGGAATTCCAGAGCTGAGAAATGTAATGAATAAAATTAAAAATGTGATAAAGAGCATCTACAGAAGAATTGGTCAAGCACAAGAAAGAATATGTGAACTTGAAGACAGGTCATTTGAAATTATACAGTCCAAGGAGAGGAAAAAAAAAGAATGAAAAGGAATGAAGAAAAATTGTGGGGCTTATGGGACAGTATCAAAAAAGTAAATGTTTAAGTTATAGGATTATATCAATTAATATCATCATTATGGGAGTGGGTTCATTATTATGAGACTAGGTTGTTATACAAGCTAGTTTGTTCTCTCTTGAACCACTTTCTATCATGCTGTCTTGCCTTTATGCCTTCAGCCATGGAATGATGCAGCACCAGATGCCAGCACCTTATTATTAAACTTCTAACTAGTTTTCTAGAACTATGAGAAATATTTTTTCGTTATAAATTACCCAGTGTGGTATTCTGTTATAGCAACACAAAACAGACTAAGATATAAAATTGGTACTGAGAAGTGGAGCTTTGGTTATAACAAATACGTGAAATCTGGAAGCAGTTTTGGAACTATGTAATAGAGACAGGCTGGAAGAATTTGGAGGAGCAGGCTAGAAAAAGTCTAGAGTCATCAATGGATTACTAAGGGCAAATTTGGTGAGTGGTCAGAAGAAGAGAGTTGTTGGGGAAGTTTGAAACTTCTTGGGAATTGCTTATGTGGTCATGAGCAGAATGCTGGTAGAAATATTAATACAAAAGGCCGTTCTGATAAGGTCTCAGATAGAAAAGTGAAAAATAATATTGAAAACAAGAGTAAAGGTCATTCTTGTTATGTAGGGGCAAAAACAAAACAAAACAAAACAAAACAAAACCCTTGGCTGAATTGTGTCCATGCCCAAGGGCTTTACAGTAGGTGGAATTTAAGAGCAATGAACTAGCATATCTTGCAGAAGAAATTTCTAAGCAAAATACTGGCTGCATGACTATTTTAACCATATACAGTAAAATGTGAGTAGGTAGAAATAAAATTAGAATTCATAATAAAAAGAAGCATGATGGAAAGATTTTTGACTCAAGGAGGGAGGGGGGCAAGGGTAATATGTGTAACCTTAACATTTGTGCCCCCATAATATGCTGAAAAAAAAGTTAAGTGATTTGCCCAAGTCAGCAATCCTTGGGCACATTCATTCCCCTTGTCTTTAGTTAAAAATAAAAGTAAGGTTCTCTGCAAAAAAAAAATCAGCCTGGCCCTGAAAAGAATGACAAAAATGAGTTTGGAAGAGAAAACCAAGGGTGTAGCCAAGCACTCATTTGCTGAGGAGATTAGTGTAGATAGAAGGGATCATCAAGACAATTGGAGAATGACTTCAAAGGCATTCCAGACTTCTTTGAAGCTGCCCTTCCTTTCACAGACCCAGAGCTCTAGCAGGGAAGAATTGTTTTGGGGGAGAGATTTTGAGTGCACTATATGCTCCTGGCTCACTTCCCAGAGTCACCTTATGTCTCTACTCTCTGCATTATAACACAGCACTCCTCAGCTACTTCAGCTATGGTTCAGGGAGACCCAGGTGCAGCTCAGCCTACAACACTGGAAGGTACAAAGTATAAACCTTGGTGGTGTCCATGTTGTGTTAATTCTTCAGGTGTGCAGAATGAAAGAAGTGTGGGGACATGGCTTACTTAACTTAGATTTCAAAGAATGTTGTGCACATCATGAAAGAGACTTGTCACAGGGGCACAGCCCCACAGAGAGTCCTCAGTAAGGCAATACCTAATGGAGCAGTGGGAGTGGGACATCCTCCAAGACCACAGAACTATAGAATCACCAACATGCAGCTGCAGCCTGAGAAAACTACAGGTACAAAACTCCAGCCTGTGAGACCTGGGTGAACTGAAAAGCCAAAGTAGCAGGGCTGCTTAATGCCCTGGGGTCACAACCCCTGGCCTACCATTCCCAGAATGTGAAACATGGACTCAGAGGAGATTATTTTCCAGCTTTAAGACTTAATGTTTTTCCTGTTAAGTTTTGGACTTGTTTAGGGTCTATTATTTCTTTCTTCTTGCCTATTTCTCCTTTGTGGAATGGGAATGTCTATCCTATGCCTGTTCCAACATTGTATTTTGAAAGCAGGCTTGTTAATTTAACAGGCTCAGAGCTAGAGAGGAATTTACCTCAGGATGAATCATTCCTTGAGTCTCATCCATATCTGATTATATGAGACTCTGAACTTTTGACTTTTGAGTTGATGCTGGAACAAGTTAAGATTTTTGAAGGGATTTTTCATCCCATATAGAGATGAAATGAATGGATTTTGTATGTGAGAAGGACATGAGTTTGGGGGGCCAAGAGAAAAATGCTATGATTTTAATGTCCCCTCCAAAACTCATGTAGAAATTTAATTGCCATTATGAGACTATTAAGAGGTAGAACCTGTTAAGTGGTGATCAGGCAGTGAGGGTTCTTCCCTCATAAATGGATTAATGCCATTATCATGGGAGAGTTTTGTTATCAAGAAAAATAGGTTCTTACAAAAGCTAGTTTTGGCCTTCTCTTGTTCATTCACTCTCACACTCTCTTGCCATTCTGTCTTACTCCATGGGATGACATGGCACAAAGGCCCTCACCTGATGCTGGTGCCATGCTATGGGACTTTCTGGACTTCAGAACTGTGAAAGATATTTTCTTTTGTTTATAAATTACCCATGCTGTGATATTCTGTTATAGTAATGCAAATGACTAAGATAGGAATTGAACTCATATGTATTACTTTAAATTAAGGTATATTTTATACTCCAGAATGTTTTTTTTTTCTTGACGAATGTTTCATTCAAGCTTGAAAATAATGTATATTCTTCTGTTGTTGGAGTATTTGTAAAAGCCAGTTAGATCAAGTTGATTGATAATGCAGCTTATGTCAACTATATCCTTATTACTTTTCTGTCTGCTTCATCTGTCAACTACTGAAAGAGTGGTGTTAAAGTCTTCAATTCTAATAGTGTTCTTAGCTTACAGTTTTAACAGCTTTTGCCTCATGTGTTTTGATGCTTTCTTGCATGAATTCACATTAAGGATTGGTATGCTGGGGGGAATTGATGCCTCTATCATTAATTTCACCTTCACCTTTTAAGGATAATTTTAATAAACATCTAATTGTAGGGGTAGTTTTTTTTTCTTTGAACTCTTTAAATATTTAATTCCACTCTTTTTTTGTTTGCATGTTTTCTGAAAGGAAGTCCAATATAATTCAAATCCTTGTTCCTCTGTAGGTAAGTTGCCTTTTTATTCTGGCTTCTTTCAAGATTTTCTCTTTAGCTTTGTTTTCCTGAAATTTGAAGATGATGTGCCTAGGTGTGTGTATTTGTTTATTTTCTTGTATTTATCCTGCTTGTTGTTCTCTGAACTTCTTGGGTATGCAGTTTGGTGTGTGTTTTTAATTTGTGGAAAGTTCCAGGTCATTATTACATCAATAATTCTTCTGTTCCATTATTTTTCTTCTCCTTTTGGTATTCCAATTTTTATTTCTGCATTTAAGCTTCTATATACCCCTCTTCAAGCTCACTGATTCTTTCTGCATCTGTTTAAGTCTACTAATGAGCCCATCAAATGCATTCTTTATATTTCTTCAAATGTCTTTTATTTTGAGCATCTCTTCTAGATTCTCTCTTAAAGTTTCCATGTCTCTGCTTACATCAACTATCTGTTTTTGCATGTTGCATTTTCCTATTATAGTAATGAATATATTAACTACAGTTATTTTTAATTTTCTGTGTATTAATCTCAACATGTGTACTATCTGAATCTGGTTCTGATGGTTTTTTTTTTCTTCTCAGACTGTATTTTTGCTTTCCTTTTGTCATGCTTTGTATATATTTATTGAAAGCAAAGTATTTTGTTTCAGATAATGGGGATAGAGGTTAGTAGGCCTTCATTATGATAATTTATAGTAATCTGACTAGGATTCAGGTTGCATTAAAAGTTTCCTATAGCTATATGTGCCAAAGGCTTCAAATTCCTCTAGTGTTTTTGTCTTTATCTCCTCTCTTGACTTTGTGCTTCTCTAATTCTGTTAAAGGTACTCTGTCACTTACACTCATTTAGCTGTAATCCACTGTTGTTATACTGGAGACCTAGTGATGTGGTAATAAGATGTGAGGAAAGAGGAAGAATTCTATAATCTTCGCATTAAATTTTAGTGTTTTAATGTGCCTCCTTTGGGGGCTAAGGTCTTCACAAGAGTTTTTCTAATGGTATATCTCTCTCCTACCCCACAATCTCCTATTCCTTTCCCTGCTGCAACATTTCCAATCTATTTTCTTCACACCCTTACCCCCATAAGCTATGTTAATTTATTCCATTAGATGAAACATAAAGGCCAGAGGGTATTTGAGTGAAAGGAATGTTTTCCCCTAACTTAGAATAAGGGTCTGGCAGAGTAATTTTCCTTGGAACATAGACCTTTGTTAAGGAGAACACTTTGAGTACATTTTGCAATTATTAAGTTTCCTCTTCCCATGCCAAAGCTACCATGGGATCGTTCTTGGATCTTCACTATTAAAACCTATTGGATCCCTGGAAAGAAAGCCCACAAAAATGTGGATACCCCCCTAAGGTTGTGGTATCTGGGAATTTTTTAGTGTCAGGCTAATCCACAATCAGCCTATAGCAATTTGTCAAAATTATCAATTAAACTTTTTGCCAGTTTATGCCTCCAGCAGCTTCTCTGTCAGGTAAGCAGATCATTATGTTGCTTCTTTCCATGAGTCTGTGTCTCCAGATTTCAGGAAAGTGGTTTTCCCTGAAACCTCAGTTTTCAGATGAGTCTAAGAGAGGATATTGCTTTTCAAATTGTCCATCTTTTCTTATCTTGATGAGTATAACACTTCCCAAGCTCCTTACATGTAAGCATTGAAACTATAAATCCAGGATAAAATTCTTAATCCAAAAATTTCTATAACAATTATTTCCTTTCTTTTGTTTTCACTTATCACACTCTACCTTGTATTACATTTATTTTCTACATATGGTACCATTCTTGGCATTAAGCTCCTTGAATACATAATTTATTTCTAATCTATCTTTATATTTATGTAACACTTACCATGATTACTTGCACATAGTAGACACTTCTTAAATATTTGCTGAACTAAAAAAAGTTTTAATAGTATTTTATAACTTATAAAGTGATTTCATGCATATAAGCCCATTTAAAAATTAGAATTTATGTGAAATAATCATTATTACCTCATTGTATAAATTGGAAAACTGAGGCTAAAAGAGGTTAAGTGATTTACTGAATATTACTTCCTAACAGAGCCAGAAATCATGAGTCCAGTATACTTTTCACTATACCTCAGTTACTTTTAATGAGTTTCCAAATGTATTCCTTTATCCTTATGACAAGACAATTGACAAGCACTGCACTCTTCATTTTGATGGCAGATAATGGGTCTGGTCGTTAATTTTGTTTTAAATATTGTTTAAATTTACTGAAAGTAAAATGCACACTTTTTTGTTAACATTTTTATGGGTATTGGCCAATGCATAAGGCCACATAACCAAAACCATAATCGAGATATAAGATAGCTCCATTATACTAAAATGAATACACTCGTGCTAGCCTTTTGTAGTCAAACACTTCCCACAACTATTACTCCTGGGAAAAAACTAATTTGCTTCTTATACTTATAATTTTGTCTTTTCCATTATTCCATAGAAATTGAATCATCTAGCATGTAGCCTTGTTATCACCCATTTATCAGATGTGTAGCATGCAAATATTTTCTCCCATTCTGGAAGTTGTCTATTCACTCTGATGATAGTTTCCTTTGCTATGAGGAAGCTTTTTAATTTGATCAAGTCCCATTTATTTATTTTTGTTGTTGCCGTGATTGCCTTTGGGTTCTTCTCCATAAATTCTTTGCCTATGTGAATATCTATATGAGTTTTCAAACATTTTTCTCTAGAATTGTTATGGTTTCATGCCTTAGATTTAAATCTGTTATCCATTGTTGAGTTGACTTTTGTGAGAGGTGAGAGGTACAGATCCTATTTCAGTCTTCTGTATGTGGCTATCCATTTCCCACCACCATTTATCGAATAAGGATTCTTTTCAACAATGTATGTTTTTCTGTGCTTTGTGAAAGATCATATGGCTATATGACAATGGTTTTATATCTGGGTACTCAGTTCTGTTCCATTGTTCTGTCTCTGTTCTTGTACAAATACTACCCTGCTTGGTTACTATAGCCTTGTAGTATAGCTTGAAGTCTGGAAAACTGATACTTTTCCACATGTTCTTTTCACTTGGGGTTGCTTTTTCTATATGAGGTCTTCTCTGATTCCATACAAAGTGTAGAATTATATTTTCTGTCTTTTTTTTCTTTTTGTTTCTTTTTCTGTTCACCCTTCTGAGTTAGTCCTGAGATATATGATTATTTTTTCTAGATCTGTAAAAAATGATGTTGATATTTTAATAGGGATTACATTGAATCTGTAGACCATTTTGGCTAGTATAGACATTTTAACAATGTTTATTCTGCTGATTCATGAGCATGGTATGTATTTTCATCTGTTTATGTCCTTTGCGATTTCCTTCCTTAGTGTTTCATAGTTCACTCTGTAGAGATCTTTCATTTCCTTAGTTAAATATATTCCTAGGTATTTTATTTTCATTGTTGCTACAGTGAAAGTTATCAATCCTTTCATTTGGTTCTCAGTTTTACTGTTTTCAGAACATATAAATACTGATTTGTGTATACTGATTTTGTGCCCTGATACTTTGCTGAATTTGTTTATCAATTCTAGTAGTCTCATGGCAGAATCTTTGGGATTTTCTACATATAAGATCATATCATCAGCAAAGAGTGATAGTTTGAACTCTTCTTCCCCCATTTGGATGCTCTTGATTCCCTTCTATTGTCTGATTGCACTGGCTAGGATTCCCAGCACTATGTTAAATAGAAGTGGCGATAGAGGGCAAGCTTGTCTGGTTTTAGTTCTAAGTGGGAATGAATTCCATTTTTTCCCTGTTCAGTATGATGTTTGCTTTGGGTTTGTTGTATATGGCTTTTATCATTTTTAGCTAAATCCCATCTATGCCTAGTTTGTTAAGCGTTCTTATCATAAAAAGGTGCTGAATTCTGTTGAATTATTTTCCTGCATGTATTGAGAGGATCATACGGTCTTTGTTCTTACTTCTATTTATGTGGTGAATTACATTCATAAATTTGTATATGTTGAACCATCCCTGCAACCCTGGGATAAAGCTCAGTTGGTCATGATGAATAATTTTCTTGATAAGCACCTGAATTCATTTTGCTAGGATTTTATTGAGAATTTTTGCATCTATATTCATAAAGCATATTGCTCTGTAGTTTTCTTTTTTTGTTGAGTCATTTCCTGTCTTTGGTATAAGGGTGTTGTTGGATGTGTAAAATTTGTTGGGGAGGATTCTGTCTTCTAGATGTAGTGCAGTAATTTCTGAAGGATAGGTACCAGTTCTCCTTTATAGGTCTGGTAAAATTCATGTGTGAAACCATTTGGTTCAGCACTATTTTGTGTGTAATTATTTTAAAAAAATTCATGATTTCTAGAAAAGCTGTTACTAAACACTTTCAGGGGCGGGATCTGGCCTTTTGATGAAAAATAGGCCAGCAGTGGATAATAAGCAAGAGGAGATAGCAGTCCAGCCTCTGGTTTCAGCTTGAAAAATGGCTTGTTTCACAACTGCTCCCAGGGGTGGAATCTGTAGCTTTGGAGAGAAGCACCCATCTCAAAACCCAAGAAAGTGCTGATGGTACTGTTGTCCCAGGTCACAGTTAGAAAATGACTCCCCTTCCCAACTCCACCCTGCTAGGGTGGGGTCTGCTCATTAGGCACAAAACACAGGCAGCTGGGTGGGATGGGGGACTGCCTGACCTCATCGGGGCACACCACCAGGAGAGCAATCTCTCTCCCTCTTTGGTCCCCTCACTGGTTGGACTTGAGCCAATGGGGTCTGCCAGAAGGCTCTGTGGAGGAGCGAGCTCCTTCCCTCTTCTGTACCCTCACAGGTGGAGCTTGAGCCACCCCAATCCAACTAGAGGCACCGCCAAGGAGCAAGAACTCTCCCTTTTCCACCCCCTCACAGGTGGAGCATGAGCTGCCTGAGTCCCCTGTGAGACTCCGCCCTGGAGCTAACACTCTCCCTTTTTTGCCCCTTCACCAGCATAGCGTGAGAGGCCAGAGTTCACTGAGAGGCTCTGCCAAGGAGCTAACACTCTCCTTTTTCTGCCCAGTCACCAGCGGAGCCTGAAGAAGACCTCCAAAGCAATCACAGCAACAATAAAATAAACAAATGGGACCTGATCAAATTAAAAAGCTTCTGTACAAGAATAATGGCCTGCAAACATATAAAAAAAGTGCTCAACATCTCTAATCATCAGAGAAATGCAAATCAAAACAACAATGAGATACCACCTTACCCCAGCGAAAATGGCCTGTATCAAAAAATCCCAAAACAACAAATGCTGGCGAGGATGTGGAGAGACAGGAACATTCTTACACTGCTGGTAGCACTGCAAATTAGTGCAACCTTTGTGGAAAAGAATTTGGCGATACCTCAAACAACTAGAAATAGAAATACCATTCGACCCAGCAATAGCATTGTTGGGCATCTACCCAAAAGAGCATAAGTCATTCTATTATAAAGACATCTGCACCTGAATATTTGTTGCAGCACAATTCACTATTGCAAGGTCTTGGAAACAACCCAACTTCCCGTCAATTCAGGAATGGATAATTAAAATTTGGTATATGCTCACAATGGAA
>VBSM01000568.1:9673486-9689648 GCA_008086735.1 Cheirogaleus medius | reverse complement strand
ATATAGACTAAAAGTAAAGGGATGGAGATCAGTATTTCAAGCAAGTGGAAGCCAGAAGAAGGCTGGCATGACGGTTCTGATCTCAGATGATTTAGTTTTTAAACCATCAAAAGTAGTGAAAGAAAAAGACGGTCATTATATAATGGTGAAGGGTAGAGTTCAACAAGAAGATATAACAATTTAAAATATATATGCACCCAAAGTAGGTGCACCCAGATTCATAAAGCAAACCTTACTGGATCTAAGCAAATTGATTAACGGAAACTCTGTAATAACAGGCGATTTCAACACCCCACTGACTGCACAGGACAGATCCTCCAAACAGAAAATTAATAAAAAATAATGGACTTAAACAAAAATCTAGAACAATTGGTATGACTGACATTTACAGGACATTCTACCCAAAATCCACTGAATATACATTCTTCTCATCAGCTCACGGGACATTCTCTAAGATTGATCATATCCAAGGGCACAAAGTAAGTCTTAAAAAATTTAGAAAAATAGAAATCATACCATGTATCTTCTCAGATCACAGTGGAATAAAAGTAGAAATCAACCCTAACAGAAACCCACATTTCTACACAAAAATGTGGAAATTAAATAACTTCCTTTAAATGATTACTTCATAAATGAAGAAATGAAGACGGAAATAAAAAAAATTCTTTCAACACAATGACAATGGAGAGACAAGTTACCAAATCCTCTGGGACACAGCTAAAGCAGTACTGAGAGGAAAGTTTATTTCCATAAATGCCTATAATAAAAAGTCTAAAAAATCACAAATAGACAATTTAATGAATCGACTCAAAGAGCTGGAAAAAGAAGAACAGACCAATCCCAAAACCAGCAGAAAAAGTGAAATCAACATGATCAAATCAGAACTTAACGAAATTGACAACATGGAAGCTCCACAGAAGATTAATACAAAAAAAGTTGGTTCTACAAAAAATAAACAAAATTGGCATGTCTTTGGTAGACTAACAAAAAAACAGAAAAGAGAAATCTCTAATAAGCTCCATCAGGAACAAAAAAGGAGATATCACAACTGATCCCAATGAGATACAAGATATAATTTACGAATACTACAAAAACCTTTATGCACACAAACTGGAAAATGTGGAGGAAATGGACAAATTTCTAGAAACACACAGCCTCCCTAGGCTAAACCAGGAAGAAATAGAACTCCTGAACAGACCAATATCAAGAGCCTAAATAGAAATAGTAATTAAAAATCTTCCTAAAAAGAAAAGTCCAGGCCCAGATGGCTTCACACCAGAATTTTACCACACTTTCAAAGAAGAACTGGTGCCTATATTGCAGAAATTATTCCACAACAACGAGAAGAATGGAAACCTCACCAACACCGTTTATGATGCAAACATAACTCTGATTCCAAAACCTGGAAAGGATGCAACAAAAAAAGAAAATTACAGACAAATATCCCTTATGAATATAGATGCAAAAATTGTTAACACAATTCTACCTAACCGAATTCAAACGCTTATAAAAAAAATAATCCATCACGACCAAGTCAGCTTCATCCCAGGGATGCAGGGATGCTTCAACATACATAAATCTATAAATGTAATTCGCCACATAAACAAAAGCAAAAACAAAGACCTCATGATTCTTTCAATAGATGCAGAAAAAGCTTTTGACAAAATTCAATACCCTTTCATGATAAGAACACTTAATAAAATAGGCATAGAGGGGACATACCTAAAAATGACACAAGGCATATACGACTGACCCACAGCCAGCATTATACTGAATAGGGAAAAAATAAAAGCGTTCCCACTTAGAACGGAAACCAGGCAAGGCTGCCCACTATCTCCACTTCTATTCAACATAGTGCTGGAAGTCCTGGCTATAGCAATCAGACATGAAAGACGATTTAAAGGTATCCGAATTGGGCAGAAGTGATCAAACGTTCACTGTTTGCGGATGATATGATATTATATTTAGAAAAACCCAAGGATTCAACCAAAAAACTCCTGGAATTGATAAATGAATTTATTAAAGTCTCAGGATACAAAATGAACACACAGAAATCAGAGGCATTCTTATACACCAACAACAATCAAATGGAGACCCAAATCAAAGACTCAATACCCTTCACAATAGCAAAAAAGAAAATAAAGTACCTAGGAATATACTTAACCAAGGAGGTAAAAGACCTCTACAGGGAAAACTATGAAACACTGAGGAAAGTAATAGCAGAGGATCTAAACAGATGGAAATACATAGCATGCTCATGAGTCGGCAGACTCAACATCATTAAAATGTCTATATTACCCAAACTGATCTACAGATTCAATGTAATACCTATTAAAATCCCAACATCATTCTTCACGGATATGGAAAAAATAATTTTACACTTCGTTTGGAACCAGAGAAGACCCCAGATATCAAAAGAAATTCTAGGCAATAAAAACAAAATGGGAGGTATTAATATGCCAGACATCAAACTTTACTACAATGCTGTAGTAATTAAAACAATCTGGTATTGGCACAAGAATAGGATTATTGACCAGTGGAACAGATCTGAGAACCCTGATATAAAACCATCTTCATATAGCCATCTAATCTTTGACAAAGTAGACAAAAACATACACTGGGGAAAAGAATCCCTTTTCAATAAATGGTACTGGGAAAACTGGATAGCCACTTGTATAAGGCTGAAGCAAGATCCACGTCTTTCACCTCTCACAAAAATGAACTTACGCTGGATAACAGACATAAACCTAAGTATGAAACTATTAGAATTCTAAAGGAAAATGTTGGAAACACTCTCCTAGACATTGGCCTAGGCAAAGAATTTATGAAGAAGACCCCAAAGCAATCACAGCAGGAGCAACAATAAATAAATGGGACATGATCAGACTAAAAAGCTTCTGCACAGCCAAAGAAATAGTCATGAAAATAAACAGACAACCTACAGAATGGGAGAAAATCTTCCCATCCTACACTTCTGATAAGGGGCTGATAACTAGAATCTACTTAGAACTCAGGAAAATTAGCAAGAAATAAATCAAATCATAAACAATACTAAAATCCTCTAGCAAATGTTATAATTTTATTGTCTAGAAAATGAAATAATTGTATAACTAAAAAAGAATGTCTTGACAAGAGAACAAATATTAATATATATGATTATTTTTTTATTTCAGCATATTACAGGGGCACAAATGTTTAGGTTATATATATTGCCTTTGTCCCACCAGAGTCAGAGCTTTAAGTGTGTCCATACCCTAGATGGTGAGTACCACACCCATTAGGTGTGTATATACCCCTCCCCTACTCCCCCCTCGCATCTTCCCAACACCCTATGAATGTTATTACTATATAGGCATTTATGTGTTGATCAGTTAATACCAATTTGATGGTGAGTACATATGGTGTTTGTTTTACCATTCTTAGGATACTTCACTTACTAAAGTGGGCTCCAGCTCTATGCAGGATAATACAAAAGGTGCTAGATCATCATTATTTTTTGTGACTGAAAAGAAATCCATGGTATACATACACCATGTTTTATTAATCCATTCAAGTATTGATGAACATTTGGGTTATTTCCATATCTATGCAATTGTGACTTGTGCTGCTATAAACATTGGAGTGAAAATGTCTTTTTAAGAGAAGGTCTTCTTTTCCTTTGGGTAGATGCCTAGTAATGGGATTGCTGGATAAAATGGTAGATCTACTTGTATCTCTATGAGGTATCTCCAAATTACTTTCTACAGAAGTTGTATTATTTTGCAGTCCCACCAGAAGTGTATGAGTGTTCCTATCTCTCCACATCCACACTAACATTTATTGTACTGGGACTTTTTGATAAAGATCATTATCACTGGAAATAAGTGATATCTCATTGTGGTTTTGATTTGCATTTCCCTGATGATTAGAGATGTTGAGCCTTTTTTCATATTTTGTTGGTCATTAGTCTGTCTTCTTTTGAAAACTTTGTGTTCATGCCATTTGCCCACATTTTGATAGGGTTGTTTGACTTTTTTCTTGCTGATTTCACTGAGTTCTATATAGATTCTAGTTATCATCCCTTTATCAGATATGTAAAATGCTAATATTTTCTGCCATTCTATTGGTTGTATGTTTGCTCTTGTGATAGTTTCCTAGGCTATGCAGAAGATTTTTAATTTGCTCAGGTCTCATTTATTAATTTTTGTTGTTGCTGTGATTGCCTTTGGGGTTTTCTTCATAAATCCTTTGCCTAGGCCAATGTCTATAAGAGTATTTCCAACATTTTCTTCTGGAATTCTTATAGCTTCATGCCTTAGGTGTAAATCTGTTTCCCACCATGAGTTTATTGTGAGAGGAGAGAGGTGAGGAACTTGTTTCAATTTTGTAGATGTGGCTATCCAATTTTTCCAGAACCATTTATTGAATAAGTATTCTTTTGCCCAGTGTATGTTTTTGTCTGTTTTGTCAAAGATTCAATGGCTATATGAAAATGGTTTTATATGTGGCTTCTCAGTTCTGTTCCATCAGTCTATGGCCAGGTGTCCTCAAACTATGGCCTGCGGGCCACATGCGGCCCACTGAGGACATTTATCCTGCCCGCTGGGTGTTTTTGCCACCGCTGCCTGTCCTGCTTAGCAGCGACTCATCCCGGTCCCACAGTGCACACTCTCCAATGCTCTGAGGGACAGTGAACTGGCCCCCTATTTAAAAAGTTTGAGCACCCCTGGACTATGCCTCTGTTCTTGCACCATTACCATGCTGTTTTGGTTATTATTGTCTTTTGAGTATAGCTTGAATTCTGGTAAATTGATGCCTCCCAATTTGTTCTTTTTGTTTAAGATTGCTTTTGCTATACAGAGTCTTCTCTGGTTCCATATGAAGCATAGAATTATTTTTTCTAGATCTGTGATAAATGGTGTTGGCATTTTAATAGGGATAGCATCAATCTTGTAGATCACTTTGTGCAGTACTGTCATTTTAGCAATGTTGCACATGCTTACCATGAGCATGTTATGGTTTTCCACCTGTTAATGTCCTCTACTGTTTCCTTCCTCAGTGTTTCATAGTTCTCCTTGTGGCAGTCTTCCACCTCCTTAGTTAAATATATTCTTAGTATTTTATTTTTTTCTTGCTATTGTCAAGGGTATAGACTCTTTGACTTAATTTCCTTTTGACTGTTGTTGGTGTGTAGAAATGATACTGATTTCTACACATTGATTTTTGTAACCCGAGACTTTGCTAAATTTGTTTATCATTTCCAGTAGTTTCATGGGAGAATCTTTGGGGTTTTCTAGATATAAGATCATATGGTCTGCAAAGAGCAATAGTTTGTCTTATTCTACCCCCATTTTAATGCCCTTGTTTTCCTTCTCTTTTCCGATTGCTCTATCTTGGACTTCTAGCACTATGTTGACTAGAAGTGCTGATAGAGGGCAACATTGTCTGGTTCCAGTTCTAAATGGGAATGCTTTCAACTTTTCCCCATTCAGTGTGATGTTGGCTGTGGGTTTGTCGCTTATGGCTTGTATCATTTTCTGGTAAGTCCCATCTATGCCTTTTTGTTAAGCATTATTATCATAAAAGTTTGTTGAATTTTGTTGATTGTTTTTCTGCACCTATTTAAAGGATAATATGGTCTTTTTTTTGCTTCTATTTATGTGGTGAATTACATTTACAGATTTCTGTATGTTGAGCAATCACTGCATCTCTGCTATGAAGCCCTCTTGGTTCGTGATGGATTATTTTTTTGATAAGCACCTGAATGCAGTTTGCTAGGATTTTGTTGAGTATTTTTGCATCTATATTCATAAGGGATATTGGTCTGTAGTTTTCTTTTTTTGTTGCATCCTTTCATGGTTTTGGTATCAGGGTGATGTTGGCTTCATAAAACGTGTTGGGGAGGATTCCTTTCTTCTCGATGTTGTGAAATAATTTCTGCATGATAGGCACCAGTTCTTCTTTGTAGGTCTGGTGAAATGTGGGTGTGAAATCATCTGGTCTGGGTCTTTTCTTTTTAGGAAGGTATTTTATTGCTGCTTCAATTTTGGTACTTCATATTGGTTTGTTCAGGAATTCTATTTCTTCCTGATTGAGCCTAGGGAGGCTTTGTGTTTCTAAGAATTTATCCATTTCTTTCACATTTTCAAGTTTTTGTGCAAAGGGGTTTTCATAGTATTCATAGATGATATTTTGTATTTCCATGGCCTCAGTTATAATTCCTCCTTTTTCATTCCTGATGGACCTTATTAGAGTTCTTTCTTTTCTTCTTCTTGTTAATCTAACATGATGCATATCAATTATGCTCATGTTTTTAAAGAACCTAAGTTTTTGTTTTATTAGTCTTTTGTATAGTTCTTTTTCTTATCAATTTCACTTACTTCTGTTCTGATCTTGGTTATTTTTCTCTTCTACTTGGTTTGGGGTCATCCTTTCTCAGTTCTTTGAGATAATTCATTAGATTGTTTATTTATGATCTTTCTGTCTTTTGGATGTAGGTGTTTATGGATATAAATTTTCCTCTGAGGATTGCTTTACCTGTGCCTCACAGATTTTTATAACTTGTGTCTCATTTATCATTTAGTTCAAAGAATCTTTTATTTTCCATCTTGATTTCCTCCTTAACAAAATAAATGTTCAGAAGAAGATTATTTAGTTTCCATGACTTTGTGTAGAGATGAGTGTTTCTGTTGGAGTTCATTTCTAATTTTATTTCACTGTGGTTGAAAAGATCCATGGTATAATTTCTAACTTTAAAAATGTGTTGAGAAATGCTTTGTGGCCTAGGATATGGTCAATCTTAGAGAATGCCCCATGAGCTGATGAGAAAAACGTATATTCAGTGGTTTTGGGGTAGAATGTTCTGTAAATATCAATAGGCCCATTTGTTCTAGAGTTCTGTTTAAGTCCTTTGTTAATTTTCTGTTTGGAGAATCTGTCCTGTTCTGTCAGAGGGATGTTGAATTCTCTGGCTATTATGGTATTACTGTTTATCATTTTGTTTAGACCAAGTAGGATTTGCTGTATTAATCTGGGTGCACCTGAGTTAGGTGCATAAATATTGAGAATTGTTAACTATTGTTTTGTTTGCACATACCACCCAAACCGGATGTCAGCTAACATTGAAGTTTCATTCAGGTAAATAGGAGATCCTCAAATCGTGGATATGCCCTATTTGTTAATACAAAGTTACAATTAAGAACCTAGATGTCCAATGTTATATGCTTGCATATTAAAATACAGAAGCAAAAAAGAGTCCAGAAATAATTTGTGATGTATACAATTATGTAGGCAGTCAAAATTCAGGAACATAATACTCAACAAAGAAGAAATGGATGGGGAAATAGAACAAATGGTGCTAATATAGAGCTGTGGAAATCTGTAGCCAAAAAAATGGTGGTTATAATAAAAAGTATCACTCCATAGAACTAGATATAATCTGATGGACAACTAGTGTTCTATGATTTTGCCTTAAAAATTATCTGTATTATAGTATAATAATAAACAATATTATGCTTTTGGCTTTTAAATTGTTGTGCTGTGAAAATTTTTATTCTTCTGTAAATAACAGATGCACAAAGTAAAGGAGTGTTTTATGAATTGGCCTCCTAAATAATAAATACATTACTTACTTTCTTTGTTTGATAAGCCTTGGTGTCTCTGCATGCTGCATACAGAAGTATGCAAACATTTTTATATGATAGAAAATCCTAATTTTTCCTTAAAAATTGGCAACATTATGAGTCAAAAACATGATAAAATATCCCAGTCCATTTCTAAATGCTTTGCATTTTAATATGGTTGAAGTTAAAGCAGTAAGTAATTTCAGTGATTTTCCCTTGAGCTGCATAGTTCTTTTCAAATGTAATTATTCTCTGAGTGCATTAGATAATGCTATGGTTCCCACAGCTGTATACACATCTATAAATCATTAATGAGGTAGTTAACTGAAACAAAACTATAAAAGATTTCCATTACCCAGCAGAACTCTGCTTTAATTGACTTCTAGTTATTTACAATTAATTTTTCCTTTTGGAATAATAATTGCAAGTGATTTAAGTGGGTTTCTGCAGAGAAATTTGATGTTGTCTATTCATCAAAAGTTTTCTTTCTTTCTTTTTTTCTATGTAATGGCGACTCTGCCTTTGACCAATATGAAGCCTGAGGTAATATTTTTTATTGGCAAAATCCTCCCCTACTCTCCATTCCTAACCTCTATGTTCACTTCCTTCTCACCTAAAAGAGCAGGGATAGTTAAGAGAGGACAGGAATAAAAGGAAAGCCAACTTTACCTGAAAATGGGATAAGGAGAATTAGCCCAGTGAAACATAATTTGGGGTATATTTATTCATCCTTTATGCTTGTGAAGGAATATCCTTCTCATTATTTTTTCTCAATTAAAGAAAATAATTCAATGTTAAACGTGAAAACCAAATGAAAGTCTTGTAAATGTATATAATATAATTATAAATGAATTATAATGCTATACAATAAGGTCTGTTTATGAAAAATACTTTTCAAATACAGTAAAAATGCTTTGACATTTGTTAACTCTTTTTATATTGCTGTATCTACATGTCATATTGTAATGATATTATTCATTTGCCACACTTTCATATTATCATTTCTCTGCAAATCATCATCTCCAAACCATTAATATGCAATAAACAGTCTAATGATTCAAAAAGAATTGTTCTCCCCCTGTTTAACACCCACCTATTATGGAAATATCATGGAGAATGAGAGAGAAGAGGGGAGGAGAGAGACTTAATTATTGCTAAGAAACATCTAAGAAAGTTATCCAAATAATCAAAACTCTTATTGTAGTTTTAATATAAATTATAAGACACACTATTTCCCCTTCTAAAGTTTGTTATTAATAGCTATCATTATGAATGAGATTTGGATCCCAAATTTCTATCTACTTGAAAGTAAACATTAATTATCTGCCATGTTCCATAGGATATGGTGATTCTCACTTTAGTGCTCAGCAGTTCAGAGAATTCTCTTAGGGAAGCAGATGACTAGTTGGACGCATCTTAGTTTTAAGGATAGTGATCTCATCCTGGAGATTTAAGTAAAACATGGAAACATTTAGGGGTTAACTGGAGGCCATCACAGATAGAAAGGATTTCCTAAGGAGGAGGAGATGGAAAGATAAATTGCATTCCTTTATAAATATCAGTATGTAACTACCATCATGAATGTCCAGATAGTGAACTTTTCTGTTATTCTCTTTGGTATAATTTGCAATTTAGTTAACATAAGAGTAAATATTTGAAAGGGTAGCAATTTTCCTTCAGGAAAAACATAAAAATATCACAATAAAAAGGGCAACTCTAGGAAAAATTATCTTTGTCATTATTCCCCTAATTTCTCATTCTATAGGCTTAAGTTGGACTCAGTAGCAACAAAGCCCTTATTACATAATTCACATGCTTGGCTTCTCATAAATTTTATCTCAGAGTTTTTCATTCACTAATAGTAACAACTAAAAATATTGCACTTCCTCATGGTAATTTTATTTTAACAGAGACATATTAAGCCTACCTGCCTTGTCTCAGTCCTGCTCCTTGGGACTACTTTACTAAATAATCTGTCAGCACATTTTGTTTGCATTTTAAGCAAATTTATTTTTGTTGTTTTAATAAATTTTATGTTTAGAGTAGTTTAAAGTTCATAACAAAATTGCATGGAAAATACAGAGATTCCCCATATAATCCCTGTCCCCACACATGAAAAGCCTTCCCAATATCAACATCTCTGACTTCATGGGTGTAGACAAATGGATAATGACATGTATCCACCATTATAGTATCAAAAAGAATACTTTCATTGCTCTAAAAATCTTCTGTGTTCTGTCTTTTCACTCCTTCCCTCCCTAAATTCTGGCAGTCACTGATCTTTCTACTGTCCCCATATTTTTACCTTTGACAAAACAAGGTATAGTTGAAATTGTATAGTATGATGACATTTCAGATTAAGTTCTTTCATTTAGTAATATCTATTTAAGCTTATTTCATGTTTTCATGACATGATAGGTCATTTCCAGTTAGTGCTGAATGACATTACATTGCCTGGATGTACCGCACATATTTTGGCCTCAGGATGGCTTCATGGAGAACATAAGCTAAGGGGAAAAATCTAATAATGTTAAGACCTATTTAAAATACAAAATCTGGGGGACCTCAAAAAATGGTGGAGTAGAGGTTATCTCCTGGCTCTGTTTCCTGAGAAGGAGGTGAAGAACTTGGATTGCTACAGATGACTGGATCACTCCCCCAAAGAACAGCATTGTGAAACTGTAGAGAAATAGTGCAGGACATGCGATGCAGAGGGGAAAAAAAGTGAATGGGAGATATGGTCACAAAGTCTGGAGAGTGCAAGATAAACAATAGAGAATACAGTGTGGCATAGCGATGCCTTCCAAGCCAGTGAGTGTGGTGGGATTTGACCCTTAGGATGCTGGGCTCCAGCACTGACCACCACACCCACTCAGACAGGAATATGCCTGAAATCAGTGCAAAGTATCTGCATGAGACAGTAGGCTCTATTGAGTGGGGAAAATAATGGGAAACATCTTTAACTCCCTGGTGCTCTGTGCTAGAGGACTGCATTGGGCAGGGGAGGGACTGGTCTGAGTGATCACTTCCTGCAAATGTGCGAGGGAGATTGGAGACAGGTATCTCACCTCTAGAGGTCAGTGGGGCCAGAACAAAAGAAGTAAACACTTAAAAGGGGGCTCTGCCCCTGAAAACTGCTGATTATTAGGCTAGTTCAACACAGGACAGAAAGAGCAAGACCTTCTGCTGGACAGGCATGAGATTGCGGGACTATGATACACAAGTGGGCATGTGTTGATTCAGCCCACCGAACTGGCATCTGCCAACTTCTGAGCAGTCACCCCCAGTGCTAGCTCTCTGGTAGTGGATGGCAGCCATTGTGAGGGTCCACAACCTGGATGCTGCAGTGTGCTATGGTTTGGGGCAGCACCACTCCCCCAGCCCAGGGAGTTTGGCACTGGATGTGGCGGGCTCCACTCTTGGAGGTGGGGAAAGGCAAGTATAGCTGTTTGCTCTCAGTGGTTGGTATGAATCCGTAGGACTTCCACAACCTATTGATTTGGCTGGCCAGACCTGTGTCAG
Source organism: Cheirogaleus medius (assembly GCA_008086735.1). Classification (NCBI taxonomy): domain Eukaryota; kingdom Metazoa; phylum Chordata; class Mammalia; order Primates; family Cheirogaleidae; genus Cheirogaleus; species Cheirogaleus medius. Next base: position 9,678,525 of record VBSM01000568.1, on the reverse strand, counting down.
TGGGAGAATCTTGGGTGCTTCCCCCAGTGCTACATCCTCAGTCATGGGAGGCTGCCACCTGTGGATTCCCCAGATGCTGGGGTGCTTGGCAGTCAGGTGGCATATCTCCCCTAACCCAGCAACTTTTGTGCAGGACATGTTGGGCTCTGCCCTTGGAGGAGGGAAGAAGTGAGAAAAACTGCTTTCCCTGTGCAACTGGCATGAATCTGCGGGGCCATGGCACTGAACAATAATTGATAGCCCATTGATTTTGCCTGCTGGACTGGCTTAGGTCATCTAATAAGAACATAACTCTAAGGCTTACTCTCCACATCTCTGTGATTGCAAACATTGGGATCTGTAGATAGAGAAGGAAAATCCTAGCCAGAGACCTTACTAATTCCACCAATTGACCCCTCCCATTAGAAGTAACCTCCCTAGCATGTTGAAAAAGCCCTGAATAACATATTAGCAGCTTCCCCTAGTGGCAGATCGAGCAACCATAGAAGCAAACACACACAGGCTTTCAGGCATCAGCTGAGATCTGTCTTGCCCTTACCCCCAATTTAAAGGGGAATAGGGTCCAAGTAACCTTCAGTAGTGGCAAGATTCTTCCTAAAGATTGGGACACTCATATTCCTCATCTGGGAGACCAGAGACTAACACAGAGGCATCAGATAACTTGATAAATGGCTCCTCTATGCAATCAACAATGAACGACAGAGAGGGTAACCCCAGAGCTTAACAAAGTGCCCTCCACCTCAAGCTATTGGGGGCGGTGGAGTCATACACAAAAGTGTGATCCACCACCTGGGAGCTTAAGCTGGCAGGCAAAACTCACTAATCTCCATTGGCAAGAGGTGAAGACAACAGGTCAGAAGTAACCCAATATGCTAAAATATGTCTAAGGCAATACAATACCAGTGCATCTCTTCCCACCATTGTCAAGGAACATCCCTTGGGGGCTTGAAGTCAAGGCACAAACCAGTCCTAGTACCCCCATTTCTCAACCAAGTAGCCTGATGAGAAAGAACCAGTGAAAGAATGCATGAAACATGAAAGATCAGAGAGAAAATTCACCCACAAAAGAAATAATAAGACCCTAAATAGCAGATACTAAATTAAACAAAATCACTAAAATGACAGAGGATGAGCTCCAAATATGGATTGTAATAAAACTCAATGGAATTGAAGAGAAAATAGAAACACAACACAAAGAAGCCATGAGAACAATACAGGAAATTAATGAAAAATTCTCTAAAGAAACTGAAATATTATGAAAGAGCCAAACAGAAATATATAAATGAAAAAGACATTTAAAGGAACTTCAAAACACAGTGGAAAGCCTTAAAAATAGAATGTATCACACAGAGGGGAGAATCTCAGAGCTTGAAGATAATGCCTACGTGCTAAACAAGTCAGATGAAGAAAAAGAACACAGAAGCAAGAGACAAGAACAAAACATACAAGAAATGTGGGATTATGTGAAGAAACCAAATATAAAAATTATAGGCATCCAAGAGAGAAAAGAAGAAAATACACAAGAACTGGAGAAAATATGCCTGGTCTGGCCAGAAATCTAGACATCCAGATACAATAGGCACACAGATCTCCTGGGAGACTCAACGTGAAAGGGAAATCACCACGTCACATTATTATTAGACTGGCCAAACTAAACATGAAACAGGCAATCATTTGAGGTCCAAGACAAAGACCTCAGATTACCTACGAAAGAAAACTTATCACACTGACTGAAGACTTCTCAACTAAAGCCCTACAAGCCAAAATGGACACAGGCCCTATCCTCAATCTTCTAAAACATAATAATGACCAACCTAGAATTCTTGACCTGACTAAAGTATGCTTTATCTATAAGGGAGAAATAAAGACTGTCCCAGACAAGCAATCTCTCATGGAATTTGCAAACACCAGATCTATCCTGCAGGAAGTATCCAGACCTGCATTATATGCTGAACAGCATAATAGATGTTCCCCAAAGTAAAATAACTCAAGGGTTAAAGTCCATAGCCTAGATTCCAGAATGGCTCAAGACGTAAAACAAAACAATAAGAATTTACCCAACAATATGAACAGAAATCTACCCTAAATATCAATCCTCTCAATGAATGTGAGTGGCTTGAATTGTCCTTTGAAAAGACATATACTGGAAAAGTGGATAAAAAATTATAAGCCACGTATCTACTATCTCCAGGAAATGCAACTAACCCAAAAAGATGGTTTCAGACTTCAATATCATGGGTAGAAAAGAAACGTACAGGCATATGGAAGCCAAAAGAGAGTGGGGGTAGCAATTCTTATTTCAGACAACATAAACTTAAAAATGGCAAAAGTAAAGAAAGACAAAGATGGTCATTACATAATGGTGGAAGGAAAAATCAAACAAGAAGACTTAACAATTCTTAATATTTATGCACCCAACAAAGGAGTGACCAGAGACATAAAGAAAACCCTGTTTGATCTAAATAGCATAATGAATGGTAATGCTATAGTACCTGGGGATTTCAACATTCCACTGACTGAATTTGGCAAATCCTCCACTAACTAAACAAAGAAACAATGGACTTAAACAGAGCTATAGAACAAATGGTTGTAACAGACATCTACAAAGCATTGCATAAAAATACAGCCAAGTATACATTCTTCTCTTCAACTCATAGAACTATCTCCAAAATCAATCACATCCTAAGCCACAAATCAAACCTCAACAATTAAAAAAGAAAAGAAAAACAATTATACCATGTATCTTCTCAGACCACAGTGGTATAAAATTATAGATCAATTGCAACAGAAACACTCACACTTCACAAAGTCATGTAAATTAAACAATTCATTGCTGAATGACTATTGGGTCAAGGACGAGATCAAGATGGAGATTAAAAAATTCTTCGAACTAAATGATAATGGGGACACAAGTTATCAAAATCTGTGTGATACAGGAAAAGCATTCTTGAGATGAAAACTAATGACATTAAATGCTCACATCCAAAAGACAGAAAACTCACAAATAAACAAACTAATAAACCACATCAAGGAACTGGAAAAGGAAGAGCAAATTAATTCTAAACATAGCAGAAGAAAAGAAATAACTAAGATCAGAGCAGAACTAAAGGAAATTGAGAACAAAATAATTATAGACATCAATTTAAAAAAAAGTTGGTTCTTCCAAAACATAAACAAAATTGATAGACCTCTTGCTAGATTGTCAAGAACCAGAAAGGAAAGGACTTTAAGAAATTCAATCAGAAATGAAAATGAGATGTCACTATAGACATCACGAGAATACAAAACATTATATTTGAATACTATAAAAATCTATATGCCTAAAATCTACAAAATGTGAAGGAAATGGACAAATTCTTGGAAACACACAACCTCACTAAGGTCAATCTGCAGGAAATAGAATTCCTGAAAAGATCAATATCAAGCATGGAAATTGGAACAGCAATTGAAAATCTTCCAACAACAACAAAAAAGTCCCAGAGCAGATGGGTTCACACCTGAATGTTACAAAACCTACAAAGAAGAACTCATACCTATAATGCAGAAATTTTTCCACAAGATCAAGAAGGATGGTATCCTCCCCACCTTTTTTAGGAAGCCAGTATCAAATTGATACCAAAGACAGGAAAGGACACAACAAAAAAAGAAAACTACACACCAATAATCCTCATGAATATAGATGTAAAAATCCTCAACAAAATCTTGGCAAATCAAACCTAACAGCACATCAAAACAATAATTCATCATGATCAGGTGGGCTTTATCCCAGACATGGAAGGTTCGTTCAACATACACAAATCTATAAATGTGATTCAGCACACAAATAAAAGCAAGAACAAAGACCATATGATTCTCTCAATAGACAAAGAAAAAGCATTTGACAAAATCCAGCACATATTTATGATAAAAACTCTTAAAAAATAGGTATAGATGGGACATTCCTTAAAATTATTAAGGTCATACATAATAAACCCATAGCCAATATCACACTGAATGAGGAATAATTTAAAAGCATTCTCACGTATAACAGGAAACAGACAAGATTTCCTACTACATCTCCTGCTATTAAACATAGCGCTGGAAATCCTTTCCAGAGCAATCAGACAAGAGAGGGGAATTAAAGGTGTCCAAATAGGCACAGAGAAGGTAAAACTCTCACTCTTTGTTGATGATATGCTATTGTAGTCAGAAAATTCCAAGGATTCAAGCAAGATTCCTGGAATTCATAAATGAATTTAGTAAAGTCTCAGGATCCAAAATTCATGCATGCAATCAGTGGCATTCATATATGCCAATAAAATGCAAGCTGAAAATCAACTCAAAGGCACAACACCTTTCACAATAGCATCAAAGAATATTAAATATTTAGGAATATACTTAATGAATGAGGTCAGAGACCTATATAGGGAAAACTACAAAAAAACTGAGAAAAGAAATAACAGAAGATGTAAAGAGAGAGAAATCTCTACTATGCTCATGGATTGGTAGAATCAATATTGATAAAATGTCCATGCTGCCTAAAGTGATATACAGAATTATTGCAATCCCTATCAAAACACAAACATCATTCTTTACAGATTTAGAAAAATTAATTGTATGCTTTGTCTGAAACCAGAGAAGATCTCGTATAGCCAAAGCAATCTTAAGCAAAAAGACCAAATCAGGAGGCATCAGTCTTCCAGACTTCAAACTTCACTGGAAGGATATAGTAACCAAAACAGCATGGGACTGGCACAAGAACAGAGATATAAACCTTTGTAATAGGACAGAGATCCCAGATATAAAATCATCCTCATATCATCATCTAATCTTTGACAAAGCAGACAAAAATATACATTTTGGAGAAGAATCTCTATTCAATAAATGGTGCTGGGAAAACTTGGTATCCATATGTAGAAGATTGAAACTGGATCCCCGCTTCTCACCTCTCCCCAAAATTAAATCACGATGGATGACAGACTTAAACCTAAGGCATGAAACCTTAAGGCATCTACCCAAAAGAGCATAAGTCATTCTATTATAAAGGCATCTGCACCCGA
>VBSM01000568.1:9652972-9665782 GCA_008086735.1 Cheirogaleus medius | reverse complement strand
GCAATGTAATACCATTTTCATTAATATAAGAGAAAAATACATGTAATAAAAATTTAAAAAAACAAAGTAGAAAGCCTTCAGAGCAGGTTAGATGATGCAGTAGAAAGAAACTCAGAGCTTCAAGACAACAACTTTCAATTAAACAAGTCAGTCACAGAGATATTGCAGAGAAATAAGAGGAGAGAGCAAAGCCTACTGGAAATATTGGACTATGTAAAGAAGACTAAAATCATCATTGGCATCTCTAGAGTGAAGAAGAAAATACACAGGGTTGGATAATTTATTCAAGAGAATAATTGAGGAAAATTTCCTTTCACTTGCTAGAAATCTAGACATCCAGGTAAAAGAAGCTCATAGGACTCCCAGGAGATGCATCATAAAGAGAAATACAACATGATACATACTCATCAGACTGGCCAAATTAAAAAAGAAGGAGGCACTCCTATGAGCTGTAAGGTGAAAGCAGCAGGCATCCTACAAAGGAAAACCCATCAGACTAACTGCAGACTTCTCATCTGATACCTAAATGCCAGAAGGAATTGGGACCCCATTCTCAGTCTTCTCAAACACAATAATGCCATGGCCTAAAATTTTGTACCCTCTAATACTAAGTTTAATATAGGAGGGGGAGATAAATCCTTTCTCAGACAACCAAAGACTGAGGGAATATATCTAGGCAAGAAATGTCCTACAGGAAGTGCTCAGAACTCTGTTATTCAGAGATCAGCATAATAAACACTTACTAATGTAAATTGCTAGTCACAGATCAGCACAATAAACACTTAACAGAGTAAAGTTACCCAAAAGGTAAAGGTTGAAGGCCAGATACTAAAATGGTTCAAGAGATGAAACAAAGTAGCAAAGTTCAACCCAACAGGATGAACAGAAACCCACCCCAATTATCAATTCCTTCAATAAACGTGAATGGGTTGAACTGCTAACTAAAGAAACATAGGCTGTCTAAATGGATAAATATACACAAACCAAGTATTTGTTGTCTCCAGGAAACACATCTAACCCACAAGGATGCATCCAGACTCAAGGTGATGGGATGGAAAACAACATTCCACGCTAATGAAAACCAAAAGAAAGCTGGCATAGCAGTACTCATAGCAGATAACTTAGTCTTAAAATCAACAAAAGTAATGAAAGACAAAGATGGTCATTAAACAATGATAAAGAGAATAATTCAACAAGAAGACATAGCAATCTTAAATATTTATACACATATGGAGAAAAACCCAGATTCATAAAGCAAATCCTACATGATCTAAACAAAATGATAAACAGCAGTACCATAATAGCCAGGTACTTCAACACTTGACTGACTGAACTAGACAGATCCTCCAAACAAAAACTAAACAAAGAAACAAGAGACTTAACTAGAACTGTAGGTCATGTGGGCCTAATAGATATTTATAGAACATTCTACCCCAAAACTGCATACTTCTCATCAGCTCACAGGATGTTCTCTAAGATTGATCACATCCTAGGCCACAAAACATGTCTCAACACATTTTAAAAACATAGAAATTATACCATGCATCTTCTCAAATAACAGTGAAATAATATTAGAAATCAACTCCAACAGAAACCCTCATCTCTACGCAAAGTCATGGAAACTAAACAACCTACTACTGAATGATTGGCAGATCAAGGAGGGAATTAAGATGGAAATCAAAAGACTCTTGAACTAGTTGATGGGGACACAAGTTATTAAAGTCTGTGGGACACAGCTAAAGCAGTGCTGAGAGGAAAACTCATAGCCATAAATAGCTACATGCAAAAAAAAAAAAAAAAAAAAAAAAAAAAAAAAGAAAGATCACAAATCAACAATCTAATGAAGCATCTCAAAGATCTGGAAAAGGATGAGTAAATAAATCTCCAACCCAGCAAAAGAAAAGAAACAAAGGAGATCAGAGAACAACTGAAATCAATAACAAAAGAACCATATGAAAGATTAATAAAATAAAGTTGGTTCTTTGAACAGATAAACAAAATTGACAAGCTTTTTGCTAGATAGACTAGAAACAGACAACAAAAAACACTAATAAGCTCAATTAAGAATGAAAAAGGAGAAATTACACCTGATACCACAGAAATACAAAATATCATCTTTTAATGCTATTAAAATATCTATGTACATGAACATAAAAAGATGGGGGAAATAGACAAATTCTTAGAAACACACAGCCTTCATAGGCTCAACCAGGAAGACACAGAATTCTTGAACAGATCAACATGAAGTACCAAAATTGAAGAGGCAATAGAAAAACTTCCTTAAAAAAAGTCCCAGACCAGGTGGTTTCATATGCAAATTCTACCAGACCTACAAAGAAGAACTGGTGCCTATCCTGCAGAAATTATTCCACAAAGTTGAGAAGGAAGGAATCCTCCCCAACATGTTTTATGAAGCCAACATCACCTTGATACCAAACCCAGGAAAGGACCCAACAAAAAAAAAGAAAGCTACAGACTAATATCCCTTATGAATATAGATGCAAAAATTCTCAGTAAAATCCTAGGAAATAGAATTCAGCTGCTCATCCAAAAAAACAATCCATCACGACCAGGTAGTCTACAGCCCAGAGATGCAGGGATAGCTAAACATACATAAATCTATAAATGTAATTCACTACATAAATAGTAATAAAAACAAAAAAACATAAGATACTCTCATTAAATGCAGAAAAAGTATTCAAGAAAATTCAGCACGCCTTTATGATAAGACAATGTCAAAAAAGAGTCATAGATGGGACTGAACTAAAAATGATACCAGCCATATATGAAAAATCCATAGCCAACAAAATACTGAATGGGGAAAAATTGAAAGCATTTCCACTTAGAACTGGAAAAAGACAAGGTTGCCCTCTATCACTACTCCTCTTCAGCATAGTGCTGGAATTCCTAAACAGAGCAATTTGACAAGAGAAAGAAATCAAGGGCAATAAAATAGAGGTAGAAGGGGAAAAACACTTGTTCTTTGCAGATGATATGATCTTATATCTATAAAACCCCAAAGATTGTGTCAAGAGACTTCTGGAATTGATACATAAGTTCAACAAAGTCTTAGGTTACAAAATCAATGTACACAAATCAGTAGCATTCATACATACCAACAACAGTCAAACTGAGAATGAAATCAAAGGTTTGATACCTTTCACAATAGCAACAAAGAAAATAAAATACCTAAGAATACATTTAGCTAAGGAGTTGAAGTAACTCTACAAGAAGGACTATAAAACACTAAGGAAGGAAACAGCAGAGGATGTTAACAGATGAAAATACATACCATGCTCATAGACTGGCAGAATAAACATTGTTGAAATGTCTATACTACCCAAAGTGATCTACAGATACAATGCAATTGCTACAAAAATACCATCATCATTTTTCACAGATCTAGAAAAAATAATTCTATGATTTTTAAAAATCCAGAGAAAACCCTATATAGCAAAAAACACTTTAATCTAAAAGAATAAATTGAGCAACATTGATTTATCAGACTTCAAGCTACACTACCAGGTGATAATAACCAAACCAGCATTTGATTGGCATGAGAACAGAAACATTGACCAATGGAACATGACTGAAAACCCAGTCATAAAACCATCCTCATATAGCCATCTGATCTTTAACAAAGCAATCAAAACATACACTATGGAAAGGAATTCCTATTCAATAACTGGTGTTGGGGAAATTGGATAGCCACATGTACAAGACTCATACAGGATCCGCATCTCTCACCTCTCACAAATATCAACTCATGATGCATAACACACTTAAATCTAAGGCATGAAACCATAAGAATCATAGAAGCAAATGTTGTAAAATTCTTATAGACATTTGCCTAGGCAAAGAATTTAGATAGAAGACCCCAAAAGCAATCAGAGCTTCAACAAAAATAAATAATTGGACTTGACCAAAATAAAAACCTTCTGCACAGCCAAAGAAACTATCATCAAGAGTAAATAGACATCCTACAGAATAGGAGAAATGGTTTGCATACTATACATCTGACAAAGATCTAATAAGTAGAATGTATATAGAACTCAAGAAAATCATCAAGAAAAAAATCAAACAAACCCATTAATAAGTGGGCAAAGGACATGAACAGAAACTTTTCAAAAGAAGACAGATCAATAGCCAAAAATGTATGAAAAGAAGGTCAATATCTCTAATCGGCAGGGAAATGTAAATCAAAACCACAATGAGACATCACTTAACTCTAGTGAGAATGGCTTTTATCAAACTGTCCCAAAACAACAAATATTGGCGTGGATGTGGAGAGATAGGAACACTCATACACCGCTGGTAGGACTGCAAACTAGTATAGTCTCTATGGAAAGTAATGTGGAGATACCTCAAAGAGCTAAAAGTAGACCTATCACTTTATCCAGCAATCCCACTATTGGGTATTTACTCAAAGGGAAAAAAGGCATTCTGTGATAAAAACATCTGCATCGGAATGTTTATAGGAACACAATTCACAATTGCAAAGATGTGGAAACAACCCAAGTGTCCATCAATACATGAGTGGATTAATAAAATATGGTATATGTATACCATGGAGTACTATTCAGCTATAAGAAACAATGGTGATATAGCACCTCTTGTATTTTCCTGGATAGAGCTGGAACCCATTCTACTAAGTGAAGTATCCCAAGAACGAAAAAATAAGCACCAGGTGTACTCACTCTCAAATTGGTTTTAACTGATCAATACCTAAGTGCACATATAGGAATAATATTCATCGGGCATCGGGCAGATGGAAGGGAGGAGGAGGGGATAGTTATATACATACATAATGAGTGCAATGAGCACCTTCTGGCGGATGGACACACTTGAAGCTCTGACTTGGGGGGTGGAGGCTAGGGCAATATGCATAACCTAAACATTTGTACCCCCATAATATGCTGAAAGCAAAAAGGGGGGGAGGGGAAGAAAAAGACTGTTTAGTTCTATTTTATGCAGCAGTTTACATATTGCAGATTTAACATTGTTGAGCTTTCATATACATTGTGGTACACCCTTACAACACATGCTCAAAATCTATAGAAATCCTGGGTGATACATAACAAGAACAAAATTTTAATATGGAGCTGAGTTGGGATAAAAGAAAGGGATATCACCGGTGGTTGTAAAACAAGAGGAAATTCAAAGCTGGGAAATCAAGTACACCAACAGATGCTACAGCAATCCAATAAAGTGTCATCATAATCAAAGGCAATAATGGCTGAGGTTTTGTGTTTTAACAATAAAGGACCAAGACATGTGGCCTTGGGCATAAGAGAGAAGGATTCCTGAATCTAGGAAATTTCTATAAATATACGATATAAAGTTTCTTTTTATCTGAAGGATCTGACCTTTCTGTCAGAAAGTGACCAAAAAATCTCTACCCACTGGATCAGGGAAGGAAGAAAAATTTATATTTTTTAGGTCTACACAGATAAATATAATTTCTCATAAAAATTTGAATTAAAAAAATTAGAAACCCAAACCTATGCCACACACAATTACAGGGTTAAAAATCATACTGGAAGATGTCAGACTAGAAGCAGCCTGCACATGTTGCTCTGAAGGTGAAGATCAATAGTTGCAAGTGGATGCCCAGTTACAGACGGACCTACTTCTAGAGAGCATTGTAAATCATCACAATAGTTATGGGAGACACTCAAAGTAAAGGAGAGAGAGATGTGTTGACCACTTGGCAAGACAGGATGACACCTGAGTGAGGAGTCCACACATGGGAAAGGGTTAGAGGAGAGAAACCTGAGACTCCATTCTCCCCATATGAACACTGCAACCCAAGCTGTGAAGGTGCCCCCACCACTGCTGTAGGTCTCCAAACTGATCAGAGAGCTGTTTGGAGACTGTTCAGTAACATTGCACCAGAGTGTGGGCACAGCAGGGATGTACAGGATTCCATTCCTGGGTCATGGCAACTGATACCATTCTGAGCTCTTAGGTTCAGAGCATACAGTCTACACAGGGATCAGCTTCACTTCACCCACCTCTATGTTGCCTCTGCTGGTCTACGAGGAGCAGATACTCTCGTGCACCTTGTGATTGGGAGCTGAATGGCCACCCCCACTGGAGTATTTGAACAGAACAGGCACCAATGCCACCCAAAAAGTCCCAAAGCCACAGCTTCACTGGGACCTGCGTTGGAGAGAGACCCAATCACTGAGAAGCCCAGCTCCACAGTAACACATGCCACCCAACAGGTCCACTACTGTGATTACATGTGACACCAAGTGCCACCTCTGTGGTCCAGAGCTCCACCATGGACCCACTTAGCATGAGTCACCACCCACTGCATACCACAATTACATCTGGACCTGAGTGGAGTAAACACTCACAGTCCTGACATCTGTGAGCACTGCCTAGATAGACTTGCCCAGCTGCCTCTTCTGCCACTGTGAGAAAATGTAGACAGAGCCCTCTCCACAATGTGTGTATCCATGGAGAACTTGACAAGCCTCCACCCAAGCTTCTAGAGGTGACCTGGGGAACAATCCACCATTCTGCAAGAAGATTCCCCAGCACTGGTTTGGATTGTGACAACCACAGGGGAATGAGTCAATGTGGAATAGCTGCATTATAGGATGCCAGTGCATCCAACCCTCTCTTGCCAAGTCAATCTTCTGGAGTAGGACACAAATGCGCCATCCAGAGACCTCTCCTTCTCCCTAAGTATGAGACTTCCCAGCAAGAAGAACAGGTGCAACATAAACCTATCTGCCCTGAGCTGAGAAAAGAGGTTTCAGATGAGAGGAAACCAACAAAAGAACACTAACAGCATGGAAAAAACAAAACAAGCTAATTCTATACCCACAAAGGATCACAATAGATCTACAGCAACAAACCCCAACCAAAAGGAAATTGTTGAAATGTCAGAAATGGAATTCAGAATATGGATGGCAATTAAATGAATGAGATTAATGAGAAAGTAGAAAATCAATACAATGGAGCAAAGAAAATATTTCAGAACATAAATGAAAAAATGAACAGTTAGTAAGAGAGATAAAACATAAGAAAATATATAACAGAACTTAAGGAAATGGAAGAGTCATTTAGAGAATTTCAAAGTATAAAAGAAAGCATTGACAATAGGCTATGCCAAGCAGAAGAAAGAATTTCAGATCTTGAAGACAAGGCTTTCACTCTAACCCTGTCATACAAAGATGCAGAAAAGAGAAAAAAGAAAAAGAAACAATCACATGGAGAAATATGAGATGCTGTAAAATGAGCTGATATAAGATTCATAGATATCCCTGAGGGAGGAGAAGGAAAAAAAAAAGGAAAACCTACTAGATGGAATTGATGAAATTTCCCTGGTATCACCAGAGATTCAGATATCCAGATACAAGATTGGCATTGAACACTGGGAAGATGAATAGCAAATAGTACATCTCCAAGACAGATAATCATCAACCTGGCCAAATAAAAAGCGAAGGAGGAAATTCTACAAGTTGTAATACAAAAGCAACAATGATCCTAGAATGGAAAATCCACCAAGCTCAAAGCAGATTTCTCAGGAGAGACTTTACAAGCCAGAAGGGATTGGGGCCCTATTTTTAGTATTCTTAAACAGAACAACAGCCAGACCAGAATTTTATATCTTGTTTCATAAATGATGGAGAAGAAAATTTTTCCCAGACAAGCAAACAATAAGGGAATTTGTCACTGTTAGACCTGCCCTACAGGAAATGCTCAAAAGTACACTATACATGAAACAGAAGAATAAATAACCACCAGTGTAAAAACATCTCAAAGTTAAAACTCACAGCTCTTATAAAACAGTAGCATAAGAGGAAAAACAAAAAAAAAGGTGTCATTCAACATGATGATCAAAACAGTATCCCACATATCAATACTAACATTGAATGTGAATGGCCTTAATGCTATACTTAAAAGACATAGACTGCCTGAATGGGTGGAAAAGCAAAACCCAATTAAAATCTGTCTCCAAGAAACCCATCTAACTAATGAGGACTCTCACAGACCCAGGGTAAAGGAATGGAAATAAATATTCCATGTAAATGGAAACCAAAAGCAAGCAGATGTAGCCATTCTCATATCAGATAAAAAACACTTTAAATCAACAATGATAAAAAGACAAATATGGTAAATATATAATGATAACAGGAGTAATTAAGCAAGAAGACATGACAATGCTCTATATATATGCACCTAACCCAGGAGCTCCCAGATTCATAAAACAGATTCAACTAGATCTAAGCAAAGAAGTAAACAATAGCATCATAATTGCTGGGGACTTCAACACCCCTCTGAAAGAACTGGATATATCATCAAAGCAGAATATCAAAAAAGAAACAATAGATTTAAATGGGACTCTAGAACAAATGCCTCTAATAGACATTTACATAACATTCTACCCAAGAACTATAGAATATACATTGTGTACATCAGTACATGGGACATTTTCCAAGATAGATCATATGGTAGTCTACAAAACAAGTGTTTGCAAATTCAGATAAAACAGAATCATACCATGTATCTTCCAAGACCACAGTAGACTAAAACAAGAAATCAATTCCAGTTTTCAAAGAAACTCTCAAATCTATGTAAAGTCTTGGAAGTTACACAACCTTGAATTTAATAAGCATTTGGTCACTGATGAAAATAATATAGAAATCAAAAGATTCATTGAACTGAACAAGAAACAGGACACAAGCCATCAAAATCTATGGGATACAGAGAAACAAGTGCTAAGGGGAAAGTTCATAGCCATAAATGAATGCATCAAAAAGGCAAAAAAATAAAATAAAATCACAAATTAGCAACCTAATGTCACATCCAGATGAACTACAAACAGAAGAACAAACCAAATCCAGCAGAAGAAAATAAATAACAAAGCACAGAGCAGAAATAAGTTGAATGGAAGACAAAAAAGAATACAAAGGGTCAATGATACAAAAAGATAGTTCTTTGAAAAGATAAACAAAATTGACAGATCACTAGCCAGATTAACAAAAAATAGAAGAGAAAGGACTCAAAAAACCTCAATCAGAAATGAACAAAGAGATATTACAACTGATGTCACAGAAATAAAAAATACCATCTGTGAATACTATGAAAACCTCTACACATACAAACTAGAAAATATAGAGGAAGTGGATAAATTCCTGGAAACATGCACACTCCCAAGCCTAAATCAGGAAGAATTAGAATTATTAGACAGACCAATAACGAGTAATGAGATTGAAGCAGTAATAAAAATATCCCAACAACAACAAAAAAAGGCCATGAACCAGAAAGATTCACAGTCAAAATCTACCGGGCCTACAAAGAATATCAGGTACCCATCCTACAGAAATTATTCTGTAACATTGGGAGGGACAGAATCCTCCCTAATTCATTCTATGAAGCCATCATCACCTTGATACCAAAGCCAGGACAGGACACAACAACAAAAGAAAACTGAAGCCCGATATCTCTTGTGAACATAGATGGAAAAATCCTCAACAAAATATAAGCAAATGAACTTCAACAATACATCAAAAATATTGTCCATTATGATGAAGTGGGTTTAATCCCAGGGATACAGTGATCGTTCAACATATCCAAATCAATAAATGTGATTTACCACATAAACAGAAGCAAAAATTTAAAAATGACTATATGATCATCTCAATAGATGCAGAAAAAGTATTCCACAAAATACAGCACCCTATCATGATAAAAGGCCCCAAACAAACTGGGCATAGGAGGAACATATAAAAAAAACATAAAGGCCATATATGACGAAGCTACTACAAATATAATACTGATGGGAGAAAAATTGAAACTCTCCCCACTAACATCTGGAACAAGTCAAGGGTGCCCACTCTCACCACTTCTACTCAGCATAGAACCAGAATTCCTGGCTTCAGCATTCAGGCAAGAGAAAGAAATAAAGGGCATCCACTTTTTAATGGAGTCATTTGATATTTTTTGCTCATTTTGTGAGTTACTTATAGATTCTGTTCATTCACCTTTACTGGATGTATACCATGCAAATATTTTCTCCCATTCTGTAGGTTGTGTATTTTCTGTATTGATTGTGTCCTTGGCTGTGAAGAATCTTTTTAATTTGATCAGGTCCCATTTATTTATTTTTGTTGTTGCTGTGATTGCCTCTGGGGTCTTCTCCATAAATTCTTTCCCTAGGCTGATGTTTATAACAGTTTTTCCAACATTTTCTTCCAGAATTTTTATAGTTTCATGCCTTAGGTTTAAATCTGCTATCTATCATGAATTAATTTGGGGCAAAAGGCATGAACAGAAACTTTTCAAAAGAAGACAGACTAATGGCCAACAAACATATGAAAAAATGCTCAATATCTTTAATCATCCAGAAAATGCAAATCAAACCCCAATGAGATATCATTTAGCTCCAGTGAGAATGGCTTTTATCAAAAAGTCTCAAAACAACAGATGCTGGTGTGAATTTGGAGAGATAGGAACACTCATACACTGCTGGGGGGACTGAAACTTGTTCAACCTCTTTGGAAAGGAGTATAGAGAAACTTCAAAGGACTTAAAGTAGACCTAACATTTGAACCAGGAATCCCTCTACTAGGTATTTACCCAAAGGGAAAAAAAGACATTTTATAAAAAAGACACTTGAACTCAAATGTTTATAGCAGCACAATTCACAATCACAAAGATGTGGAATCAACCCAAATTCCCATCAACACATGAGTGGATTAATAAAATGCAAGATATGTATACCATAGAGCACTACTCAGACATAAAAAAATGGTGATCTAGTATCTTTTGTAACAACCTGGTTGGAACTGGAGGCCATTCTTCTTAGTATCACAAGAATGGAAAAAAAAAAAAACACCACATGTACTTATTACTAAATTGGAACTAATTGATCAACACTTACATGCACATATGGAAGTAAAACTCAAGGGAATTCAAGTAGGTGTGTGGGAGAGGAGGAGATGCGTAAATTCCCAGCTAACGTGTACAATGCACACTAACTGGGTGAAGGGAACACATTTAACTTTGAGTCTAACTGTACAAAAGCAAATTGTGTAACCAAAACTTGCGTATCCCTGTGAAATTCTGAAATAAAAACAAGAGAAAAAAAATGAAGGACATCCTTACTGGAAAAGAGGTGGTCAAACTATCCTTGTTTGCTGATGATATGATTTTATATCTAGAAAACTGTAAGGACTCCAGCAAAAGATTCCTGGAATTGATAAATAAATTCAGCAAGTCTCATGTTACAAAATCAATGTAGACAAGTCAGTAGTATTTCTTATACATTAATAACAGTCAAGCTGAGAGTCAAATCAATGACTCAATATTATTTACAATACTTAAAAAGAAAATAAAATACTTAGTAATATACTTAACAAATAGAAATATCTCTGCAAGAAGAACTACAAAACACTGGTGAAAGAAACCATACAAGACATAAATGGAAAAACATCCAATGCTCATGGATTGTTAGAATCTACCAAACATACAAAGATGAGCTCATACCTATACTACAGAAACTATTTCACACCATTGAGAAGGATGGTATCCTTCCTAACTCATTCTACGAAGCCAATATCACCTTGATTCCAAAACCAGGAAAGGATGCAACAAAAAAAGAAAATTACAGACCAACATCCCTCATGAATACAGATGCAAAAATCCTAAATAAAATTTTAGCAAATAGAATTCAGCAGCACATCAAAAAAATAATTCACCATGACCAGTTGGGCTTTATTCCAGGGATGCAAGGCTGGTTCAACATATGCAAGTCTATAAATGCAATTCACTTCATAAATAAAATGAAGAACAAAGACCACATGATTCTGTCAATAGATGCAGAAAAAGCATTTGACAAAGTCCAACATACCTTTATGACAAAAATTCTTAACAAAATTGGCATAGATGGCCCATACCTAAAATTCACCAAATCCATTTATTACAAACCCTCCGCTAATATCATATTAAATGGGGAAAAATTGAAATCATTCCCTCTTCGATCTGGAACTAGACAAGGATGCCCACTATCTCCTCTCCTATTCAACATAGTGTCGAAGTCCTAGTTATAGCAATCAGGCAAGAGAGAGATATTAAGGGCTTCCAAATAAGGGAAGATGAAATCAAACTCTCTCTCTATGCAGATGATATGATATTATACCTAGAAAAACCCATGGATTCATCCAGGAGACTCCTAGATTTGATAAACGAATTTGGTAATGTTTCAGGTTATAAAATCAATATACTCAAATCAGAAGCATTCATATATGCCAAGAACCATCAAGCAGAAACTCAAATCAAAAAGCAATACCCTTCATTATAGCCTCAAAGAAAATTAAATATCTAGGAGTATACTTAACAAAAGATATGAAATATATATACAAGGAGAATTATGAAACACTAAAAAAAGAAATTGCAGATGATTTAAACAGATGGAAATATCTCCCTAGTTCATGGATTGGTAGAATCAATATCGCTAAAATGTCAATATTACCTAAGGTGATCTACAGAATCAATACAATTCCCATCAAAATACCACCAGCATTCTTTACAGATCTAGAAAAAATAATTCTTTGCTTCGTATGGAACCAGAAGAAACCACGAATAGCCAAAGCAATCTTAAGTAAAAAGAACAATCTAGGAGGCACCAGTCTTCCTGACTTCAAGCTGTACTATAAAGCAATAATAGTTAAATCAGCCTGGAATTGGCACAAGAACAGAAGCATTGATATCTGGAATAGCTCTGAGATACCAGAGATTAAACCATCAGTATACGGTAAGCTAATCTTTGATAAACCAGACAAAAATATACAA
>VBSM01000568.1:9640642-9652872 GCA_008086735.1 Cheirogaleus medius | reverse complement strand
GTAACCCTAACAATATTTGTACCCCCATTATATGATGAAATAAAAAAAAACATTTTTTAAATGTCCATACTGCCCAATGTGATTTAGAGATTTAAGGTAATTTCTTTCAAAATAAGAAAGTCATATTTCATAGATCTAGAAAAATAATAATAAGGTTCTTTTGGAAGCAAAAATTATGAATAACCAAAGCTTAAGTAAAAAGAACAAATCTGGAGGCATCATATTAACTGACCTCATTATACTAGCATGCTATAGTAAGCAAAACAGCATGATACTGGTATAAATGTAGAGACATAGACCAATGGAACATAATGCAGAACCCCGAAATAGAACCATATAGCTATGACCACCTGATCTTTGATAAAGCACACAACAAACGATGGGGAAAGGAAGCCCTATTCAATAAATGGAGCAGGGAAAATTGGATAGCAACATGCAGAAGAATGAAACATGACATTATCTCTCACCATATACAAAAATTAAACCAAGATGTATTAAAGAATTAAATGTTAGGCATGAGACCATACAATTTCTGGAAGAAAACATAGGAGAAACTCTCTGGGATATTGCTTTAGGCAAAGAATCTATGACTAAAACCCTAAAGGCAAATACAGCAACAGCAAAAATAAATAAATGACAATTAATTAAGTGAAAAGGCTCCCATAATCAACAAAGTAAACCAACAACCTACAGAATCAGAGGTAATATTCATAAGGTATACATCCAACAAAGGACTAATATTAAGAATCTACAAAGAACTGAAACTAATCATCAAGAAAATAAGAAACAATCCCATTAAAAAGTGGGCAAAAGACATGAACAGAAGTTTTTCAAAAGAAGATAGACAAATGGCCAAAAAATATACGATAAAAAATGTTCAACATCACTAGTTATCAAGGAAATGCAAATTAAAGACACAAGAAGATACCTTTTTACCACTGTGAGAATGTCCATTATTACAACATCAATAAAAACAGAATAGATGCTGGCATGGATACAGTGACAAAAAATGCTTATGCACTTTTGCTGGGATTGGAAATTAATACAACCCCTATGGAAAACAGTATGGAATTTCCTCAAAGAAATGAAAGTAGAGGTATTGTTTAATCTAGCAATACCACTACTGGGTATCTACCTGAAGGAAAAGAAGTCAGTTTATTAAAAAGACTCCTACATTCAATTATTTATCACTGCACAATTCACAATTGCAAATACATGTAATCAACCTAAGTGCCCATCAATTGATGAGTGGATAAAGAAAATATGATATTTTGTGTGTACATGAATATGCACACATATATACACACATGTATATATGCACATATATACACAATATATGTATATGCTATATATACACACTATACATATATATGCATATACATATATATACAATATATATATTCCATGGAATACTACTCAGCCAAAAAAAGAAATGAAATAGTGCCATTTGCAGCAACTTGAATGGAACTAGAGACCATTATCCTAAATGAAGTATCTCAGGAATGGAAATACACACACTACATGTTCTCACTAGTAAGTGGGAGCTAAAAAATGGGTACACCTGGGCACAAAGATATGTAAAGGACCTCAGAAACCAAGAAAGGGGGGAGAATGGGAGGTAGGTGAGAGATAATAACTTACCTGTCAGGTACAACATACACTATTCTGGTGACAAGGACTCTAAAAGACCTGACTATAGCATTATACAATATATCTATGCTACAAAAATATTTGTATCCCCTTAATAGTTTGAAATTTAAAAACTAAAAAAGAAATGAATTATATGAAGCTGCACTCCCTAATATGGTAGCCACGTGGTTATTTAAATTTAATTAGCATAAAAAGTCTAGCTGCTTAGTCACACTAGCCACATTTTGGATGATCAGGAATCTCATGTGGGTAGTGGCTACCACGATAGAGTCAGGGGAGAGCACAGAACCTGATCATTTCCATCACTGCAGGGAGTTATCTTGGACAGCACTGTTAAAGTGCTTGGAATAATTTTGTAGTATTGAACCAGACAGACAGGTTCAATGCTGGTGATTTTGAAATTAGAAAATTTACTTTCTGGCCCCCAGTTTCCTCATCAGAAAAATTGGAATAATAAATATTTATTTTGTAGGGTGGTTTTAAAGATTAAATGAGATGATATTATGGGTAAAATTGTTCTTGGCTTGCAGTAGGGGCTCAAGTTGCATTCATTCCTTAAGTTTACCATATGTGACATGTGATTTTACAACTCAGAGTCAGTTTGTAAGGCTGAGGTTTGGAAATCCTTGCCTCTGTATAAGTTGTCCTCCTGGAAGCCAAGCCATAATACAGGTTTTACCATTTACATTAGTAATTGCTTGCTCCTTCGGTGAGCAGAATGGCAAAACACCCAATTTTTAGTAAGCAGATACTTTCTAAGAGAGTATGTAAAGTGGGTTGCATGCATTAGGAAACTTTTTTTGTAATCTAAAGACATTCCTCAAACCACATTCTAAGAAAAATCAGACTCATAAAGGCTCTCTTTGGTCAAATAAGCTTTTGAAACTTCATGCTTTATAAGCTTCTAGGAGATTCACAAGGCACAAGTTAAAGGCTCTGAGAAGTTCTCCTGGAAACAATACGCTTGACATTTTATAATCAGTTTTATAATTCAGTTTGCAGCTTTTATGGGCATGAAAGATATCCCTGTTTTTATAGGACTCCTGTTAAAATCATGTTCACAGAAACCATTTTAGAAAATACTGCTCTAAGGGCATTATGAATCACTGTTTTCCAAAGGCATCTGCAGGTAGGGTTCACTGAAAAGGATTTCCCTCTGCACTAACCCCTAATTCTAACATAACAGAAGGGATTTGATGCATACATCTCTTTCTCTTTTGTGGTTCCTTATGGAAAGGATAAATCTAAAGCTAGTTTAGGACCTGAGAGTAACCTATTTTGTTAAGGTTTAAGATTCAGTAAACAGCAATTGAGATCCCTTATATTTCAGACAACTAAAAAGGATATTTTTGTGCCTTGAGACTAGAGACTAAACTAACTGTGTGTTTCTGTTGGAAGGCCAGCAATTTTTTAAGCTCTCTGCCTTCATCAGTTTGTCTTTGCAACATAATGCCCATTGGGTCTGATGTTTGTCTGATAGAAGAAGGGAAATGTAATTCAACCTGTATTAGGGAAAAGGTTGCTTTGAATAAAGCACTGCTTGTGTTGGCTGCAATAATCTGACAAGATTTTTTAAAAATCATACTGTTGTATGAGTTGGGATATTTAAGCCATGAAATTAACATAAAATCTGGTCCTATATCAGAGAAACCTCTAGAAGCCCTGGTAAAAGCAAATGACAAGCCACCCTATAGAGACATTTTTATAATTGAAAGCACATAAAATGCCCAGAGGGGGAAGATCCCCACTGTAGAAGAACATATAATAAAATATTACTGTTATAATCATTAGGTCCTTTTAATACATATTTTTGATTCTTATTCCAAGCACAGTACAGAATTGTAGTTCCTATTTCTCCTGGATTGAAGTGTACCTATACAACTTGCTTTGGCCAACTAAATATGAACAAAAGTATCACATATAAGTGGAAGATTTAAGATCTGATGCTCAATTTGCCATGCTTTGTCTTTCTACTCATTTATGGTTATCCATAAGCCCCCAAATAATAGACACTCTGTCAGCCTGAGTACCAGAGAAGAGCCCTCAATTCAGCAGCAATGGAAATGCATAGCGAGGAAGAAAGAAACCTTTGTTGTTATAAGCCAAAGAGACTGTAGGTATGTTGTCCCTGCAACATAATAGATTGAAATAGAAATCATGGGGAGCTTCTTAAGAAATGCCCAAAATACTTGGCATTAGCTTAGTGGTTGGTCAGTGTGCAACAATGAAGTTATTAGCAGAGGCCAGAAGGGTGGTTAGATCTGGTATACAATAGAAAACCTATAAAATATTACCTACAATAACATAAAAGATGAATCATGCACCCAGAAAAATTGTGATTCTAGAGTAAAAAGTTAGAAAACAAAATATTAGTAGCATGCGTTGCCTTTTGTTGGCTGCATTTGGAATGGTATTACAAGAAAGAAATGAGCTCAGAAAAGACCTGTCTCAACTGAAAATGAAATAAAAAGGATTAAGAAAAACACTCAAAGTATTTACACATTAGAGGAGACAACTACTCTTCAAACTGAAAGGGTAATAGGGCAAAAGATAAAATTAAGGAATGCTCTAAACTGATTAAAAATTATCTTTGCAATAAGGATCAAATGTGTGATCTTCTTTCCTATTGTTAAAAGTCCTCTGAAGGAACTTATATATGTAATTTTCTGGTGTTAAATTTGCCATGTTTTTTCATGTTTTCTGCTCATTTATCGTTCTTTTAAAGAGTATATTTTTAAAAAGTATTGCTTTAGTAAAACACTTTACCATTTATAGGTAGGAAATGAACTGAGAAATATGTTGTGTCCCCATGGAGTGAAAATTCATCTAAGATCACTTTAGATGTGTCCAAGTAACATGATTGAAATGGAACAACTCCACAAAGAATGGAGCTAGGGGCCATGGGGAAAAATGGAAAAAGGAACCACTTCGAGGGAACAGATTTAGGGCAGAATGAAAGAACATTTTCCACCTGTGTAGTGGGAAGTCTTCACATCTATCTAGCAAGATTTCAGAATTACTAAGAACCACCAACTGCTGTGTACCTTCCATTCCTCCTCCTTATGAATGTGAGGGACAGTGTAGCTCTTCTATTTCTGTTCTACTACTGTTTAGTGTGCAGTAGGCAGGTAAATTTGTCAAATTAAAACCTAGCTTTATGTAAACCATAAAATAAAGGGTTTGGTAGACATTTCTTCTATTAAAACTTCTGAATTAATTAAGTTACTTAGAATAATGGTCTAACATAAAGTGTCATGGTCAGTAAATCATTCAAAATATACAAAGTGATTGATAAAAAAAAATTATGAAATGACTCACTCATCAAATCCTGATAAGCCAAAAATTCCACAATTATATTGGAGGGACAGATATGCAAAGGCATGGAGTGAGAAAGCCAAAATATATACATCAGTTAAATGAAAATTGTGTTTAAAGGGTATGTTAGGATGTTAAAAAATACTATGCATGAGAATAATTTATATAAGAATTGATTATAAAATAATTGAAGGCAATAAAGAATAATATTAGGAATAATAAAAAAACTTGATGTAACTGAATACAAACAATATTTACATGAAAGTTGGTGGAGGAAAATGAGAGTTGGTAATTTTTTTGTTTTTGTTTATTTGTTTGTTTGTTTGGAGATAGGGTCTTGTTGTGTTCCCCAGGCTGGAGTGTAGTGGTGCAATTATAGTTTACTGCAGCCTCAAACTCCTGGACTCAAGCAGTCAATCCTCCTGTCTCAGCCTCCAAAGTAGCTGAAACTAAAGGTATGCACCACTGTGCCTGGCTAATTTTTCCATTTTTGGTAGAGATGTGGTCTTGCTATGTTGCTCAGGCTGGTATAGAACTCCTGGCCTCAAGACATCATTCCACCTTGGACCACCAAAGTGCTGGGATTACAGGTGCAAGCCACTGCACCTGGCCAGAGTTAGAAGGTATTCAGGAGGACTTAGATATTTACTAATTTCATAGGCTTTGTTAAGTCACATATGCAAAGTTTTAAGGTTTATAACTAGAAGAATAGAAATAATAGCTATCCTATAGTGAGCTTTAATATTCTAAATGCCTCATACATATTATGTAAATACCACTATAATCAGAATTTTATGGAGAGGAAACTGAGATAGAGACATTAATTAATTTGCCCACTCTTAAAATTGTTAAATAGTCTAGCTGGTTTCAAATTTAGGTAGACTGATCTCAGAAATGATGCTCTTACTAATTTGTACTGCCTTTTGCAATGCTGTACTTTCAAACAAATGAAGGAAAACAAGTAGATAAAAGTCATTCTTCCAAATGAAGTCATAAATAGAGAAAAATGCCACTAAGAATCCTGATAAAGAGAAAATATAAAATAATGTGTAGAAGTGATTCAAATATATTATTAATCACAGTAAATATGACAAGATTAAACTCATCTATTAAAGAGAGATCCTCAATTGAGTAAATAACAAAAACTTGTTTATGAACTGTAAACAAGCGCTATAGCCATTACAATATGGTTAATAATTATAAATTAAATAGGTAGGAAAATATATACTAAGGGGATAATTACTAACTAAAAGACATCTACTATAGCAATGCTGTTAACACACTACAACAAATGTTAGTATCCGGCCACTTCCCCTTTACCAAGTTGTAGCACTCCAACTGTAATTGAATTGACTAGAAATAGCACTAACCTGCACCCTTCTCCAGAGAATTGCCCCTAACTGAAGAGAGATTACACAAACACTATAGGTGATCCTAGTGACTGACAAATGTGTTGTAATAAAAGCCCAGATGCCTTAACTCAAGAAAATGCAAACTTTGTGGTACAATTCACACCCTAAAAATTCTCATGGGAATAGAATAGACTGAGAATAAATATGACCTGAAGGAGTATTTAACCTTGTTTTATCCACTATTCAATCTTGCTTTCTTCTCTCTCTTTCAGATTCCATATAAGAGCACACCTTCAAAAAATCACTTGCACAAGAACCTCCATCTTAGGCTTTAGTTCTAGGAAACATGAGCAAGACAGAAATAAACTTTTGAAAGATAAAAATATGATAAATTATAAAGAGAATTATTAAATTAATGATAAATTAATCTCTTCAAGAGGAATGTAAAAGAATCCCAAAATACAACCAAAATATATGGAGAAAACTTTGACACAATTATAAGAAAAATACTTAAAAATATATAGAAATATTGAAAATTTTAAATACAAATGGTTGACAATTGAGAGTCAACAAAACATTGTGAAGAGTCTAGAGGATTTGAACAATGCAATTAAGAAGTTTGATTAATTCTTCTGTTGGGTTTGAGATTGGTTTGCTCTTTTTCCAGTTATTTGAGTCAATTCTTTAGATTGTTGATTCTTGATTTTTCTACCTTCTGCATGTAGGCATTTTAAGGCTATGAATTTTCCTCCCAGAAATGCTTTAGCTGGGTCCCACTGATTTTGAAAACTTCTGTTTTTGTTACCATCTAGTTCGAAGAATCTTTGGATTTCCACTGATAACAAAATAACTAGACAAAAGATTAATGAAACAAAAAGCAGGTTCTTTGAAAATATGAACAAAATTGACACACATCTCAATAGATTAACCAGAAGCAAAAAAGGTCTATAATAAACTCAATAATAAATCAAAAAGGAGAAATTACAACTCACACCACAGAAATACAAAATATTATATATGAATACTGTAAAAATCTCTATGCATATAAAATTTAAAATGTGGAGAAAATGGACAAATTCTTAGAAACACACAGCCTCCCTAGGCTCAATCAGGAAGAAACAGAACTCCTGAACATATGAATATCAAATACCTGAATTGAAGCAGCAATAAAAAATCTTCTGGAAAAAAAAAAAAACAACTCCTGGACCAGATGGTTTCACACACGAATTCTACCAGACCTACAAAGAACTGGTACATATCCTGCAGAAATTATTCCACAACACTGGGAGGGAAGGAACACTACCAAACACATTTTACAAAGCCAACATCACCCTGAAACCAAAACCAGGAAAGGACCCAACAACAACAACAACAAAACTACAATCCAATATTCCTTATGAAGATAGAAAAATTCTCAATAAATCCTAACAAATTGAATTCAGCTGCTCATCAAAAACTAATTCATCACAACTAAGTGGGCTTCATCTCAGAGATGCAGGGATGGTACAACATATGCAAATCTATAAATGTAATTCACCACATAAACAGAAATAAAAAATGAAGATCATATTTTCCTCTCAATAGACTCAGAAAATGTATTTTATAAAATTCATCACCTTTTTATGATAAAGAATGATTAACAAAATAGACATAGGACTTATCTCAAAAAAATAAAAGCCATATACCACAAATGCACAGCCAACATTATATTGAATGAAGAAAAATTGAAACCATTTCCACTTATAACTGGAACCAGACAAGGTTGCCCTCTATAACCACTTCTATTTAATATAGGGCTGGAAGTTGTAGCCAGAGGACTCAGACAAGAGAAGGAGATAAAGGACATCCAAATGAGGACAGAAGAGGTCAAACTATCACTCTTCATTGATGTTATGATTTTATATCTATAAAACTCCAAAGATTCTGACCACATGCTTCTGGAATTGATACATACGTTTGGCAAAGTCTCATGTTACAAAATCAATGTATTCAAATCAGTAGCATTCATATACACCAACAACAAACAAACTGAGAACCAAATCAAAGTCTCAATAATGTTCACAATACCAACAAAGAAAATAAAATATCTAGAAATATATTTAAATAAGGAGGTGAAAAACCTATACAGAGAGAACAATGAAACACAAGGAAGTAAATAGCAGATGGAAAACCATACCATGCTAATGCATAGGCATTAGCAACATTATTAAAATGTATATACTACAAAAATTATGTACAGATTCAAAACAATGCCTATTAAAATACCAACATCATTTTTTGTGGATCTACAAAAAGTAATTCTACATTTTGTATGGAAACACAGAATACCCATATAGCTAAATCAAGGTTAAGAAATAAGAACAAATTGGGAGGTATCAATTTTCCAGACTTCAAGCTATACTACAGGTCTATAGTAAGCAAAACAGCATGGTACGGGCACAAGAACAGAGACATAGATGAATGGAACATAACTGAGAACACAGATATAAAACCATCCTTATATAGCCATCTAATCTTTGAAAAAGCAGACAAAAACATACACTGGGGAAAATAATCCCTACTTAATAAATGGTGCTGGGAAAATTGAATAGCCACATCTAGAAGACTGAAAAAGGATCTGTACCTCTCACCTCTCACAAATATCAACTTACAATAGATAACAGACTTAAACATAAGGCATGAAACCATAAGAATTCCAGAAGAAAATGCTGAAAACTCTTATAGACATTGGACTAGGTGAATAAGTTATGAAGAAGGCCCCAAAAGCAATCACAGCATCAACAAAAATAAATAAATGGGACCTGATCAAATTTAAAACCTTCTGCACAGCCAAAGAAACTTTCACTAGTGCAAATAAACAACATACAGAATGGGAGAAAAATATTTGTATGTCTTACATCTGACAAAGGGCTGATAAGTTGAAACTCTATAGACCTAAGGAAAATCATCAAGAAAAAAAAAATCAAGCAACCAAATAAAATGTGGGCAAAGGACATGAACAGAAACTTTCCAAAAGAAGACACACTGATGGCCAAAAAACATATTTAAAAATGCTCAATATCTCTAATTATCAGGGAAATGCAAATCAAAACAACAATGAGCTATCATTTATCTCTAGTGAGAATGACTTTTATCAAAATGTCACAAAACAACAAATGTTGACATGGATGTGGAGAAATAGGAACACTCATACACTGCTGATGGGACTGCAAACTAGTACAATCTCTATGGAAAGTAGCATGGAGATACCTCAAAGAGCTAAAAGTAGACCTACCATTTGATCCAGCAATCCCACTACGGGGTATTTACCCAAAGGAAAAAAAGGCATTCTGTAATAAAAACATCTGCATTGAAATGTTTATAGCAGCAGAATTCACAATTGCAAACAGGTGGAAACAGCCCAAGTTCCCATTAAGACATGAGTGGATTAATAAAATGTGGTATATGTATACCATGGAGCTCTATTCAGCCACAAAAACAATGGTGATATAGCACCTCTTGTATTATCTTGGATGGAGCTGGAGCCCATTCTACTAAGTGAAGTATCCCAAGAATGGAAAAAAAGCACGACATGTACTCACCATCAAATTGGTTTTAACTGATCAACACTTAGGTGCACATATAGCAATAATATTCATTGGGTGTCAGGCAGAAAGGAGGGGGGAGGAGGGGATGGGTATATACACACTTAATGAGTGTCATGCACATCATCTTTGTGATGGACACGCTTGAAGCTCTGACTTGGGTGAGGCAAAAGCAATATATGTAACCTAAACTTTTGTACTCCCACAATATGCTGAAATAAAAAAGACAACAAAATAAAATACAGATAAAATTTTTTTCTAGAAAATATATAATAAAAACTGAGTCAAGAAAAATTAGATATGTCAGGGAATATATAATAACCAATATTCTGAAAGATTCTCTCACCAGAAAACAACTAAAAATTGAATGAAACAATATTGCTTCATTTTTCTGGATTGGTAGAAAAATTTTAAAGCACCCTCTCTTTGTCAAAGTGAGCCCAAACCAGAGCAGAGATCAGTAAATAATAAATAAATAAATAAATAAATAATAAATTAAAAAAAAAATAAGTGATGTTGTTTCCCTGAGAGAAAATATCCAGTTCAATAGTATGTGTTATTAAAAGATTAATTGGGAATGTTATGAAAGCTGAACATAAGACTCCCAAAAATGCTTGGATTTTGAAGGAAGCTAAAGTGGTTCCAGGTCTGTAGTACCTTCTTTCTCTCCATAGCTCTGTGTAAAAAACCATCCCACTAATGAAGGTTTTTAAGACTAAAAGTAATCAAATATGCACTTATCCAGAAAAATCACCAAACAGTAAAGTAAGTCATAAATTTATACCCTAAGGTTTCCATTTATTGGAATTATTAGAGAACATAAAGTCAGTACGTATTACATATTTAAAGAATTAACAAATTAAGTCCCCAAATTGAATGAGCAAAATAGACTATGCACAGAAGAAAAAAAATATTGGTAAATAATTTCTTGATATAAAATATTTGTTTTAAATAAATCCACTGGATTGTTGAACAACAAGTTAGGTACAACTCATGAGCCAACTAGAAGATAGAACTAAAGAAATTATACAGAATATAACCATGAGTGTTAAGAAAATTTTAAATATAAAAGATATGTTAAGAACTATGGAGCCTAGAATAAGATGTTCTAACATGGATCTAATTAGGGTTCAAGAAGTTAATAACAGAAAACAAATCAGAGAAAAAAATATCTGATAAAAAAATAATAGTAGGGAAACCACTAAACATGGTTGAAAAAAATAAAATTGAAATGCTAAGAAATGAGGGAAAACACAATCATATAAAAAGCCTCAATTACAAAGCTGTAGTAATAAATAAGTTTGGGATTGGCACAAAAATAGCAATATTGACCAGTGGAACAGAACTGAGAACAAGATATAAAACCATCTTCATATAGCCATCTAATCTTCGACAAAGCAGACAAAAACATACACTGGGGAAAACAATACTTATTCAATAAATGGTGCTGGGAAAACTGGATAGCCACTTGTAGAAGGCTGAAGCAGGATCCACATCTTTCACCTCTCACAAAAATCAACTCATGCTGGGTAACAGACTTAAACCTAAGGTATGAAACTATTAGAATTCTAGACAAAAAAGTTGGAAACACTCTCCTAGACATTGGCCTAGGCAAAGAATTTATGAAGATGACCCCAAACAATCACAGCATCAGCAAATATAAATAAATGGGACCTTATCAAACTAAAAAGTTTCTGCACAGCCAAAGAAACAGTCTTGAGAGCAAACAGACAACCTACAGAGTGGGAGAAAATTTTTGCATCTTACACATCTGATAAGGGAATGATAACTAGAATCTACTTAGAAGTCATGAAAATCAGCAAGAAAAAATGAAACAACCCTATCAAAAAGTGAGCAAAGGACATGAACAGAAACTTTTCTAAAGAAAACAGAATAATGGCTAACAAACATATGAAAAAATGTTCAACATCTCTAATCATCAGGGAAATGCAAATCAAAACTGCAATGAGATATCACTTATTGCCAGTAAGAATGGCCTGTATCAAAAAGTCCCAAAACAATAAATGTTGGCGTGGATGTGGAGAGATAGGAACACTCCTACACTGCTGGTGGGACTGCAAACTAGTTCAACCTCTGTGGAAAGCAATATGGAGATACCTTAAAGCGATACAAGTAGATCTACCATTTGATCCAGATATCCCACTACTGGGCATCTACCCAAAAGAACAAAAGTCACTCTATGCAAAAGACACCTGCACTCAAATGTTTATAGCAGCACAATTCACTATTGCAAAGCTGTGGCAACAACCCAAGCGCTCATCAATACATGAGTGGATTAATAAAATATGGTATATGTATACCATGGAGT
>VBSM01000568.1:9620561-9640542 GCA_008086735.1 Cheirogaleus medius | reverse complement strand
AAAAAAAAAAAGTCTCAATTAAAATAAAAAATGCAGAAAAAGTATGGAAAACACAAAGCAACATAAAACAATGGTAAAAATATAAAATGAATCAATATGGTATATCTTAATGTTATGGTACATATTAATCTAACTATATCAGTAATCAACTCAAACATCAGTGGTCAAAATACACAAATTAAAGGACAGAAATTGCCTGATAGAATTAAAAAACATGACCCAGTTATATGTTGTCTTTAAGAAACCCACTTTTAATACAAAAGCATATATAGATTAAAAGTAAAAGGATGGAGAAAAATATACCATGCCAGCATTAACCAGAAGAAAGCAGGAGTAGCTATATCAATTTCAGGTAGAGCACATTTCAGAACAAAGAATGTTATCAGGCATAAATAGAGGCATATACAATGATAAAATGGTCAATACTCAATACTCCATGAATACACAGCAAAGAAATCCTTTTTTTTTTTTTTGAGACAGAGTCTCACTCTGTCACCAGGGCTAGTGTGCTGTGGCATCGGCCTAGCTCATAGCAGCCTTAAACTCCAGGGGTCAAGCAATCCTCCTGCCTCAGCTTCACAAATAGCTGGGATTATAGGCACGCACCATCACATGTGGCTATTTTTAGTAAAGAAAGATGTCTCACTCTTGCTCAGGCTGGTCTCAAACTCCTGACCTCAAGAGACCCTCCCACCTCAGCCTCCCAGAGTGCTAAGATTACAGGCATGAGCCACTGCACCTGGCCCATAGTCATCCTTAATATGTATATGTGCCTAAGAACAGAGCATCAAAATATGAAAGGAAAAAAATGGTAGAAGGACAAGAAAAATAGATGAATGCACTATGGTAGTTGGAGATTTTAACACCCTTTTATGAGAAACGGACATATATTGCTGACAGAAAATCAGGAACGACATACTTGAACTCAACAGCACCATCAGTCAACTGAATATAATTGACTTATATAGACTAAAAAACTCAATTAGAATACATTACACATTTTTCTCAAGCTCACACATTCACCAAGATAGACAACATCCTAGATAAAACATGCCTTGACATATTTAAAAGAATACAAATCATACAATGACTACTCTCATATTATAATGGAATTAAACTAGAAATCAGAAAAACAGAAAGATAGCTATAAAATACCAAAGCATTTGGATATTAAACAACACAATTTTAAATTACACAGTGTTCAAAGAAAAAAGACTCAAGAGAAATTAAAAGATAAATTAAGTGAAAATGAAAATGAAACCTAACAAAATTTGAGGAATGTAGTGAAAACAGTGCTTGAGGAAATTTATAGCATTGAATGCATGTACTAGAAAAGAAGAAAGGTCTAAAATCAACAAGCTTACATCACAGAAAACTAGGAAAAGCAAAGCAAATTAAATCCAGAAAAAGAAACAAATCAATAGTGTTCATTCACATGGTAGTAATACTCATTGAGTGCCAGTCAGGTGTGTATGGGGGTAAACACACAAATAATGGAAGCGGAACTCAGTGTATGGGGAGGGACATTCTTGTAGCCCTGGCTTGGGTGGGGCAAATGAATTACATGTAACTGAAATGTTTGTACCCCCATAATATCCTGAATAAAAAAGTTGATTATCTGAAAAAATCAATAAAACCAATAAGCCTGTAGCTACTCTAAGAAAGAGAGAGAGAGAGAGAGAGAGAGAGAGAGAGAGAGAACACAAATTACTAATATAAGAAAAGAGGGGACACCCCTACAGATACCATAGTTATTAAAGTATAATAGAGGAATATTCTCAAAACCTCTATGTCCACAAATTTGATAACCTAGATGAATGGACCAATTCCTTGAAAGACACAATCTGCCCAAATTCACACAAGATGAAATAGACAATTAAAATAGGCCTATATCTACTAAAGCAATTGATTCAATAATTAATAATGTTTTAAAACAGAAAGCACCAGGGCTATATGGATTCACTAGTGAATTATAATAAATATTTTAAGAAGAAATTATGTCAATGTTAGCAGATGGAATACTTCCTAACTCATTCTACAAGGCCAGCATTACCCTAATACCAAAACCAGACAAAGGAGACTTGAGAGCATGAGGGATTGGGTGGGGCATGCATGATGAGAAATTACTTAATGGTTAAAACATATGTTATTCAGGAGATGGATACCCTTAAAGCTCTGACTTTATAACTATGCAATCTGTACATATAACAAAATTACCCTTGTGCCACATAAATTTATACAAATAGAAAAGTATGTTAGCTGTACAATTTTGTAGATATTCTCTATCAAAATGAGTCAGTTGCTCTCTATTGCTAGTTTGCTCAGCATTTTTACTAGGAAGGAATGTTGGATTTTTTTTCTTTTTAGTAATAGCCATTCTGACTGGAGTAACCCGATATCTCATTATGGTTTTTTTTTTTTTATGATTAGTGACGTTGAACAGTTTCATCTACCTGTTGGCCATATGTCTATCTTCTTTTGAAAAATGTCTTTTCATGTCCTTTGGCCACTTTTTTTTTATTTTTTATTTTTTTACATTAGTATTTACATTTATTTCATCTATGCAGTTTACACACTCATTATTGAACAAAATTTGAATGCAAACAAATATACAAATACCATAATAAGAATTATCAAATAAAATAACTGGCACTAGTGTTTTAAGCATATTAATGGACCTGGTGAGCAAACGTGATGAAAGAAGCCTGCAGCCCATGGCATTATTCTTTTTATCAAAAGAAAATGCTCAGTAGCACCATACTGGTAATACTTAAAAGAAAAACATAAGATAGGACATTTTAACTGCTATCATTGAGGTTAACCTACTTTGTTGTTGATGAGTTGTTTCAGTTACTTGTATATTCTGGATATTAGTGTCCTATCAGATAAATAGTTTGCAAATATTTTCTAACATTCTGCAGGTTATCCGTTCACTCATTTGATAATTTCTTTTACTGTGCAGAAGCTTATTTATTTAATTAGATTTCATTTGTCTGTTTTTGGTTTTGGTGTCTGTGCTTTTGAGGCTTTATTCATAAATTCTTTGTCTAGACCAAATTCCAGAAAAGTTTTCCTTAGATTTTCTTTTTAGCAATTTTATAAGTTTGGGTCTTACGTACGTTTTTATCTCTTTAATCCATCTTCTGTTGACTTTTGTGTATGGTGAGAGATAGAGGTCCAGCTTCATTCATTCATATGGCTCTCCAATTTTCCAAGCACCATTTTATGAAAAATATGTCCTTTCCACAGTGTATGATTTTGTCAGCTTTTTCAAAGATTAGATGGCTGTAGACACATGGCTTTATTTCTAAGTTCTCTATTGTGTTCAACTGATCTATGTGTCTATATTTATGCCATTCTATGATGTTTTGCTTACTATAGCCTTGTAGTATAATTTGTAGTCAGATATTGTGGTGTCCCAGCTTTGTTCTTTATGCTTAAGACTGCTTTGGCTATTTGGGTTCTTTTGTGTTTCCATGTGAATTTTAGGATTGTTTTTTTCTAATTCTGTGAAAAATGAAGTTGCTATTTTGATAGGGATTGCATTGAATCTGTAAATTTCTTTAGACAGTTTCATCATTTTAACCATATTAATTCTTCTAATCCATGAGCATGGAACATTTTTTCATTTGTGTTACCTATAATTTCTTCCATCAGTGTTTTATAGTTTTCCTTTTAGAGATCTTTCACCTGCTTGGTTAAATTTATTCCTATGTATGTTTTTGTAGCTATTACAGATGGGATTTTCTCTTGATTTCTTCCTCAGCTAGATTGTTTGTGGTGCATAGAAACAACATTGATATTTATACATTTAATTTGTGTCCTGAAACTTTATTAAATCTCTTTATTATATCTAAGAGTTTTTTGTTAGACTCTTTAGTTTTTTATAAGATTATGTCATCAGAAAACAGGGATAATTTGACTTACTTTCTAATTTGCATGCCTCTTATTTATTTCTTTTGCCTCATTGCTCTGTCTGGGATTTCCAGTACTATGTTGAATAGGAGTGGTGAAATTGGGCATCCTTGTCTTGTCTGGTTCTTGGAGGCAATGATTTCAACTTTTTCCCATTCAGTATGATGTTGGCTGTGGGTTTGTCATATATGGCTTTAATTATATTGAGATATGTTCATTGGATGCTTAGTTTGTTGAAGGTTTTAATTATGAAGTCATCCTGAATTTTATCAAATGTTTTTTTATGTGTCTCTTGGGATGATCAAATGTTTCTTGTCCCTGATTCTGTTTGTGCAATGAATCACATTTACTTATTTGAATATGTTGAACCATCTTTGCCTCCATGGTATAAAGCCCACTTGATCATGGTGTATGATCCTCTTAATGTGCTGTTGAATTCAATTTGCTAGGTTTTTCTGAGGATTTTTTGTGTCTATGATCATCAGAGATATTCATCTGTAGTTTTCTTTTTTGTTGTGCTCTTTTCTGGTTTTGGTACCAGGGTGATGTTGGCCTTCTAGAATGTGGTAAGGAAAATTTCTTCCTTCTCAAGTTTGGAACAGTTTCAGGAAAATGGATATTATTTATTGCTTGAACGTCTGGTAGAATTTGTCTGTCAATCCATGTTATTCTGGGCTTTTATTTTGGAGACTTTTAAATGATTCAATCTAACTACTCATTATTGATTTAATCGGGTTTTCTATTTCTTCCTGATTGAGTCTTGGGAAGTTGTATGTTTCTAGAAATTTATCCATTTCCTCTAGCTTTTCTAGTTTGTTAGTGAATAGTTGCTCATAATAGTCTCTGATGATCTTTTGTATTTCTGTGGTACCACTTGTAATACCTCCTTTTTATTTTCTGATTTTGTTTATTTTGGTCTTCTCTCTTCTTTTTTTGGTTAGTCTAGCTTATGGTTTAAGAAATTTTTTAATGTTTTTGAAGAACCAACTTTTTCTTTCATTGATTCTCTGTATTTTTCTTTATTTCCCCCAGGATATTATGGGTGTAAAAAACTTTTGGTTACATGAATTGTTTTGTACAGTTTGAGTCAAAATTATAAGTGTGTCCATCACACAGATAGTGTGCATTGTACCCATTAGAAGTGGATTAACTCAATCCCCACCTCCCCCTTCAAGCAACTAGAGAACCTACAGAAGGGTAGAAAATATTTGCCTACTATACATTGGATAAAGGGCTGATAACCAGAATCTACAAAGAACTCTAGCAAATCAGCAAGCAAACATCCAGCAACCCTACTAAAATTTGACAAAAGACATGAACAGAAGGTTTTCAAAAAAAGATACACTAATGGCTAATAAACATGAGAAAAAAATGCTCAACGTTTCTAATCATCATGGACATACAAATCAAAACCTAACTCCAGTGAGAATGTCTTTTATCAAAAACTCCCAAAACAACAGATGGCTGGCATGGATGGACAGAGAAAGGAACACTTATACTCTATTGGTGGGACTACAAACTAGTACAACCTCTATGGAAAGCAGTATGGAGATACTTCAAAGAACTAAAAGTAGACTTACCATTTGATCCAGCAATTCTACTACCAGGTATTTATCCAAAGGAAAAAAAGACATTTTATAAAAAAGACATTTGTATTTTTCTTATTGATTCTCTATTTCATTTAGTTCTCCTCTGATCTTTGTTATTTATTTTCCTCTGCTAATGTTGAGTTTGGTTTGTGTTTTTTTTTTTTAGTTTCTTAATGTGTGCCATTATATTGTTATTAATTTTTAATCTTTTCACTTTTTTGATGTATGCATTTAATGCTATAAATTTTTCTCCTAGTGCTGCTTTTTCTGTATCCCACAGGTTTTGGTACATTGTGCTTATATTTTCATCTGTTTCAAATTTTTGTTTCTAATTTTCATCTTAATTTCTTCATTGACCCAATGGTCATTAGGGAGCACGTTGTTTAATTTCCATGTATTTGTAGAGTTTTTGAGGTTCCTTTTGATATTGATTTCTACTTATATTCCACTGTGTTCTGAAAAGATACATGAAATGAATTTGATTTACAAAATTTATAAGGCTTCTTTCATGGTCTAACATACTGTCTTTCTTGGAGAATGTTCTATGTGCTGACAAAAAATGTATATTCTGTCCTTGTTGGCTAGAATGTTCTGTAAATAACTGTTAGGTTTATTTGTTTTATAGTCCAATTTAGGTCCAATGTTTCTTTGTTGATTTTCCATCTAGATGATCTGTCTAATTCTGTGAGTGGGTGATCATGTCCCCCACAATTATTTTATTACTGTCTATTTCTCTTTAGGTCTACTAATATTTGTTTTATGAATTTGGGTCCTCCAGTATTGAGTGCATATATATTTAGAATTGTTATATCCTCTTGCTCAATCGATACCTTTATCATTATGTAATGACTTTTTTCTTTTTTCTTTACTGTTTTTGATTTAAGGTCTGTTTTATCTGATGTAAATTTAGCTGCTCCTTCTTGTCTTTGGTTTCCATTTGTGAGTATTATCTTTTCCTACCACTTTACTAACATCATACTTAACGGTGAGAAATAAAAATCTAAGTTGAAGGGTGAGGCAAGGGTGTCCTCTGTCATCACTGTTTTTCATCATCATACAAGAAGTCCTAGCTAATTCAATAGGATGAGAACAGGAAGATAAAGTCATACAGATTGGAAAGAAAGAAACACAACTGTCATTCATAGATGGCATAATTGTCTATGCAGAAAATGTGAATGAATCAACAAAAATCTTCCTGGAATTAATAAGTAATTATAGCAGAGTTGTAGGATATATAGTTAATATGGAAAACTCAATTATTTTCCTATCTATAATACCAACAGTTAACAAATGGAACTTTTTCTTATCTAAACAAAGTATCAGTATTTATATGGCTAGAACTTACAGTACAAAGTTGAATAACAATAGTTAAAATGAGCATCCTTGTCTTGTTCCTGGTTTTAGAAGGAAAATGCTTCCCTTTTTCACCATTATGTTACCTGTGGCTTTTTTTATAAATGCTCTTTATCATGTTGAATAAGTATACTTATATTCATAGTGTTCAGAGTTTTTATATTATGAAAGGGCATTAAACTTTGTCAAATAAATGCCTTTTTTATATCAATTGAGATAATTGCGTGGTTTTTCCCTTTGATATGCATTGATTTTCTTATGTTAAACCACCCTGGCATATCTGGGATGAATCTTACTTTGTCATGGTATATAATCCTTTTAATACATTGTGGAATTCCATTTGCTAGTATTTTACTATGTTGCTGCAATTTGTAATTAGGCATTGTTACCAGCCATGTTACAAATGAATATTTTAAATATTAAATTGCATAATAAGTAATGCTGTGCATATAGCCATTAGAGTGATGCTTTTATGGCATGAAAGTTGCCATGGTACCTTAGGGCTTCTACAAATGATATATCTGGACTGCAATCACAAATATACACTTTACTCTTTTCTATATCTATCACCGGGGTCTCCCTGCAATAGGGGAATAATCACCCTGAAAAAAAATCCCACTGAGAAACATTAATATTCTGGAGCCCATTGGCATCTCTGATATGGAAATACTATTCATTGGGAAGGGATGTTTTCTGGCAGCCTGATTCACATGGGAGTTACACACAGACAATGTTTGGGTTCTTATTAATTACTTGAATGTCATACGTAGGAATCAGTGGCTGCTCACTGATAATCTTAATTTGCTCGTGTTGAGAGTATGAAAAACTCAGCAAAATAAAGTATTAGTTACAAGTCATTTGATTAAGTAAAGCTGAGATATTTGTGCTTCATATCCTGGCCTGTTAATATTTGTCAGTAGAAAGCTAGTAAGAATCTAGCAACAGATTTCTTCTGTAAAGCTTATCAATTCCCTAAATCTCATTTTCCAGTAGTTTGACATTTAAAATTATTCTTGGAAGGGCAAATTATAAATCAATGACATACTTACCAAGCTAATATCAGTGCAGTTTAAAAAAATATATAAAGCAGGTTTTGAGGGAAAGTACTAAGATTACAATTGTCAGATGTTAAAGAAGAGGCAGATATTTAGATCTCAAAATTTTATGTGAAATAACTGCCAGTAAACTTTACTTTTAATCCTGAGATCATGCCAGTGTAAATTCACTGGGCATTTAGTCATAAGAGGAAATAATTCAATTACTCTGACAATCAGCACTGTGAGAACTGATAGATTTGTACCCAGAGGTTTCATGCTAACAGTTCATGGAAGGAAAATGGTACAGATGGGCCTGAGCTGACATTCTAGATCTGTTGAAAATCTGGCTGCACTGTGACAGAACATCCGATGTCATCCCATCAGCATTTCCTTTTACTAGTTGAGTATAATGGAACACTGACAAGCTGGAATACAGAATGATGGTTTATGCTGTCTACTTATTTTACTATGGAACTCTATGAGTTAGCCTTAACAAAACAAAAAAGAAAAGAAAAGCCTTCCAGTAGACACCTGATCACTATGGTATTAAAGAAAAATCTTAGTGAAGTCAGATACCCTTTCAAAACCTCCAGCATCCTCAAGATCTAAAATAGGTATCACTGGAAACATTTTACAGGCAATATTCTCTCCTGAACATTTTCCTTTTAAAATTGGTGCATGAAAGAAAATTTCTGCCTCTTGTGTTCTCCAAACTCATCCCTTGCTTCCTAATTTTGGCAGCATTTGAAATCTCTGATTTTAGCAAAATCCAGGAGGTAAATGAATAACTATTTTTATGAGTTCTAGAATTATTTGTTTTGAGAAGGAGGAGACATGATTTTAATTTACTGTGTATCAGTAGTAGTCAATACCAGCTTCAACTTGAATGCAAATAAAGGTGGCTGAAACATTCAATTATTTCTTCACACATAATACAAAAAGCACTAAAACAGTGAGTACTGTGTACTGGATGCTGTGGTAAGTGCTCAATAAAAGCATTTTATCGAGAATATTTTATAGAGTGTGTTGGGTGCTATTGATACACTTGGGGAGTGACTGAGTAGGGTAAACAATTTCTAGTCTAGTGGAGAGATGAATACTATCAAAAGTAATTCTAGTATAATGTCACCTGATAATAATGGCAATAAAAGGTACTGTTTAGTGGATGCCTCCACTGTACTAGGCACTGTTCAAATTATTTAAGTACTTTAACTCTTTTATGCCTATATAAATCCTGTGGGTACTATTATCTACATTTCTCACAAGGAAATTAAGGTTCATGGTGAGTAAATATTTTTTCTGATGAGACAGAATTGGAACTCAAACTCGTTTGTTTCCAAAGCCTGTGTTCATTGAAATAGAAAAGCACAAACGTTTGTGAAGTAGAGTGAAAAAAAATGGGCCTTTCCTTCACAGAAGGAAAATAATTGTGCTGAGTCTCAAAGGATGAATGAAGTAGGAGTTCACCAGATGGAGAAAAAGGTGATAGCAGGGCTGGATTTTGAATTAAAATTAGCCTCACACAAAATTGAATTGGATAAGTGGAAGGGGGCAGAGCAAGACAGGTGAATAGAACCCTCCAGTGATTGTCCCTCTGCATGAACATCAAATTCAACAACTATACATGTAAGAAAACACCTTCAGAAAAAAACAAAAATCAGGAGAGTGATCACAGTCTCTGTTTTTAACATTATATCAAGGAAAGAGACACTGAAGAGGGCAGGAAAGACAGTCTTGTGTGGCCTCATGCTCCATCCCCTGGGAGGGCTGCACCAGTGCTGGCACGGGGGGTAGAAAGAATCCATGTTCCCAAGGGAAGGAGAATGAAGTGATTATGGGACTTTGCATTGTAACTCAAGGCTTGCCTATCACAGGGAAACACAGCACAGGGCAAAATAATGCCAGTACCCATGGAGGGAGCATTTAGACCAGCCCAGCGAAAGGAAAATCCTTTATCCCAGTGGTAGAAATATGAGTTCCAGCTAGCCCAAGCATTTCCTGACAAAAGTGGCATGAGGCGCAGAACAAATTTAAAAGGCAGTCAGGCTACAAATTCTGCAGTCCTGGGGCAAGTGCTATGGCTGTGTTGGCTAGGAGCCAGTGGACTTGGGGAAAATGTAACCCACTGAAACAAAAGCAGCAGTGGCCAAGCAAGTGACTGTGTCATCCCTTCCCCAAATTCACCCAGTGCAACTCAGGGAGAGTTTTCTCCCACTTGGGGAAAGGAAAGGAATGAATAAAAAGTCTTTGTCTTGCAACTTGGTTACTAGTGCAGTCACAGTAAAATAAACTACCAAGCACACTGCTGAAGCCCTTGATTCCAGGCCTTATTTCCTGGATGGCATTTTTTGACCCATCCTGGGCCAGAATGTAACCCACTGCCAGGAAAATAAAGTCCCAGTTATGGCAAGGTTTACCATCTGCTGACTAAAGAACCCTTGGGCTTTGAGTAAACAACAGAGGTAGCCAGCTGTGGTAGCCATGAAGAAGTGCCCATGTCACACCTCCCCCAAATCCAGCAGCCCAGTACAGAGAGTGAAGAAAAAGAGTGAAAAACTTTGCCTGTTAATCCTGGGCATCCTACCTTATATTACCCAAATCCACCAGGTGTTACCACCAGGAGACTGCAAGATTCACAGCAGTACTGGGCTTGGAGTGCCCCAAGTGCTGATACACTGTAGTAAACAAAGACTTAGATCAAAACACTTACTTCTCTTCGAATATCTGGAAAGCCTTCTTAAGAAGGACAGGTTCAAACAAGCTCACACTGTGAAGATTAGAATAAATACATAACTCTTCCATGGCCAGATAACAGTGAACAAGCATTAAGAATATCCAGGAAAACATGACCTCACCAAATGAAATAAACAAGGCACCAGTGGCAAATCCCAGAGCTGTTGCTTCCCAACCAAGTTCATTTGCCCACTGCCCAAGAAGCAGTGAATATGCTGAGCCAGCAGGTTTTTTGCCAGAGAAAGAGTCTTTATTCTGCATAGCACTAAGTGGGGAGACGGGAGAAATTTCTCAAGTTGGCCTCCCATAGAACTTGGGAGATAGGGTTTTTAAGTATAGTTTGACAGGCAATGGATTAGTCAATTAAGTTTGTTAATTGGGGCAAAATTATAGGGATGTAGAAATCATCTTCTTGTATGGAGCCAGTCCCTGGTGTCACAATTCCACTTGAGTTAGTTTCTTGGTATGGGCCGCTAGTTTGGGTGGGCCAATTGATCCACTTGAATGCAGGGCCTAGAAGATATCTTAAAAACTACTCTTAGGTTTCAAAAAGGCAATGTTATCTACACAGAAAGTTAAGAATATTTATGGACACAAGCTATGAGAAGAACTTAAGAATCTTTATTTTTCTTGCTGATTTTTGTGAGTTCTATATAGATTGTAGTTATCAGCCTTTTATCAGATGTGTAACATGTTATTTTCTCCCATTCCATAGGATGTCTGTTTGCTCTCATGACAGTTTCCTTAGCTGTGCAGAAGCTTTTTAATTTGATCAGGTCCCATTTATTTATTTTTGTTGTTGCCCTGATTGCCTTTGTGGTTTTCATAAATTCTTTGCCTAGACCAATGTCTATAAGAGTTTTACCAACGTTTTCTTCTAGAATTCTTATAGTTTCAC
Source organism: Cheirogaleus medius (assembly GCA_008086735.1). NCBI lineage: Eukaryota > Metazoa > Chordata > Mammalia > Primates > Cheirogaleidae > Cheirogaleus > Cheirogaleus medius. The sequence goes on along the minus strand of VBSM01000568.1, from coordinate 9,629,017 downwards.
ATCTTAGGTTTGTTATCCACCATAAGTTCATTTTTGTGAGAGGTGAAAGGTGTAGATCCTATTTCAGTCTTCTACATGAGGCTATCCAGTTTCCCCAGAACCATTTATTGAATAAAGATTCTTTTCTTCAATGTATGTTTTTGTCTACTTTGTCAAAGATTAGATGGCTATACTAGGATGGTTTTATATCTGGGTTCTCAATTCTGTTTCATTAGTCTATGTCTCTGTTCTTGTGCCAATAATATGCTGTTTTAGTTACTATAGCAGTGTAGTATAGCTTGAAGTCTAGTAAATTGATGCCTCCCATTTGTTCCTTTTGCTTAAGATTACTTTTGCTATTTGGGGTCTTCTCTGGTTCTATACGAAGCATAGAATTATTTTTTCTAGATCTATGAAAAATGATGTTGGTATTTTAATAGAGATTGCATTTAATCTGTAGATCACTTTGGGTAGTATAGACATTTTAACAATGTCAATTCTTCCGAACCATGACCATGGTATGATTTTCCACCTGTTTATGTCCTCTGCTATTTCCTTCTTCAGTGTTTTGTAGTTCTCCCCGTAGAGGTCTTTTACCTCCTTAGCTAAATATATTCCTCGGTATTTTATTTTCTTTGTTGCTACTGTGAAGGGTATTGAGTCTTTGATTGGTTCTTAGTTTGACTGTTGTTGGAGTATAGTATGCTACTGATTTCTGTATGTTGATATTGTAAACTGAGACTTGCTGAATTTGTTTATCGCTTCCAGTAGTCTCATGGCAGAATCATTGGGGTATTGTAGATATAATGTCATATTGTAAGCAAACAGAGATAGGTTGACCTCTTCTGCCCCCATTTGTTTGGCCTTGATTTCCTTCTCTTTTCTGACTGCTCTGTCTAGGACTTCCACAAAAAACAATGGTGACATAGCACTTTTTGTATTACCCTGAAAAGAGCTGGAACCCATTCTACTAACTGAAGTATCTCAAGAATAGAAAAACAAGCACCACATTACTAACCATCAGATTGGTTTTAACTGATCAGCACTTAAGTGCACATATAGTAATAACATTCATTGGGTGTTGGGTAGATGGGAGGGGGCAGGAGGGGATGGGTATGTATGTACACATCTAATGGGTGCGGTGTTCACCATTTGGCAGATTGACATGCTTGAAGCTCTGACTCGGGCACAACAAGGACAATATACATAATCTAAACATTTGTGCCCCCATAATATCTGAAATATTAAAAAGAATTTTAAAAATCACTTTTATCAAAAACATTAAAAAGAAATGTTAATGTGTTTAAAACCATGTAACCTAAACATTCGTATCCCTGTAATATGCTGAAATAAATAAAGAAATAAATAAGATCTTTATGACCACCAGCTATGGGGAGAAGTTTGGAATCTTTATGACCACCATCTATGTAGCTCTGGAGTGGAAATTACAGGGGAACAGTTACTAATTATTATCATTATTTTTAGCCAGGGCTATGCATTATTTTTAGCTATTCCTTTACCACAGTTCTTGTCTTGTCCCCCATTATTAAAGGGTGTTTTTGGAGTGATGGAGATAAGTGAACTTTCAGATAAAGAATTCACAATAGCTATTCTGAAGAAGCTCAGTGAACTTAAAGACAACACAGAGGAGTTCAGAAGCTTATCAGAGAAATTTAACAAAGACATAGCAATAATTGTTAAAAATCAAGCAGAAACTCTGGAGCTGAAAAATTCAACTGACAAATTGAAAAATTGTATCTGAGTCTCTAAACAGCAGAATTTATCAAGCAGATGAAAGAATTTCTAGACTTGAAGACAGGCTATTTGAAAATAGACAGTCATAAAAAATAAAATTTTAATATATAAAGGAGCCCCAATATGTGTGGCAGCACACTTCTCAGTGGAAACCTTATAGGCCAAGCAAGAGTGGCATGACATATTCAAAGCGTGGATAGAAAAAAATCTTAAACCAAGAATATTATATCTTACAAAATCCTCATTCTAATATGAAGGAGAAATAAATACTTTCCCAGACAAACAAAAGCTGAGGGATTTTATCAACATCAGACCTGACTACAAGAAATGATAAAAGGAGTTCTTCAAACTGAAAGAAAAGGATATTAATGAAAAAATAAGAAACCTTATGAAGGTATAAAACTCACTAGTCAGAGTAAGTACACAAATACAGAGTACTGTATTGCTCTAATGTGGTGTATAAACCACTTATATCTTGATTAGGAAAGCTAAAAGAAAACCTAAAAAACACAATAATGTCAATAACTTTTTAAGAGATAGATAGTATAAACATACATAAATGGAAAGGAGAAAACTCAAAAAGCAGGAGAGATGGAGTTAAAATATAGTGTTTCTCTTAGATTTCTGTCTGCTTGTTTGTTTGTTTGCAAGAAGAGTTAAGTTGTCATCTGGTTAAAATAACTAGTTATAAAATGTTTTTTGCAAGACTATGGTAACCTCAAATCAAAGAACTTACAACAGATACATAAAAATGATATGCAAGAAATTAAAACACACTACTGGAGAAAGTGGCTCTTTTTTCTTGGAAGATATCTACTTTTTTATTATTGTCATTGTTATTATCATTATTTAATTTTTTCTCTTTTTTTCATTCAGGATATTGTGGGGGTACAAACATTTTGGTTACGTGAAATGCATTTGCCTCACTCAAGCCAGGGCCTCAAACAAAGGACAAGTTTGAGAAAGTTGCTTTTACTCAAAGGAAGACAGGAAGGAAGCAAGAAAGAAAGGACCAAAAAACAACCAGAAACCAAATAACATGGCAGTATTAAATTCTTACCCATCAATAATAACATCTAATGTAAATGAACTAAACTCTCCAATCAAAAGACACAGAGTGGCCAAATCGATTAAAAAGCAAGACCCAATTATACGTTGTCTACAATAAACATACCTCACCTATAAATACACACATAGGGTGAAAGTAAAGGAATGGAAAAAGATATTCCATGTAAATGGAAACCAAAAGAGAGCAGTCACAGCTATACTTCTATAAGATAAAATAGATTTCCAGACAAAAACTGTAAAAGAAGTTTACAGTCCAAGAAGTTCATTATGTAATGATAAAGAGGGCAATCCAGCAAAAAGATATATCAATTCTAAATATATGTACACCCAATACTGGAACATCCAGATATATAAAGCAAATATTATCAGAGTTAAGAGAGAGATAGACCCCACCACAATAATAGTTGAGGAACTCAACACCACACTTTCACATTGGACAGATCAGACAGGAAATTAACAAAGAAACATTGGACTTAACCTGCACAATAGACCAAAAGAACCTAATCGATATGTAAAGAATGATTCATCCACAGCTTCAGAATACATGTTCTTCTCCTCAGCTCATAGATCATTCTCAGGGACAGATCATATGTTAGGTCACAAAACATGTCTTTAAAAATGACTGGAAAAAATTTTTTAAAAATTAAATCATATCGAGTATTTTCTGTGATTGCAATGGAATAAAACTAGAAATTAACAACAAGAGGAATGTTGGAAACTATACAAACACATGAAAATTAAATCATATGCTCCTGAACCACCAATGGGTCAATGAAGAAATTAAAAGGAAATGAAAAATGTTCTCAAAACAAATGAAAATGAAAACACAACATACAAAAACCTATGGAATACAGTGAAAACAGTACAAAGAGGAATGTTTATAGCAGTAAGTGCCTACATCAAAAATGTAGAAGAGTTTCAGATAAACAACCTAGTGATGTATCTTAAAGAATAGAACAATGAGCAAATCAAATGCACAATTATTGGAAAAAAGAAATAATAAAGTTCAAAGCAGAAATAAGTGAAATTGGAACCAAACAGTATAAAAGATCAATGCAATGTAAAGTTTGTTTTTTTTTTTGAAAAGATAAACCAAATTGATGTACCTTTACCCAGACTAAGAAAAAAAGAGAGAGAGAGAGAGAGGGGACACAAATAAATAAAATCAGAGATGAAAAAAGAGACATTATAATTGATAATGCAGAAATTCAAAGGATCATTAGAGATTACTATGAGCAACTATTAATATATGCCAATAAGTTGGAAAACCTAGAAGAAACAGATAAATTCCTAGAGACATACAATCTACCAAGATTGAACCAGGAAGACATCCAAAACCCAAATAAACCAATAAGTAGTAACAAAAAGTTTCCTATCAAAGAAAAGCCCAGGACCTGAACGCTTCACTGCTGAATTCTACCAAACATTCAGAGAACTAATATCAATCCTACTTAAGCTATTCAAACAAATTGAGGAGAAAGGAATACTCCCAAACTCATTGTATAAGATCCGTATCACTCTGATACCAAAGGAAAGGCACAACAACAAAAAGGAAATTACAGAGCAATATTGTTGATGAACATAGGTTCAAAAATTTTCAACAAAATATTAGCAAACCAAATTAAACAGCACATTGCAAAGACTATTCATCATGATAAAGTGGGATTCATTCCACAGATGCAAGTATGTTTCAACATATACAAATTAATCAATGCAAAACATCATCTTCACATAACAAAGGATAAAAAACACATGATCATTTCAATTGATGCTAAAAAAGCATTTGATAAAATTCCACATCACTTCATGATTAAAATTCTCAAAAATTGAAAATAAAAGGAACATACCTCAACACAATAAAAGTCATATATGACAGATCCACAGCTAGTATCATACTGAATGGTGAAAAACTAAAATCGTTTCATCTAAGATCTGGAAAAAGACAAAGATGCTCACTTTCACCATTGTTATATATACCACTGGAAGTTCTAGCTAGAGTGATTAGACAAGAAAAGATATAAATGGCATCCAAACTGGAAAGGAAGAAGTCAAGTTATCCTTGTTTGTGGATGATATGATCTTATTTCTAGAGAAACCTAAAGACCCCACAAAAAAACTATTAGAAATGATAACAAAATCAGTAAAGTTGCAGGATACAAAAACAACTTACAAAACCCTATGTCATTTCTATATGCCAATAGCAAACAATCTGAAAAAGAAATCAATAAAATATTCTCATTTACAATAGCTACAGATAAGATAAAAAACCTAGGAGTAAACTAAAGAAGTGGAACATCTTAAATGAAAACTATAAAACACTGATGAAAGAAGTTGAAGAGGACACAAAAGAATGGAAAGATATTCCATCCTCATGCATTAGAAGAATCAATATTGTTAATATGTCCGTAATATGCAAATCAATCTACAGATTCAATACAATCCCCATCAAAATACCAACTAAATTCTTCACAGAAATAGAAAAAATAATCCTAAAATTTATATGGAACCACAAAAGACCAAAAATAGACAAAGTCATCCTGAACGAAAAGAACAAAACTGGAGGAATCACATTACCTGACTTAAAATTATATTACAGGGCTGTAGCAACCAAAATAACATGGTGCTGGCATAAAAATAGAAGAATAGACCAATGGGACAGAATAGAGAATCCAGAAATAAATCCACACATCTATAATGAGCTCATTTTCCACAATGGTGCCAAGAACATACATTGGGGAAAAGGCAGTCTCTTCGATAAATGATGGTGTGAAAACTGGATATCAATATGCAGAGCAATGAAACTGGACCCTTATCTCTCACCATATATAAAAACCAAATCAAAATGGATTAAAAACTCAAATCTAAGACATGAAACTGTGAAACTACTAAAAGAAAACTTTGGGGAAATGCTCCAGGACGTTGGTCTGGGCACTGCTTTCTTGAGTAATACTCCCAAAGCACAGGCAACCAAAGCAAAATTGGACAAATGGGATCACATTAAGCTAAAAAACTTCTTCACAGCAAAGGAAACAATGAACAAAGTGAAGAGAAAACCTACAGAATGGGAGAGAATATTTGCAAACTATCCCTCTGACAAAGGAAGGATTAACAAATAAAATATATAAAGCGCTCAAACAACTCAATAGAAAATAATCAAATAATCTGATTAAAAATGGGCAATACATATGAATAGACACTTTTGAAAGAACACATACAAATTGTCAATAGACATATGAAAAAATTCTGAACATCATTGATTATTTGAAAAACGCAAATCAAAACTTCAATAATATATCATTTCAACCAAGTTAAAATGGCTTTTATCAAAAATTAGGTAACAAAAAATGCTGGCGAGTATGTGAAGAAAGGAGAACACTCATATACTGTTGGTGGGAATTTAAATTAGTGTAACCACTATGGAGAACAGTATGGAGGATTCTCAATAAACTAAAAATATAACTACCACATGACCCAGCAATCTTACTGCTGGGTATATAGCCAAAAAAATATCTGCACACCCATGTTAATTGCAACACTATTCTCAATAGCCAAGATGTGGAATCAACCTAAATGTCCATCAACAGAGGAATGGATAAATAAAATGTGGTCCATATACAAAATGGAATTTTATTCAGCTATACAAAAGAATGAAATCCCGCCATTTGCAACAACATGGATGGAACTGGAGAACATTATGTTAAGTGCAATAAGCCAAACACAGAAAGACAAATCTCATATGTTTTCACTCATATGCGGGAGCTAAATATTAAAACAATTGATCTCATGGAGACAGAGAGTAGAATGATGGTTACCAGAGGCTGGGAGGGTATCAGAGAGAGGGATATAATGGGGGTGGTTAATGTGTGCAAAAATATAGTTAGATAGAAGGAACAATATTTGATTATAGTCAACAGCTCTGGCATGGCAGGGTGGGGGATGGGTGGCAGGGGCAATATATGTATTCCTAACAATATTTGTACCCCCATAATAAGAGGAAATAAAAAAAATAAAAAAAATAAGTTACAGTATACTTTAAAACAACTAAAAAATTGGAATGGGAATTTCTTAACACAAAGACATGATAAATGCTTGAGGTGATGGATACCCCAATTATCCCAAGTTGATTATTACACATTGTATATATGTATCAAAATATCGCATGTATCATATATACATATATATATATATACAGCTATTATCTACACATAAAAAAACAAAATAAAATTGAATGGGTAAAAACGTGCTAATAATTTATATTTTTCACATAATGATATTAAATTATAAATTAAAAATGCCATGCCAGGAAGAGAAATAGAACATGGAAGAAAGAAAAAGCCTTTATATGTACCTTTAATGGCACTTATTTTTTGCTTTTCAACAAGGGGTCTCACATATTCATTTTGCAGTTATACCCACAAATTATGTAGCTGGTCTTGGTCGTTTCAGGCAAAGAGAGCATAAAATGGAGGAAATGGAAGCATTAAATATTATGTATTGATTAGATCATGGGTAGATGTTTGCCATGTGAGGGAAAGTAGTAGGAATTGAGGTGTATAAAGTAAGACTGCCATGTATGCCATCTCCAATCAGGGAGAAGGCACTGAAGAATTAAGATCAATAATAAACTGACCCAAATAAAATCCTAGAAAGATTCCTCTCGTACTTGGGTTTATGACGGCATGTAATTGAAAAGACTACAACCTGAAACACTAATTCAATTCTTAAATTCTCCAGGTAGGAGATAGCATGTGTTTGAACTAAGACAGTGACAGTTTGGAAGGGAAATGATTTTGAAAGGCATTTCTGAGGCAGAAATGACAGGATTTGATGATTGGTTAGATGTTGGTAATAAAGAAAAAGAAAGATTTAGGATTTCTGTGAGGTTTCTAGCTTAAAAGATCCATCAATGGTTTTGCCTTAACTAATATAAGAATTATACCAAAAGAAGCATGTTTAAAAGAGAAGATCAAAAATTTAGTTTTGAATATATTTCATATGCTGCATTATTATTTTTGAATGGATATATCCAGTAGATTCTTGGAAATATGAGACCAGAAATGTCTGTGCACCAGTAATACCGTATTTTGTTACTTAGGTAATAATTTTTAATTGTCTGATTTCTATTAATAGTTATACATATCCTTCAGAACTGGCTTCTAAGTCCAGAAGTAAACAAATCGGCCTCAGAGTCTAAAAGATTGTTCACAAAAAGCCTGAGCTAAAACCACAGGATGTATTATTTTAGGCTCTAACATAAAGCATTACTTGTACTAACATTTATCCTGCTTGACTATCTATCCCTGAGACCCCTGTCACTCATACAATACGTTTTGGAGAAGAGTTCTGAGAAGTATCAAGGATGTACGGTTGAAGAATATTTGGAAATAAAGGAAAGTGTATTCCCTCATAAACATGTTGAATATTGACATTAAATGAAATGATGTGTGTAAAAAACATTTATCAAATGCAAATTGCTACACAATCATCTGCTATGGATTTAGCTACTCAGTGTGAAACTGGTCATCCACAAACACCAAGAGAATAAGACATTTTAACCGTCTCATAATTGAAAATATCATAATAATTAAGGATGCATGCCTTATCCTGGTAAAGGTGTTTAGGCCTTTAAGGAATTGGAAGCTTTTTTTTTTTTT
>VBSM01000568.1:9600562-9620461 GCA_008086735.1 Cheirogaleus medius | reverse complement strand
CTGCAGAGACGCTCTATCTGGCGGTGTTTCTCGTCCGCCATCTTGCCTGGAATTGGAAGCTTTTAAGGGCTTTAGAACCCCTTAAGCCCATGGACTATGAAGTGAGCATCTTGTACTTGGGGCCACCTTTATTTTATTTTATTTTTAATTGGAAAATAATAATAGCATATATTTATGGGGTATAATGTGATTTTGATATATGTGTACATTGTAGAATAATCAAATCAAACTAGTTAACATAACCATCACTTCACTTACTTATTTTTTTTTTGTAGTAAGGTCATTTAAAATCTACCATTTTAGCAATTTTAAGGCATATAATACATTATTAACTATGATAACAATGCTGTGAAATAGATCACTACAACTTATCTGTCCTGTCTAACTGAAATTTTGTACCTTTTGATTGACATCTCTCTTTTCCCCATCCATACTCCCCGCTACACCCAAGCTCTGGCAACCATCATTCTACTCTCTACTTCTATGAGTTCAAAATCACGAATCTAAGGGGGTTGAAGATCACAGAGGAGGGAAAATCAAGGGAGATGTAAAGATAAGGGGAGACTTTAGGTTTATTCCTTCCTACAGTACCAAGATATTAAAGTAGGGATTTTAGGGGAATAAAGGTGGATTTTCCTAAAACTAAATTGTATCTTTGCTTGAAGGTGGTCTATTAGTCTCTGTTCTCCTAGCGAACTATTCTTATCCTTCAAGTTTTAAGTAAGATGTCATTTTCTCCAGGAAGCTTTCCTTGACTCCCAGGTTTTAGCTAGGTGTTTCTCCTCTGTGGTCCCACAGAAATCTTTATATCTCTCATGATATCACATGAAATAATGCAATTATCTGGAAGAACTGCAAGATCCCTGAAGAGAGGATCTATTTCTGTCTTATCCATTCAACATTCAGCATAATGTTCAATAAATGTTTGTGGTATGAATAAATGAATAGATGAATGGAAAAAAATAAATTAATAAATGTTATATTTTGAGGAAATATGAGTCTTTGCACAAATAGGAATCTTAGTGGGCTAGGGACCCACAGGAAATTTTCAAGCAAACAGGCGAGTACAAGTAGCAAAGAAGTAGGTGGAGAAGACTAGACATTATTTGAGACAGGCACAAAGACAGCAGAAGTTACAGCTATCTGCTGGATATAGAAGGAAGATTCAAGTAAGATGAAAAACAGACCATCAAGCATGTTTACCCATAGGAAAAAAAGTATAATTATGATCCCGAATCCTAAAAAAATATAAATTAGACTTAAGAAGTTGTGGAAGTGGAAAATATATGGTCGTGATTAATTTATTACTTCAAATAGTTATCCCCCCCAACAATATTTCAGTTTCAAAGAATAATTTTCATCATTGGGAAAATTCACTTACATGCCTCACCTTGTGCCCTGCTGAAGTCTAATTGTATATTATTATAATACTGTTAGACAACCTCTGATTTCCAACTGGAATATGTTCAAGAGTTTTGTTGGTAATCTGGTTGTTTGGAAGAAAAAAATACATTTTTCCATATCAAACTTATCATTTATAATGTTTACCTTCTTACACCAACAAAAGTTACAATTACACCCATAAGATAGCTTATCTATAGAACCATTTGTATTTTAAAACCTGCAACTATTTATCCAGTCTAACAACTTTGTCCACGGGGTGGGGAGGGGAACAGCCTCATTCTGAATTCCATATTAGATCCAAAAGATATATGGCCAGGGCATTCTTAGTAGCACAATATAGAATTATTTCTTAGTATGCTGAGTGATAGGAACAAGGAATTTCATGGGAATGTGAATATTGTAGCAGCTCTGATTTGGAGGTGAGCTTTAACAGGGAAGTACAGGTGGTAGGGAGTAGGGTGAGTTTCAGTAGGAGCCTGTCTTCTCAGATGGCAGAACAACTTAGTAGTAGTAGGAGTGAAACCTTGAAGGGAAGGAAGGGAAGTGAGGTTTCACTGGAGCCATGGTTCACATAAAAAGATGTTCCATTGTCATGCTATTTAGAATTCAGGGATGGCCTGCATTAGTAAAGATGAAAGAAGTAGATTGGCTGAGAAATCAGCTAAAATGTTTTATTTCAAATAAAACTCAGTTTATGGCTTATGATTTTATTAATGTTTGTAGAAGGTACTAATTTATCAACACTAATGTGCACATATGAGAAGTAACATTCATAGGTTGTCTGGCAGGTGGGGAGGAGGAGGGGATGGGTAAATTCATACCTAGCAGATGTGGTATGTGTTGTCTGGGGGATGGGCATGCTTGTCGGGCGATGCCATGGCAATTTATGTAACCAAAGCATTTTTACTCCTGTAATACTCTGAAATAAAAAATAAAATCAGCAAAATCCAAATATTAAACCTTGCCAAGATCGTTTTCTTCATATTGATTAACCCATGAAAAACACACCTCTTATAGTTAGCTAGGATTATAAGCATTTGTGAAAATCGTTAGTGTGTGTGCCATCCTGATTATGCCAAATTCTCCTTTTAAATAATAAATATGTAGAGAAAAAATAAAATTGTTATTTTATGACATGCAGTTTTCTCTCTTCTTGCATCTTCTCCATTCAATCCTTCCCATACTGTTCTCAGACTGATCTTCCAAATGGATTGCTGTTACATACTCATTGGTATCTATTCAAGGTGTTCTATAATATAATCCCATCTTAACTATCAAATTTTATCTCCCACTAAAGCTAGACAAGAATTCTGTGCTTCCTTATAATGGATTTGTTTCTGTTCCCCAAACAGTACATACCATTCTAATTTCTAACTCTGGGGCTTAGCTGGTGCTGGTCTTTTACCTTTGGCCACCCACCCCCCATCCTACTTGCTTATTAGGGCTCTAAGTTTTGCAAAACCTACCTATTCTTGCATATAACATGTTCTTCCTTCTTTACCTTTGTATCATACATATTGGCATTTAATTATCTAGCATTTGTAGTGACTTCTAATTGTTTGTAATATAAACACTGTTGTCTTGATTCTATTGGAAGTTTCTTGCTATACAAAGTATCCTTTCAATGTCAGATACTGAATTGTACCTAATTACTTACTTTTAATTCTATTTTCCCCTTTGACTACTTAAGATAGATTTTTAGATGTGTTCACGTTGCTATGGAACTTCTAAGATCTTCATGCCCTGCTAATCTCGTAAATGGCATGGCAACCCAAGAAACAAGCTCTACCATATTTTTTAGCATAAATTTTACCCAGAGTATTATAGGTTTAACTCATTTTTAAAAGTCATTCAAAAGGTAAGAAATATTCTCCTCATCAGAATATAATGAATTACTATGACATGCCCTAAAATGTTCATTAGTTGAGTTCAACTGCATTTGTGATTATTGTAGCTCTCTGATTTGAGTGAGGGAAGTTGTTGATGGGCCACAGATCAACTCCAAAGATGTTAATAAATATGCCTGATACCCAATGCAGCCTTAAAATCAGTACATTTGCCTTCTTGGTGCTTCTATCCACCCCCCATGCCTCTAATGTATCAACATATAAATCCCGGTCCTAGTTCTGTGTTCTCAGCTGTAGCATCATTTGGTTTAAACCTAGAAACTTTAGAGAAGGATTGTAGGATAACTGACAGAAGGTATAAAATAGGGAAATCTTACATGACCAGTGTGGGGTCCAGAGAGGGAACTTTTAGTTTAAACAATTAAAGAGCTGAGCTTCAGAATAATCATCATCATCTAGACGCTTTATTTTAAAAATCACTACCACCTCTCCCAATGATAGTTGACTGCCTTCATACCTAACTTTCGTTTTACATCTCATAATTTAGCTGCTTATATGCTTCGAGAGAGTTGAACCAGGTGAAACTGGAAAAATGCCCAGATTTGATTTTAGTAATTCATTGGCAAAGAAAAGCAGGAGTGTTTTGTGCATATATACTCTGTATATGCACAGATGTATGCACATGAGTGCAACCAGGAATAATAACTATGCTGATTCCTTTTACTTCACTTGTAACAGCTGACAGATTTCTATAATTTTAAACAAGGGAGTCACTTAGCTATGTGTGTGCTTGGGAGTAGTCTTCCTCCAAGTTCAAGTTCAAGTGGAGAAATTTTTGGTTCAATATCACTTTTGATCTCTATAATAATGACAGATATCTATCCCCAAAAAAGCAGCTCCTTGGCATTATAATTGTTCAAATAGTAATTTGTGTGCCTATCTTTGAGATACAAGACTTTTGACGGTCTTCAAAGACTCTTCCACTCACTCCCTAATCTCAGATTCTATTTTAAGTTATTTTTGGAACATCATCCACAGAGACACATTTCCCTGAGTAAAAAGGCATAATGCTGGTGTTTACTGGGAGAGAGAGGCCTTCATGAGCAAATCCATTGAGATTCATTCATACATAAATGGCATTATACATGAATGGCACACATTGGGAAGAACAGCAACAATTGAATATATCAAAAAGGTTAGGTGACCTGAAAGGTATGGAAAGATACTCTTATACTAGGATTATAATAACAGATAACAGTGCCATGAGTATGTCTGGTGGTGAGAGCAGCTGTATCCCCCCACTTCTACTGCATAAGCAGTGAAGTTAGGAAGGTCAGAGACCCTGGATTGCATGAGGTTGATCCAATTCCTGTAGCCACACTCCCAGGATGAATGTAAACTGTATTTTCTCTAAAGACAGTGCAAAGGGATCCAACCCCAGGAGAAAAGGGTTTACACCTGAAATAAAATTGGTATTCAGTGAAACCACCACCCTGCAATGAAGTAATTCCTGTCATGTACTCAGTTCCTTTTATAAGCTAAGGTTCTTATATTGTTAGAGGACAGAGGTAGTGGTAAGGAGGGGAATATGGAACAGTGGTCAAGGGGTTGCATTGAAATGGCAAGCCATCGTATCATAGGAAACATGGTGGTTCACGGTGGATCTCACTCCCAGTATTTTCCTGGCTCATTCTCTTCAGATGGGCCAATGAAGTGGGCTCCAAACAACTAGGAGATTCCTATAGTTGCTTCTATGTCCCTAGAAGTCCCAACCATCCACAGGACCCACAATGAAGTTACCCCATCAATGTTAATCCAGTGTGGATAACTGCTACCAGGTGAGATTAAACCAGAGAAAACATTGGGCACTTGGACCCCTGGAAGTTGAGAAGCCTAATAGCACAGGCCTCCTCTGGTTGTTTCATTAACCTTTAAATAATACAAGCCTGCATATCATACAATTGACTATTCCCTACATTGTTATGGTGAGGCATATAATATCCTACCAGAGCATATCTGCTTAGCCAACAAAAACCCTGGGGATCTTCCTCCTCTATAGCAGAGAAAAAGCTGATAGTTCTGTCAGGACTCTCAACATTTCCATAAATTAGGATAGTGAGAAGGTGATGGTGAGAGGAAACATCTGTGGAAGTAGCATCACTGTTCCAAACCAGAAGACCTACAGTCATTAGGTGACCAGCTAGAAGTACAGTGAGATACAACACGTTTCACAAAACAGGTAAGGAGTGGAAGTATTTAACACATGTTTCACAAAACAGGCGAGGATTGGAAGTAGCACTGCCTCTGCATAGGAAAAACTGAGAAGTTCCTTGATGAACCATAATTTGGATGGGCTCCAGGATTTTACTGGAAGTTAACTAAGGAGAAGGTAAAAACAGCAATTAGATAAACTATAGGGCAGGGCTATGACTGGCCTTGGTTTTTTATTAAGCTCTGATAGACACCTGGACATACAAAGAGACCTGCTATTTCTTTGGACCAGAATAGAGGTATTCCTTCCATTTTTTTTTTTGTTGTTGTTCTCCACTGAAGGTGGTTTTAGAGGAAACTTTTTGAAAATAATGGAGGGGATGAGTATATACAAACATAATGAGTGAGATGTGCAACGTTTGGGGGATGGTCACGCTTGAAGCTCTGCCTCGAGGGGGGAGGGGAGCATGGGCAATATACGTAACCTTAATATTTGTACCCCCATTATATGCTGAAATAAAAAAAAGAAAATAATGGATATTCAGAAAGGATTTTCTAATTCTTGGTTCACCCATTTTTCCTACTTTCCAGTACAACTCTTCCTCCTGGAAGCAGGTTCACTAAGCACACACAGCCAGAAAAAGGCAATCCAATGTAAGCCAATAGAACAATTAAGGACAAGAATATCAACCTATTTAAGCAGATCAACCAAAATAAGATGTCTTTTCAATTTTTTTTTTTTTTGGAAATAACAAAACTGGAGGAAGCTTTGCAGATACCTTCCTAGCTCCTCTATTTTAATTTGCACTGACTCTCCTATATATTTTAGTGACTGCAGTTGGCAATTTGAAAATAAAAACTCAGTGACAACTGGCAAAGTCAAAATGCTTTTTATTTATACTGAAGTTTAGCAAGTACATTTTTAACAAAGAAGGTGTACTTTAACTTAATATATGGTAGAACAGAGAAACCATACATATAAGTTCCTAGTCCCTAACACACTACTGCATTTTTTCCTTTAAAGACAAAAAGCCAAGCTGAAATGAGCATAGAAAAGCATCAAATATTATCAAGTTACTTTAGCCATTAGGATTTAGCTCATATTCTTAAACTGTTCAATCTAATGCAAGGACAAAGTTTACATCATTGCTTTTAAAATGTACACACGTTCCTTTTTTTAACATGTAACATAGATTGAATAGCTCGTCCAGTAAACAAAGCTTTGCAGATAAACACAATTGAAATAACTCCGTGTTGAATAGTTTCAGAGATAAACTGGAATCACAAGCATCTTCATTTATGTAAAGCCAGCGAGGACCTTTCAGGCCGAATAAAACTGTTGTGCCATTGCTAAACAGTAATAGTTACCTCCTTTAAAAAAAAGAAAACAAGTTAGTTCTTCCGAGGAATAATTCTGATACGTGCTTAAAAATACTAAAACTTCTATCTTCAGGAACCTAAAATGATCTGTTGTAACAGGCTTGATTTAGTGTTGATAAAATTTAACATTTAACATTTCTATATGTTAATGTATCAGTTTTCGAAGGCCTTTCAAGTTTCATGCTACGGCTTCTGTTCTTCAGCACTGAATACATCAAAGCCCAATAAAGATTATTTTCATGAACTATGTTGTAATGTCTATAATGTTCTATATTAGTTTTAACTTTGTATATAACGGTACATTTGAAATCCCTATGGTTTACCAAAACAGGGAGAAAGGAGCATTTGCTTGTTATAATCTAAGATAATGATAGCTTTGTACATTCAGAATTTCCTCTCCCCAGGTTAACCCTGAGATTGTGTATACTGCATGAAGGGAGACTAGTTCTAAATACTATTTAGCCATAGTGTTTGGTCAAACCAGTATACATTTAAATGTTGGTAGTTAAAAAAGTCCATACAATTCCAGAGTTATAAATTAGTTGACTGGTGTGAGTAAAAGTTATCGTTGGGAATTTTTAAAAAAGTCTATTCTACTTCTTTTTGTCTAACATTACTCTTTTCCATAGCAATGGCTTATGGCCTGAATCTCTATCTAGCTGCATCACAACAATTGGTTTTTGGTTACAAAATAAGAAACAGGAAAACAGTGTGTATGAATCAGTAAAAATCCATCACCTGTGCTTAAGAAATACTTAAAGTCCATGTTTGTGAGTCAAATGCATCATCCCTACATATAAGGAGAGTGCATTATAATTTTTGGACTGATATGCCTAGTCTAAAATATTAACTCAGTCTAGCCAAAGCTTCCCATTGCTAGGAGGAAAGTATATTCTTTTTCAATGTTATGTATAATATCTTTAAAATATTTATCCTTTCTGTGTAGAAGGTATCATGGTAAATCAATGGAATTTTCTGGATAATACTTCAGAACCAAAAATAAAGATGTGGTAAGGTAATAGAAGAATAAGAGTTGGGGGTCTGTTTCAGTCACGGACTAGAGGGTAGGACATAAATAAAGGGCAACCGGGCATTTTCCAAAGGAACCCATGGAATTCATCTGAACTTTTTCAGGGAACAGAAGAAAACAAAGCCTAAATTTTTGGAAACTGTCTGGTAATCTGTCATCCCAGAGAATTGCTCAGACTCCTTTGTGGAGTCTGAGAATATTTACTCTGATAAATTTGACCAGATAGTTACTCAGTCCTCCAGTCAACCTCATCCTCTGTATACACAACCTAAATTTCAAAGGAAGAGCTCTTCAACATCAAATGGCAGACAGTCATTACCAGGATTAAAGTTTATACAATACAGCTAAAGCTTAAATCATGCAATATAAATTGTAAACATTACAAACTTGAAAGCAATGACAAAACAAATAATGTCCTCTAAAAAAAGTTACATAAACACAGCAATGAATGGTGAAAGACAATCACCATTTGTCCTTTAGAAAAATGAAGTTTCTGAAAAATGTCCACCTTTGTTATATTTAATTCTTGTCTTTATTAAGGGACAAACATATCTTCCCACAGCCTTCATTAAATGTGCCCTCTTACAAGGCCTATCAGGAACAATTTCCACAGCAGCTCGAAAATCCAAAGAAAAACTAGGCTAGCAAGAAGATATTATTAATATGAATCAATCTTTCTACCCAGAATACAATAAATTGAGATTTCATGGTAGTAAAACTTGTTCTCCCAATTTTGAGGATAGTAGCAAAATAGACTTCTGTGTAGCATGCTGTATAATGTTGACACATATTCAGTTACTATTTTACATATGCCAACACTGAATGATCATAAGGAAAGAACCAGTATTGACCTGCTAACTGACATGATCCTTGGAGCAATCTCAAAGTTTGCCACATTTCAATTTCGAAATGAATTTCAGCTATAATATGAGTGATTTATGATGTAGTAGTAGCTGTCAAAATAAACTCCTAGATAAAACACAAACATCTGGAAACATAAACAGAGGAGAGTAGTAGCTGAATTTTAATCCAGACCTGACATCTCACTTCATTAGGAAGAGGAAATGGCTAATTAGTAATTGAATGTTTTATGTTTTTAAGAGAGTTTGTACTTGAGCTCCAAGCAGAGATGAATTCATATGCATTCTGGATGTAAACAAGATTATAGATCAGGAAGAGCAACTAACAAAGCTTCTCCAGAGGAATTATAGACAGCTTGGGATCTTACAAGGAGGGACACACACTGACATTTGGGGAGAGCTGACAGGAGGAGTTCAATATATACAAATGTGACCATTTTTAAACTAAAAGTGTAGGCCCATGCAGTCCTTCTCTTAGCACAGCACTGCCTGACATGGACATACGCCATGGCACTGAAGGCCAGTATGGGCCTTCCATACAGGATATGAACCTCTGCAATCAGTTGAGTTATATATAAAGGGACACAACTGGCTGCTCCAAACTCAAATAAATGTGAGACTTCCCTTCTGTGGTATATATCTGAAGCCTGTAAGAAGAAATAGCTAAAATTAGATGTCAGAAAGAAGGCAGATATGTGGGAAAAGGCCATGAAAAAAACATATGAGGAGTCTTTATGTTTCAAACAAAGTAACTTAAACATATCTATTTGTAAAAAGACAGTACTTTATTTTTAAGTGACTTAATTAATTTGAAAATGCTGTTCAATTACACCTATATTCCAATATATGCCATTTGACTATATAATGATGAGATATTTTTGGATGTTATAATTTTAGTCACTCCTCATTGTTATTTAGATATTTGGTATTAATAAAAGTTTTAATCAGATTACCTCCAGGTCATCCTTCTTCATGACCTATGTCTAATTTGGCATTATTTCACTGAATTGGATTAGAAGAGAACACCTATTCTACATAAGCAGACCTTTTTACAATCTGTGGAGAATACCAAAATCCAAATGCCTATGCCGTAGAAGAAATTCCTTCAGAGCATGGAATGACTGAAATGTCACATTGGTATGAATTAATATAGTATTTTAAGTGTGCAAGGTAGGCTGCCATTCCAACAGAAATTGCATGTACTGCCACGGGAAACTGATTATTGGAGAATGGATAAAAACTCAGTTTGGTCTTTTGCGTAAGACGAGTGATGCTTTTGTCACATAATAACTTAATTCTGGGGCAAATATAAAAATAACACAATGGATTAGATTTTGCTTGGTGTAGAGAGGGAACTTTAGGAGGGGCATTAAATCTTTCTGATCACTAGAGTACCATATAGCACACTAGAATACTGCTCTGTTAGATTTTTAGTAGGCATGAAAATGATGATGAAAGGTATCTGCCACTAGCCTGTGGCCAGGTCCCCATTAAGTAAATAGTTAAAAATATGTGAGGCCATTTCCTGGGCAATTCAAGCCAAATGACCCATTTGGTCCTAATCACTTGAACATGTTAGGGATCTATTTATATCTAGGCCAATAGTGAAGAGTGTAAAATATCCATGATGTGATTGACCCATCATATCTCCCTTTCTCCTTTCTCATGTCTATAGATTTTTTGTTCTGTTTGCTTATTGATAGCTTAATAAAGAGGAAGCAAGATTGGGGGCGGGAGGAGAGAAGAGAAGAATAAAGGGGGCATTTTTAATAGCTTGGGTATATGTTTTTATCACTGTCTTCTCTACAGATAAGGAATGCCCTACTGAAAAGGGGTTAAGTGTCTTGTTCCACCAACAGTTCAAGGGAAACAGTAGGCGTGGTAAAATCTAGAAACTAGAGCTTCCTGTATTCCCTTGGAGAATATTACAGGCAAAGTGTTTCTTTGAGAAATCTGAGCTCCAAAGCAGTGATAACAAATAATGATCATTTGCACAAATGAATTATCTCCTGGTATACTTCCTGTTAAATCCCAGGACAGAAAATAAAAAGCTATTTCATAATAATCACAGCTTAAAGTAGGCATGTCTGTATTTTAATTTCTCTTACACCATTTAGAAATAGCATTTTCTCTGTCATAAAAATTTTTCCACCTACTTACCCCACTAGGATGCTGTGTGGGTTAATGTGATAATGTTTGTGAAGCACTGTGTACTCTTTGGAAGACAGGGGTTAAAAAAAATGTAAAATATCATGTGTAGTCATCATTATGATTATCCTCTAAAAAGTCATAAAGCCCATTCTCTAGCACATTTTTTTCTGTACGTGCAGGGTTCTATTTATCAGTTATAAACAAATAGTAATTGTAGGTTCCATATTTTAAGAATTTGAGTATGAATTCTAAAGAATTACAGCACTAATTAAGCAGGTAACTGCTACAGCACCCTATTCGTGCCTATGATCAGTTGGAGTTCCGGCATCAGTGTTCAGGCTGCACAGAAAAAACAATAAGACCTGGTCAAAATTTCATTCCAACAAAGAAAATCCAAAATCTAATCAATGCACTTCACTGAAAACCACAAACTCGCTTTATAGTATTTTGCTGTGCTATGTTCAAGATTTGAATAAATCTGTATGCAATAAATGTATTATTTTATTAGGTATATCCCTTAATCAAATAATCATTTATATGTCTCATTCTATTAAAAATGAATTTATACAAAGGTGAGCAAAACTGTAGATTTACAGTAATTTTAATCTAAATCTTATTCTACAGAGGTGTTATTGACAATATAAAATGGTATAAATGATATTCCCTTACTCTAAAATATGCTTATGAGCCCCTTGTGCATGTTCTCCTGTTTTACAACCTGCAGTGAAATGCATGACTAGCTTAATAAGCAATGCATTTGGGAAGCTTTTTTCCTCCATATTCTAAAACATAAGTAAAGATCCACATTGTTTTTTTGTGAGTCAAAATCTTTGTCAATCATTACAATTTCCCCTCAGGATGAGATTTCCTTCCCTGACAGGATGGTTATTTGAAAGTAACTATTTACTTTTTATTTTTTAAAAGCTACCAAGAAGTGTGTCTATAACATTTTCAGAAGTTTAATTTATGTTTACAATAAAATCTTTTATGATTTTTCCTACCCAAGGCTCATGTTTTCTTCCAAGTGTTTCCTTACCACTTGCTCAATTCTATAAACAATATGACCTCCTTAAGAACTAATAGGCTTCATCACAGGCATAATTTAGGCTATTAAACTTTTATTTTGAGGTAGCTAACTTATTCTTGAAGTAATGGCAATATTTTGTAAAATAGTTCTTCAGCTAAATAATAAGTTCCATGTTTTTCTTTAAGTTGCTTAATTAGTGATGTTTTTAATTTTCAAATTGGCATTATATATTTGACATCAAGTAAGATCACCTCTAGAAGGCAATGTTTTCCTAACCTGAATAAGACAGATAAAATAATGTGCTGATTACTGTTCCACTTCAGTCTTATGTTTGATCCAAATTAAATGTAAAATTAATTGTATGTATTCTACTTCAGTTGTGGAAATACATTCAGAACATGGCATCCTCAAATCAACTAAGTGATAGTAGTGAGGTTAGTTTGGGGTCCAGTTAGTCATTAGATCAGTAGTATAAATATGGAGCTACTAATTTGCAAGTGGGAAAAAGTAGACTATTGCAATCTAGGGGCAGATAATAAAACAGTACAGTATTTGATTACTTTTTGTCTAAAGAAGAACATTATTTTGGAGTCATTTTTTCAAAAGGTTCTGGTGCTTATTTTTAGAATAAGACACTTTAAAAAAAACAGAGACTTCTTGAAAATAATAACCACTTGGGATTATTTGCCCTAAAATATTTCTGACTTATAATTTAATTAAAACAAACACCAGTACAAGCCGTCCTTTCTTTGGAAGTACTATCCTAATGGAGTATCAAACTCTCTTGTTCACTTTTAACTCACCCTGTTTTGGGGAAATAATTATTCAAAATACATCTTTTCCCCTTTATCTGAACCTCTAGTTCTTATACGACCCATCCTCAAAAGGAGGCATGAATGTACTTCTGTTCTTACATGGGTATAAAATATAGCGATATAGTTATTATAACTATATACTGAAGAGCATATGTTTTAGAGAAAGCTTTGTATATCACTTATATGCCAAATAGTTAATTCCTACTAAAATCTACATTTCCAAACACAAATGGTAACTTGGTGTGTATTTTATAGGGCATAATATTAATAAAATCTTATACTTGTCAGAGAGTATGTACCTAACATATTGATGAGGAGGATCGGGCAACTATTATGATACCTATTTTACTAAAACTAAAGCAGAGAGATGCAGAAGGACTTCTCAATGTCAGTAACTGCGTTAGTTAGTAACAGAGAAACCCTGATTAGTAGACCAGTGTTCTTTCTGCCACTTTATTTTGTCTCACACATACCAGTTATAAAATCGCAATAAAAGCACATGTGTCCAGTACAGAGACCTGCAACGTTTGCACCATGATAAGAGCTTTAGAAATACTTGAATTCTATATTCTAGCAGGTAAGAAAAAGGAAGTGAAAGGAGAATAAATGAAAGCTATCATTAATATTTATGAAACACCAACTATGTCAGGAGCCACTCTAAATATTTATGTTACATGCAGAACACCACCTTCTTTCACTATTTTCTTGTTGTGGATAACGTTATGGAGAAAAGTACTACTTATATTTCTATACCACTCCCCTAAGAATCTAAGGACACATCCCCCACCTTCCATAATTATCTAAGTTACAAAATGTTTCATACAGGTCAAATTTATTTGAGTTCTATATAGGATGTATATTAGAAATATTTTAATGTAATATTTAAGAGTATAATTAAGGTTTTTTGGTAATAATATTTAACTATTCCTGTTGTCTGCTAAACTGATAGAAAAACACCATAATACCTGATTTCAAAGGGATCAAAATATGGAGGAAAATGAAAAATGGAAGTAGTGTATAAACATTAAACAATAACTTCTACAATGTTAAAAATGAAAACATCTAATAGTTTCCATTTAAATTTGAAAGTAAATTACCAGGAGATTGTAAGATTTGAGTATTTATTAGCCCTCCCTGTTGCAGATTTTGTCTTACTTATTATTAAATGGTGGCTCACAGAAGCTGAGATTAACATTTAATTTATTCGTTTTTATCATTTTAAAGAAAATCAGAACACTTAAACATTTGTGAGAGAATAGGGATATAGGGAAGAAATATTTGTAAAATAAATTATGCTTTCTTGAAAGCTAATAGAGGAATTGGTGAAAATGTTGCCCCAATAATTATTTACATTATTGATGAAAGTAGATTCCAGCTTAAGTATATGGCTTACTGTGGAAGTGAGGGGAAACTATCCCTTTACCCTGGAAGGTTCACTGAAACATCAACTCACAATTAAGGCAGATTTACAAAAGAAAGAGGCTTATTTACTGTGGGCACTGGGGGAATCCCAGAGTGATTACCCAGTATCCCAATGAGGTACAGAAGTTTATATACCCTCATTTTAAATGGGAGGGGGAGATGAAGCATACAGGTACTTCTGTTTAGGGGCAATAAATGGTTATTAGGAGGATGAATGGATGGGTGGAAACTGATTAACTTGTAAATGACTCTCTTTGCAAATTAAATTAACCTTAGAGACAGGTATTATACTTAAAATGATTAGGGCCAAGTCTGGTTGCATTCTTCATCTTCTTTCCTGTAATATACTTGAGGTAACAGGGAAGGGAAGGGAAGTCCAGTGTTACTTTGATAGGTCTCATCTGGTTTTACATAGATAGAGAGAAAGCCCCTTCTAATTCCTGTTGATCTCAAAGGGCCTTTATTTAAAATACACTTTATACCAAAAAAGTCATATTTTCAGGTGAAATTTCCTGAGCTCCTTCATTACCAATGTTAATTGTCAAATGTTAAAACAGTAAAACATTAACTTGAGAGGAGTCAATAGATTAGGGGACTTCAAGGAGGTATATGTTGAAGGAGGTATATATAAAATTCTGAAGAATTTTTTCTCTTGATAGGGCTCAGAAAACAGCATCCCAAAATGAAGACCTCAGAAGCAAAAGTATTTCTCTGACTACCTCCTGTCCTCCTGACTCTCAGTCCCATTCTTCCCTAAGGCTAGCTATAGAAACCAGAATCTCTCTTCCCCAAGGCAGGTCCTAAAAGGCAGAATCCCTTTTTCTGAAAGCTAGGAATGAATTTCTGTGTAAAAACTGGCCATAAGAAATTATCCAACCTACCTTGTTTGACTGGAGGTCATAAGATCTCCATTCCAGAGGAGGCCCTGCCCCAAACCCAGAAGGAAGGAATATATGCTCAGAGAGGCCAAGAAGAATGTAGATAGATAGGCCTTGCTGGGTTTCCCCACTCAGCCTATTAGCATTAGATCATACACTTTTTCTTCAATCATATTTCTACACAGCTGTCTATACTTTATTGAGCCTGCGAACTAAAAAAAAAAAAAATCTTAAGCCCCTTCCCCTGCCCTGCCAACTGACTGAATGAACATCCTCTTGGCCAAGGGGAACCTGAGCAATACATTAAAGTTGAGTTGCTGGCCATGAGAAGGGAGGTCAGACACGCCTCATGATGCCCCCCTTCCCTCCTTGGAGACATCCTTGGTAACTCATTAACAGGCCTATGGTTATGCAAGACAAACCTTCAGGTCCTCAAATTACTTAACAGATCACTTGAGTATGGGTATATGTCTGGTGACTTGTCTCTGATTAATAGAGTCCCTTATCTTAAAGTAAAACATTCCAAGCTTTTTGACAAAGCTTCATTTCTTTAACCACTTATAAATAAAACATTCTTTAAATCTACCTATTATAACCTATAAGCCCCTGCTTTGAGATGTCCCACCATTTTGGGCCAAACCAATGTATATTTTCCATATAT
The DNA here is from genome assembly GCA_008086735.1 of Cheirogaleus medius. Lineage (NCBI taxonomy): Eukaryota > Metazoa > Chordata > Mammalia > Primates > Cheirogaleidae > Cheirogaleus > Cheirogaleus medius. The sequence goes on along the minus strand of VBSM01000568.1, from coordinate 9,604,775 downwards.
TGATTTATGACTTATGTGTAATTTCTGTCTCCTTGAATGTATAAAACCAAACTGTAACCTAACTGCAACCAAACTGTAACTGTAACCACAGTGAGTCCCCTTGTTCAAGGCTTCTTGGGCGTGGCTCTGGGCAATGGTCCTCATACTTGGCTCAGAGTAAACCTCTTTAAATTATTTTACAGAGCGTGCCTTCTTTTTCATTGACAAACCTAAGCATAAAATGAAAAATTTCTCCTCTATTTTTGGGTCTTCATTCTGAATGTATTAGATGCATACACATTAAATAAATTTGTATGTCTTTTCTCCTTTTAATAAATCTGCATTATGTCAGTGATTTTCCAGCAAACCTTTAGGAGGCCAAGAGCCTTGGTCCCTACATTTCAAGTTCACTTTAATTTCCAAAATTGAATATTACATGGCCATTATTAGGTCATTAAATATTAAATGTCTGATTTCAAATCAAAAGTGTAGTTTATTGTGTCTCAAACAAGAAGCAGTACCATTAATCAAAGTATGCACCTAAACTATCAACACAGTTTTGCCATCTTAATTGTAGCTTGTTTATGCCAGCAGCAAAGAAGCCTGGACAGCAAGTAATGATGAAATTGTAAAAGGCATTTTCCACAGCTTGTTGAGATTAAATATTTTTCCCTGCCAGAAGTTGTCCAAAGCCTGGAAAAAGTGGTAGTCAGTTGGTACAAGGTCTGGTGAATACAGTGGATAACAGAGTTTCCAAGTCCAGCTTCTGTAGTTTGAGCAGCATTATTTGTGTGACATGTGGTCAAGTGTTGTCTTGCAAGAGGATTGGCATGTCTCTATTGACCAATCTCAGCTGCTTAATTGCAAGCATCCTCATCATTGGGCCAATTGGTTACAGTAGACATCTGCTGTAATCAAATGACCAGGTTTCATGAAGCTGTAGTGGATAATGCCAGTGCTGGACCACCAAACAGACACCATTAGCTTTTGTTGATGAATATTCCATTTTGCACTGTGTTTCAGCATTTCGTCTTTATCCAACCATTGCTCTGAATGCTTGTGATTGTCAAAAAGAATCCGTTTTTTTATCACATGTAATAATACGATGTCGAAATGGTTTGTCTTTATGTCATGACAGCAAAGAAAGGCAATCTTCAAGATGATTTGTCTTCTGACGCTAGTTTAATTCATGGAGAACCTATCTACCTAGCTTCTTTACCTTGCCAATTTTTTTCCAATGTCCCAGTATTGTTGAAATAGTAACATCAAACCTTGCTGCTAATTCATGCGTAGGTTGAGATGGATTTGTTTCCGCTACGGCTTTCAGCTCATCATTATCAACTTTGGTCTCAGGTTGTTCACGTGGCTCATTTTCAAGATTAAAATCACCAGAGTGGAACTTCTCAAACCATTGAGGTACTGTGCATTCATTAGCCCCATCCTTCCCAAAAACGTTGTTGATATTTTGAGCTGTCTGTACCACATTGGTTCCACAATGGAACTCATATTCAAAAATAACATGAAGTTTTGACTTAGTCATGATTTCACAAAAATTTATCTAAAAAGAATTTTGAAAGATAATCACAAACCAAAACATTCATTTAAAAAACTGAGGATGTGCCTTTACAATAAAAATAAAACAAGAAGTGTCAAAGTGAAATGTCAGAGATATCAACTGTCAAACTTAGTATTAATACTTAAGGAAATCAGACATTTCATACTTAATAACCTAATATAAATGAGAAAGAAGTTCCCTAGAGCAATCAAATAAAACTTTATGCTAATGCTCCACAGTAAAAAATCCCAGCCAAAAATTTAGATAAATGAGGATCTGTTGGAGTTTAGTTCTGACAGGGTGATGTGAATTTAATCACAAATAAAAAAAAGTTTCCTTCTATTACTATTTCAGCTACTCTATACAGTTTTAAATAGAAAAGAGAGATGTATGGTATTTGTCTAATTTTTGTAAATATCACCCCAATCTCTGCAAACTTTTAAAAGAAAAGTGATTATTAAATTATAGTTGGTTTTAGACAATTTTGATTAGTTAAGTACAATCTGGGAAAGTCTCTCCTTCCTCAACCCCGATACACTGTTTTGCATGGGATAATACTATACTCTTGTTACATATCCTGGCTAATTAATTATGAGAGAGTTTTACAAGTATGGATTGAGAGTGATACATACTGAGAGCAATGAGTGAGAGAGTTAAGATTCCTATGTTTTAGTTCTCACTATCAACAACAAGCAAATTAACTTTTCTTGAGTTATTTCCATACTTAAAATCAGAGGTTAATCATACCTTTCCAATCTTGCTGAAAAAAATCGGCAAGATACACACAGATAATCCTCCTAGAGGCTATTTGAGATAAGAACTAGAATGGCACATGGCACAAAGTTCACCATGCTATACATGTAGTAGGTATGGCCTTTTTTTCACTATTTCAATTTTAGACTCTGGATTCCTCATTAAAGATGTTTCCTTTTGCATGTTCTTCAAGAATATATGGATTAGGGGTGGAATAGGGTGAATCCCAAGCTTCAAAAATTGCATTGTATATGTAAAGAGGATGGGGCATAAAGTAAGGTTAAGAAGTTATTAGAGTTAGGTTAAACAACCCCTCCTAGACTGTAGTAAAAAAAAATCTGTTAATTAATGAATTGCCCCTGGAGACTCAAAATGCTGACTAGCAGAACATTCTGTCTTGGCTTCCAAGTCTCACTATCTTGCTAGCACTGCAATTTCATATGTTATATAAGGGAGATGTACCTGGAATTGTAAGTCTTAAATCTGTACATGAGATTTTATGTTATTATCATAATTAGTGTGATAGCCTTTCACTCACTGCAAATAATTCTGTTAATAATGCAAGTACGTGGTACAAGCCACCACATGACAACCAGGTCCTAAATGATCAAGTAATGTAAGCTCTTCCTATACTTCTAAGAAAGAACTAGACGCATATGTGTGCTATGATCTGACAAGTATTTCATAGCAGAGAGGTATAATATGGTCTGGGAGGTACCATGAATCAGGATAAAAATCCTGTGGAGAAAATAAGAGACAAATACTTCCTAAGGAATACAATAAAAAGAGTCTGGCAATCTACTGGATCTTACAGAAAAAAATAAAAATCTGTGGATTTAGAGAAAGATGTTGGGACCTTCTCTATGGGGTGTGTACTAGAGCCTTTTCCCACTCTATGATGGCAGTTACAGTAAAGTTTCTCTGGGTAGTAAAAGGCTCCTACTCTCCAAGGAAGCATTTAAGAGGAAATCTTTAAGAAGACCTACTTCCCACAATCCATCTGGTCTCTGACAGCAAGTCAGATATATTTGCACTCTACAAGAAAACATTTCCATTTTACAAGGGGAACATCAGAGTGCCTATGTGTATCTTCTAACACAGTACAAGATATGAAGGGGAGATAAATTAATGGTTGCTAAGTTTAGGGCAGGAAGCAGACAGTGGAACCCCTAGAGAAAGGTGGAGATCACACTGTGGTGGACATTAGTAGAAAAGCCCATAGAGAAATTCTGTCTGCTCTCATTTTAGTTATTCTTATCATATCTCATACATGACAAGAAATAATACATGATTTATCTTTTACTGTCCTCTTTCATGCTCCTACCATAATTTTTCTTATTATTCTTCCAAATTTTACAATGATCATCTTATCCCAAGGGTAGGTGTTTTTAGTAAATACTGGCAAGACATCTCAAGTTCATTAGAGAAATGTTGTTCTAGAGAAAGGATACTAAGCAAGCAGCAAAAAGAAAAGATACATATTGTTCAAATTGATATCAAGAGAATGGATAAGAATATACACATTCACATATATTTCATATTATAAAGATTTATTATATGTTCTATATTATATATTAAATTATGCTCTAAAATATAGATTTAAAATATATAAATGTTAAAATTGTATCTGTTGCTTTTAGAGCCAAGTGATACTTTATCATTTTGTTTTTAATTCTTCAGTAGCACCTTTACCAGGTACTACATAGATAAGATCATGAATTTTATGTCTTTGACTGGTCAGTTTGTATTCTGAATAAGCTCCCACATATTTTTTTTTCTGAATAAAAATGGTTCAGAGGGGAAAAAAAAGAAGGTCTGGGAAGCTTAATTTTACATCAAATTTTTGGCTTACTTTGGCATTTAGGTTGGATTTAATTGCCGGAGCCAGCCGGCGACGTGCGGCACCTAGAGTTTGGGGGTGAGGAT
>VBSM01000568.1:9588230-9600462 GCA_008086735.1 Cheirogaleus medius | reverse complement strand
GGGCAGCAGCCGTACCCCAACTCTCCCCGTGTCCGGGACAGCTTCCGACATTTAATATCTACTTCTAGTGTGTTAGTAGCAAAAAGAAGGAAAATTATTTAGAATTCCACCATATTTATGGGAAAAATATCAGAGGAAAATATATTTCAGTTCTAAATCAATCATCTTGTTTCTTTGTCAAACGTAGTCAAAAAAGCAAACTGTAAAAATTATTTACAAAGATTGCCATTCCACTTACAAAAACAAGTTCCTAGGTTTTGTTTTGTTTTGTTTTGTGTCCCCAAACAAATGCAGTGGCAGAAACAGGAGCAGTGTATCACTATGTCCTTGTACTTTATGATATTATTGCCCATGAACTTTTTTTTAGTATTTTATTTTTTTACTATAAAGTCAGCTCATAAATGATGTTGTCTATATCCTAAAATTTAGGAGCTTCATATTCTGTGTTTGTTTTACCTATTATTATGAAGATGATGGTGTCAATTTTTAAAAATTTAAGAAACATGCACTGTCGACTATATCAATATCCCTTAACAATGAAATCCAGTCATACAAAAGTTAACTAAGGTATAAACATGCAAAAGGAGAAGTCTCCCTGCGATCATAAAATGATGTTATTTTCTGTTCAGCAGTTCATGTTACTGCTGTTCATGCTAATTAATTAAAGGAGCTGTTGCAGTAATGTGCAAACAGGGAATCTGAGAAACTGAGAGGGCTTTTAGGTCTCCAAGTGAAGTTAAGTCAATCTGGGTGCGGGCAATCAAATGTAATGAAATCACTTGCCAGTGCTAGGCTTGCAAAAACTGTGAAGTTTGACTATGGAGTAAAAGGATTATAATTAGATTTCCAATAGGATAATAACGAAATGGCAGAACGCAGTAAAGAGAAAATATTACCTTGTTAGCTAATGGTACTGCTGTTGGGTTTTAGTTTTTATCAGCACACTCGTAGTTGTGCTAATTTAATATGGTTTTATCAGCAAAAATGCACTACACAAATAGCATTTGAATGTCATTTGCAAAAATCATTGATCTGAAGGTACACTTAATGACACCCAGTATGTTTATTTTATTTGAAATGCAGATTGGTTGATAAGATGGTTGATATGCTGTCTTGCAAGCCCCCAAATGTATTACAGGAATCTGCATGAGATGACATTGGTATATATGTTCCATTGAATCCTTCACCTCTAGAGACAGTGGCCACAGCCATTGGAGTGAGTATGTATTCATTATTTGATTACCTGAAAACATTCAGGAGGAGTTGCTATAGTAGATAGCTAAAATATAAGGGATACTTCCATCCTTTTATAGGAATGTGGTCTATGCATGATATCTTATCCATTAAACAACATTCGAGGCATAAAAGACATGAAATACCTAAGCTGAAAGGATGTATGATACATATAAGAATCCTGGTGCATGAGCGGTTTGTCTGCACTAAGTTCTACTTACAAATTATCATAAAACTGCATATGGCTTTTTTGCTTCTAAGGGTGGCCATGCTAAATTTTTCCAAGTCTCCTTTAAATACTCTTAAGGAGATGTCACAGTGGAACTAATTGAATTTCAAAGGGAGAGCTCTAGGTGAAAGATAGATTTCTATCCAGCAGAGCTATTGACAATAGGAAGAGAAAGGACTTCACTGAGGCTGGAATCCTTTTGCTGTGATGGAGATGAGTTTTGGAAATGACATTGCATTGGTATGCATGAATTGAGTCTCACAAACAATAGTAGGAAATAATCTTCCAAGTTAAAAAAAAATGGGTAATTGAGGGACAGGAAAAAGATGAAAACAGTGTCAAAATAAGTCTCAACATAACTGTAACTCACAAAAGCAAACTTATTAGGAAGAATGGGAAAAGAATGGGTAAACTTCCGTTTCATGTTTTCCAAGCATAATATATTTTCTGAGGTTCATAGACACATACAAAAGCAGTCTTTCAATTCTGAGCATCTCAAATAACAGGCAAAATGATTGGGAATTTTTAGGCAATTATTTGACCTTATTGATTTGATGAATTATGTTTAAGATTAGTTCTGATAATATTTTCAGGCACCTATTGCCCTGGCTAACAGAATAAATTATTTTTGCTCAAAAATAATCTTTTTGATATTAAATTGTGATTCAACTGTCATATTAATGAAAGACATTCACTATAATTTTCTATAAAGTAATGATGGGAACATTATCATTTACAGTGGTCCTAAGAGAGGGGAAAATGTGGACTTTTCCATTTTTATCATATTTCTCAAGAACATTATTTAATATAATCTAAAAGGCAGAAATTAAATAAGGAATAATTAACCCACCATATTTTACCATATATAGGCAATATTGACCACAAATGCTAGACAATCCGATTTGTAGTTTGAAAAAAAATAATGAAAGTCAATTTCTTTGCTTTAAAATAAGTTGTATCCCAATCTCTTTAAAAGTACATCTAATTCTCTCATGTTTAGCCTGCAAAAACTAATAGAACTCATTAAAAGTATGCTCATAGAAAACAAATATTAAATGTGTCATTCCTTAAGTACAAGTTAATACGCAAAAGCCATTCTTTGCAGACTTCATAAAAAAACACTGGAGCTAAATGGAGAGTTAATCTACCTTTTGTTTATATCACCTAATTGACTGCCCATGAATAAGATATTGTTTTTTGCATGGAAATTAAATAACTTTAGGACGGTTCATAAGCTTGTATTTATCTCAGAGGTGGGAAAGATGTTTCTCTTATGAACTAAAGGCATCATATAAATTAAACAAACAGCATTGAATTGGAGGTGCAGAATTAAAAGATAATAAAGGTAAAATTCACTGGTGTATTTGGTTTATCTCCTCTAGTTCCAAAGCTGATCTTACATCCCTCTGAGTGCAGGGCACAATCAAGCTCAATGTTCCTTAAAGACTTTCTATAATTGTGTGTCACTAATTCAAAAGGGATCAAATGCTTCAGGCTATTCATTGCTATCATATCTCTTGTGTGTGATGGTAACCTCAAATACCAGGCCAACTAGTGGGACTTTTCTTAATTAATTTAGCTGTGGTGAATTGATTGGACAAACATTGAATTCCATTCAAATTGACCTTTCTCACATAGACACAGCCTTTAAGCCCAGAGAAGAAAGCAAGCAAGCAAAAAAGGGGATAAGAAACTGCAAATGAGCTAAGCGTGCATGCTTTCACCCTAACGTAGTTAATTCATTAGTTAGGCTTACCCAGCTGCACCAGAATCAGGTATTATCAGAAGATCCATAAACTCTGACGTTCCTGGATTTGTAAAGATGATTTGTAAAACTACATGAATGGGAGCTTCTAAATTTTCTGAATCTGCCACATAAAATGGTGACCCTCAGTTGAACCCAAATTGATCTTTTGGTCACATCTAGTTCTGTTGCCTTCATCTAGATCCAGTCATCACAGAGTAGAAAGTCACTGATTAAACCTCCAGCAAGTAACATATCCGTGGTTGTCTTTGTTTTTCAAAGTTAAGACATAGTTTTTTCATACATATGTGTTTTTTTTTCTTTTTTATTGAAATGAGACATTTTATTACAATCAATGTGAAAATAAATATAATCTGCATATAAAGGTCTAGAAATATATACTAAGATCACACTGGAAAATTTCCACTGGTCAAATTAAATTCTAATTTTTAGGTGCTTTTGCACTCTAGGGAGACTCTATATTTATTTGTTTCAGCTGTTTTCTTACTAATAAATATTTTTTTATTTCAGCATATTATGGGGGTACAAATGTTTAGGTTACGTGTGTTGCCTTTGTGTTGCCTTTATTTCAAAGATTTTAAAGTGTTTAAGCATTTATGTGAATCCTATAAATCATGAATTACAGGTTGTGTTCTTATTTACATATTTAGGTGGTTTCTAAAATTAACATCAAAATTTAAAGGTTGATGAAAAATCTTGTCTAGAACACCTTTAAAATATTGATAGGTTACAAATTATTGTACCTGTGCCTTTTACAGACAGTAGTGAAGTTATAAAAAAAACTCACGGTATTATACACTTCTTTATGCATTTTTAGAATTTGCCTAACACATAAATGTTTATCATTTTAATAACTAAACATAATTTGCTCACATTGTATATGTAAAGTTATTAGTCCCTAAGTACCCTTACTGTTATTGGGTTTTTGAAAGGCATGTCAAGTATTTTGGTTCTCAAAAGACACTGCGAATTGCTTCTTCTGTCATAAAGTAAGAAAAGTTAAAACTTACTTATATTACTTATGAAGAATATCAATATAGTAGCTCATCCCTTACCCCACTCCCAGGGTCACATCTAAGTATGAGTTTACTATACCTTGCATGGCAGCGCTATCATGAGGAGTCCCATTGTTTTCTATTTCAGTATCTGGAATTCCAGTATCTGAAAGAAGTGACAGTCAAGATTAGGGTACACTTCTGTGTTTCCTGATTCTATTTAAAGGGAAAACTTCAGTAAGCAGGTACTTTGGTCCTATAGATAGCACAAGATCTTGGGTGGTATTTTTGTTTTTGTATGTCTATTTGTTTTTAATGGTAGGAGGGAGGATTATGAAGTGTAGCTGAATTTTACAATTGTGCATATATTTCCTAGTATATAGTAAATACTGCTTTATTAATTTCATCCCCTCAAGATAAATATTAGGAAAATAATCTGTCCATAAAACTCCCATTAAGACTATCGGGTTAACATGCTCTGACTGTGGAACAAGAAAAAGATGATGGATACAATTGCATAAGTAGAGGTGCCTGATCCTTATTGTATTTGGTGTATTTTCCATTTGTAAGATGTGATAGATAATGATATTATCTATCTGGTAAGTGCAAGTGAAGATCAAAATACGCATTATGGTTTGTGGTATTTATGCAGTACTTGCTCTATGGCTCTAGGGTCAAATGCTTTACTATTGTGCTCTTCAGATAAATTCCAAAAGTAATTGTGATGTAAAAAGGTTCTGTTTGCATGTGTACATGTTTATTTGAACATTTACTTCAAATTGAGTCTGAATAAGATGAAACAATGTTATGGAATTTCCAAATTAAAAATGGAATAGAAAAGTTTGGAATTAAGATATTTCACAATGTAAGCACCTCCTCCAATGGGATCTCCAAGGATTTACTTACAACACTCATTTTCAACTAGGCCTCGTAAGTCACCTCAAAACTGTTCCAATCTGCATTAAAGGAACCAGCAGATCAAAATATAGTTCACCAAATATCAGCATATTCTAATGTGAATAGATACAAATCACTTACATTTTAGGTGGAGGGAGGATATCAGTATTATTGCTTCCACTGCAAATGTTAGCAGGATTTCCTGTTATTCCTAGGCTATTTGTATCTCCTAGAGCAGGGATTATTCTGACCACATTTAATTCACGACCTAAAACACTTTGGCCTCAAATTGATTTTCTAATTATTCCTAGACAAAATCAGTCTTTCTTTTTGTCTGTCTGTTTGTTTGTTTCTTTCTTTCTTTCTTCCTCCTTCCTTCTTTATTTTTTAAATCAGGTTTTACTTTGTTTACCTTGAGTGTTAAGTCCAAATTAGACATCACCTTTTAACATCCTTAGGCCACTGTCACTACTGGTGGCTTGCTTAAGTGCCTGCTCCACTTGTTCCCGACGCTTTGATTCAAATTCCAAGGCTTCCTGCAGTTTTCTCTTAGCTTTTTTCTCCTTTTTCAGGCGTTTTTGCATGGTTGCTGAAATATGAAAATGTAGTTTGCAAAGGCTTGCTCAATGCAATAGGGCTGCCAGTTTTAATGAATTATAAACCACAGATAGAGATATAGATACACAGAGAGCTATTAATGTTTCAGGTGACATATGATTAGCTTCTTTTGGCACCAATTCTCATTAGGCCCATCCAAAGAGTGCTTTGTTTACTGTAGTTTAATCACACAACCAACTTCTTTTTATTTTCACATTTCCAGGGTGTATACACATGCACTTGTATAGTGTTGGCTGTGTGGGTGGAGAATTGTATTTTTACCTTGACTCACTACATGCATTTAATGATAGCATTAAATACTTTATAATTCTCTTAAGAAAGATATTCTTATTATTTATCAGATTATTGATTGCTATTCATATTTCAAAATGAAAAAAGAAAACCTAAAAATATCTATTGGGTTGCAAAACATGATCTTTGACACTGAAAATGGCAAGTGTCTATTTCTCTGAAATGTTACCAGTTGTAAAGGCAAATATCTGTCTATCCATTTAGTAATGCATATATCATCTCTCACTCTCTCTCTTTCTGTGTGTACATACAGTCATGAGCTGCATAATGATGTTTCAGTCAACGATGAACCCCATTATGATGGAGGTCCCATACAATTATAATGGAACTGAAAAATTTCTATTGCCTAGTGACATTGTAATCACAATAACATTGTCATAGCACATTACTCACATTACTCATGTGTTTGTGGTGATGCTGCTGCAAAAAACCTACTATGTTGCAAGTCATATAAACAATAAACTCCCCAGCAAAGAAAGTACTATTGTCTCCAATTTACAGATGAAGAAACTAAGTCCTTGAAAGGTTGAAAATTTATCCAAGATCACATAGGTACTAGTTTTCAAAGCCTAAGGACCAAAGATTACATAGGTAGTTGTTCTAAAGCCTAGAAACCATATAGTGGGTCAGGAGACCATGACAAGTGACCTCCAAGGTTTCTTGTAGCTCTATCATTCTATGATTTTAAGTGTTTAACCTGCAAAGAATATTATTGTATATGTGTATATATGCTTAATTCAGATAACACAAGCTGGCTAGCAATAAAAAGGTAATTAGGTAAAATTTGTTTTGAATATGTAATATTGAGTATGGAATATTCAAACCAAAGAATTTGATTGGAAAAAAAGTCACAGGGATTCTTTTAATACATATATAGTTATACATAGTTTTATATATATAGTTATCTGTATGTGCACTTGAAGCTCTGACTCCAGGGGAGAGGAGGGGAAGGCAAGACATGTAACTTAAACATTTGCATCCCCATAATATGCTGAAATAAAAAATAATAAAATAAATATATTATATGCACACACATACTAAATATATTATATATACAATATACATATACATACTTTATTCTTACTATATCCTTGGAGAGATGTTGCTTCGTAACCACAACATCAGTTTTCTCCTCTGTCTTATCCATCCTCTGACTTCAGATAAAGAGTTTATTCTTTGTCATAAAAAGTTGGGTATACTGAGATATATAGGAAAGTAGGAAGGGATTTAAGTGATTGTTAGTACAATTATTTTAATAGGTGAGGTACTGAGATTCATAGAGATGTAGTACATAGTTTCTATAAATCAATGAGTAGAATAGACTAATTTCCTATAATTATGTTAGTCATTAGATGTAAAATGCTAAAAACAGTGCTTAACATGTAGTAGACAGTTGATAAGCATTAGTAGTAGTATTAGTAGTTACAATAATGAGAGTAATAGTAACAATGATAGTAATAACAGTAGTGGTATCATTATTATAATTATATTATAATAAATATTAAATTTATTAAACAAAAATACTTCACAGTAAATTTAATAATAAATACAACATTATATCTACCATGTCTAGGACTTTTTAAAGGACAGTATATATGATATCAATTATAATTACAGATCTGAGGTGTCTACAGAAAGTTAGTAAACAGAAATCAGAATGAGTAGATAACTAAAAGATATTATAGAAGCAAATTTTACTACATGTAGTAGATTTTCATAAGCCAATTTAAGAATCTTATTATAGTTAACATATGATTTTTCAGGTTTCTTTACATTTTTATTTTTTTTATTTCAGCATATCGCAGAGGTACAAATGTTTAGGTTACATATATTGCCTGTGCTCCAGCCAAGTCAGAACTTCAAGCATGTCCATCCCACAGACACACTGCACCCATCAGGTGTGAATATACCCATCCCCTCCTCCCCTGCCACCTGCCTGATGCCCAAAGAATGTTGCTACTATATGTGCACATAAGTGTTGATCAGTTAATACCAATTTGATGGTGAGTACATGTGGTGCTTGTTTTTCCATTCTTGGGATACTTCACTTAGTAGAACTAAATAAATGTGAGTTATTATGACTATTAATCACAATATCCTATTTTTCATACCAAATATGAGAAACATACTAATTTCACCAAACTTTAAAAAGATAATTTAGCCTTTGTTTTATAGTATTTAATTAACTTGGAAAAATATAAAAAACAGATTTGTTTTCAAATGCAATGACTGGATTTCCATCTTGAACTGAACAAATAATTGATTGGCTCTAAAAAATATATATACAGTACATTTTAAATGACCTGAAACAAATTTCAGAACATAACATGCCACTTTGGATTAATATAAGGTTAGTAGGATTTCAGTCAACTTCCTTGTTCAGGGAGTTATATCTAGATTGTGTATTTTTCTCTCCCTTTCTTTGCCTCTTCTTCCCACTCTCTTTACTGATGTTTAGGCTTCATCACTGTTCCAGAGAAGAGTAATCAGGGAAGGGAAAGAAGTTCAAATTCACAAAAGTCACCTATGATGCAGTTTGGTATTTTATGGTAAATGTAAGGGAAGATGTAGAAATATTGACTAAAATGAGATTGCCAATCTTTTGTGGTTTTGTTATGAACCAGTCTCATTTATCCATTGCTGTAAATAATAAAATGGCTACCAATGGTTAGAAAGCTTATTCTATTTGTGAATAACTCAATATTTCTCCATTCTCTCCCCTTTCTCTCCATACCTACTTCTGCTACCTAATTCAGTTCTCCTCACCATTGTCTGGATGAGAGCAATCTCATTTTGCATAATTTCCTTGTTTCTATTTTTTCACCTCCCCCAATCTATTCCCAACACCAGCATGATCTATCCAACTGAAATCAGACCAGATCATTCCCATGCTTCCCATCACCTATAGGATAAAATCCAAGCTAATCTTTTACATGGTTAAAAATGCCCTTCATAAGTTAGTTCCCATCCCCATCATCCTGCATCCTCTCCTACCATTCATTTCATAAACTCAAAGCCACTGTAATAAAATGTACTTAGTTGTTCATGTATGAAGTTTCTTTTCCCCGTGCTTTTGCTAACTGACACCTTTGACTAGAATGTCCAAATCACTCAGATACCTATATGTTGGGAAAATATGATTGAGGAACTAATAAAATGTGGCTCATAAGATCATTATTCTACTGTATAAACCAATATTGCTATATTAAAGACAGAAACAGGAGTTTGCAGGTTTTGCCCTGAAGAAATGTGTGGACTCAATGGTTCACTTATTAGAGGCTGCTGCCATGGGAGAGCTCTCAAATCTCTGGTAGGGATGTTTCCCAGGAAGGCTTCCCAGTATCTCAAAATCTGTGAGCTTCCCTGTGTCTCGAAAGAGAAGACAAGGCAAATATGGCCCACAGGATGGGAGCCGGACACAATGAGTGCACTTTGCCCAGAGATGCGCCCCGGTGGTTATAAGCAACCTGTTTTATAGAGATGGGGTTCCTGCTCTCTCCTGTCTGTCTACCTTTAAGTCCACCATAACTAATCAAAGAAATATAGAGCCACTATACCTCTTTTGTTATACCTTTGTTAATTGACAACTACCTCTTAGAATTTAGAAGTTAGCCCCCGAGAGACTTTGTACCTGTTTGTTCACCTAGATAGATTAGAAGCCCCTTGAAAAGACTTTTGACCCTAACCCACTACCTGTATCCCCTAGCAACTGCATTCCCTTATATGCAAATATGTTACTGTGATAACTGATAATTGATGTCTGTGATTATAAAAACCTGTATGAATCTAACCATATTGCTGGTGTTTATGGAGATACGCCAGTCTCCTAAGTACCCCCACTGTGTTATATCTGATCTTTTTATATATATAAAACTATAAACTATACCTTAGTCTCTGTGTATTCTTTTATTTCTCTCTGTTGCCTATCAATTTCCTTATCCTCTGTGGCAACCCCTATCTTAGGGACTTGGCTCCGTGGGGGAGAAGTAGCTAATCTCCTTGCGGGCCTACCTCAACTACTCTCCCCCGCACTCATAAACTCTTTTTTAGTCTACTGATACTTTAAGACTCAGATTCATGTCAGGAAGTCTTCCTTAACCATCTCATCACCACCAGTAAACTAACCTAACTACCTTCTTACTATATAACCATACACACTGGTCATGATAGCTCTTGCCACTTTGTTTAAAAATTAACTATTTTTTCTAGTCTTTTAAATAATCCCTCAAAAACAGGACTGAATGTTATTCATTTTATAATTTCATAATCTAACACTGTGCCTGGCAAAGAGTAATAATTTAATATATAAGGAATTTTAAGATTATCTCTATCCAGGTTTATTTTATGAAATTGTGAGAGAACTATGAATATTCATGTTTTTACATCTGCAACTGGCCCAAAGTACAGATCTAGTTTATTGTCTTTTAGGAGAGAGAGAGAGAGAGAGAGAGAGAGAGAGAGAGATACATTTCTTACCTTGTGGCTTATACACAGTATGGATTCTTAGCTTGTCATTTCTTTTCAGCAATTCTAATCTATTCCTGACAATATTTTTTATTATGATTGAAAATACCTCCAACAAAATATTCACTTGGCAATTGGACTTGTTAAACTTACTTCTGCTTTGAAGCTCAACTGCAAGTTGTCTTTCAAGGTTTTCTCTAATTTCCCTCTCTCTATAGAGCTCCATTTGCAGTTCCTTCTTTTCTTGCTGAATCTGCTTCTCCTGGATGCGAGCATTATCCAACGCCACTTTCAGTAGACCCTGTCAAAGTACAGCAAATGACATGCAGTTCATCTTATCTGTTTTAATTTATCAAATATGAAATAATTTATGTAGGTGCTAATGTCTTGTATTACATTTATTTTGTTTATAGAAATATTGTTGACCTGAATGTTGGTCAACAGAGTCTCCACGGAGGACAGACTATCAGCAAAAAGGAATGGTCCAGGGAATCCAGGGGGCAATGCCTGCCCAGGAGTCAGTTGGATCTTGTCCAAGGGTGACTTCATCATTGGAATTTGAACTGGTACCTCTTCTGCAAATACAAAATTTATATCAGAAGTTTCACAAATTAACAGCTCAAAAATTTCACTAAGTCATCTCTACTAGGATTCTATAAAGATTTTTGTTTATAAAACTAAATGGCTGACACTTTACACTCATAGTTAAAAGTCATATCTGTTCTCCAGCTGCCTCAAATTTCTCAAAATAAATACTTCTGTAGAGAACTCATGAAACTAAAACACATTTATTGCTAAAGAGGCATGAAATTTGAAGAAACAGATTTAAGATATAATAATTGACATATATGTTTATGAATATCTATAAATTAAATAATCAGATCACTTCCTGGAAAAGCATAAGGTGTCTGTTATTTTTTCTCTTCAAATCTATTAACATACCAATCAATTTATCTATCTACCTTAATTATTTTAACAGCTTTATTGAAGCATAATTTACATCCAATAAAATTTATGTATTTCAACTTCATTTTTAGCAAATTTACAGTTGTCCAATCATCACCACAAGTCTATTTTAGAACATCTCAATCCCTCCGATAAGATTCCTCATGCTCATTTACAGTTAATCTCCTTTTCCACCCCAGCCCCTGGCAAGTACTAATCTATTTTTTATCTCCAAAAGTTTGCCTTTTCTGGATATTTCATGTAAATAGAATCCTACAATATGTGGACTTTTATATCAGGCTTCTCTCAATTAGCATAATGTTTATGAGGCTTATCCATGTTGTGGCATGCATACTTAGTTTCTTCCCTTTTATTGCTGAATAGTATTCCATTGCATGAATATTGCACCTTATGTTTAAACATTTTCTAGTTGATGGACATTTGGATTATTTCCAGTGCTACATTTTGAGGAATAGTCCTTATGAGAAAAATATCACCTATGACATAAAAACATGAGTTTTACTTATGCCTCTCTTTTATTTTTATATTATCTTCTTTAACATTCTCACTACTTTAATGAGATTCCCTTTTAGTTTCAGATACATTTTTTTATTTTTTTATTTCAGCATATTATGGGGGTAAAAATGTTAAGGTTATGTACATTGCCCTTGCCTCCCCTCACCCCTTGAGTCAGAGCTTCAAGCATGTCCATCCTCCCATTGACAGTGCGCATCGCAGTCACAATGTATGTAAATACCCATCCCCTCCTCCCCCCTCTCACCTGGTCGACACCCG
>VBSM01000568.1:9563824-9588130 GCA_008086735.1 Cheirogaleus medius | reverse complement strand
TGCACTAATTTGCAGTCCCACCAACAGTGTAAGAGTGTTCCTGTCTCTCCTCATTCTCACCAGCATTTGTTGTTTTCCGATTTTTTGATAGAGGCCAATCTCACTGGTGTTAGGTGATATCTCATAGTGGTTTTGATTTGCATTTCTCTAATGATTAGCGATGTTGAGCATTTTTTTAATATGTTTGCTGGCCATTATTCTGTCTTCTTTAGAAAAGTTTCTGTTCATTCCCTTTGTCCATTTCTTGATGGGGTTGTTTGATTTTTTTCTTGTTAATTTATTTGAGCTCTAGATAGATGCTTATTATCAGACCTTTATTGGAAGTGTAGAGAGCAAATATTTTCTCCCATTCTGTAGGTTGTCTATTTCCTCTAATGATAGTTTCCTTGGCTGTGCAGAAGCTTTTTAATTTGATCAGATCCCATTTGTTTATTTTTCTTGCTAATAGAATTTTTGTCTGTTAAGATATTTTTTTATTTGATTTAGGTGTATACATCAAAATTACAAAAGGAATCACCTCTTTGAAAACCTTAATTACTTGGCTATTCTGGCTGACACTCTTTTATGTGAGATGTGTGAACTAGATAGCAAAGGTTCCTCTAAAATTACATATGTAAAAACTACATATGACGTATGTAAAAGAAACTGCTACAGAGAGGTTATCTTGAAATGTAACCAAAGTTATTTTTAATTGTGGTTCAACAGCAGCGCTTGATGGGGTGAATTATAGCACCTCAAACAGTTACTCTACTCATTGTAGTCTCTTAATTTCAGTAACAGGATATAAGCAAGGTTTAAAAAATATACATCCCTCTGATCAAAAAAAATTTCAGTGACTCCATATATTCTAGTGAGACTTATTAAGGAAAAAAAGGACTATGTTTTCCTCACTTCAAAGGGTGGGCTCAATCTCTACCCAGGTTAGTATCACAAAGAGGGAAAAACATGCACCACATGTACTTGCCATCAAATTGGTACTAACTGGCCAACACTAAGGTGTTCACATGGTAGTAATACTCATTGGATGCCAGTCAGGGAGGGGGTGGGGGCATAAACCCACAACTAATGGAAGCGGAACACACTGTATGGGGGAGGGACACACTTGTAGTCCTGGCTTGGGTGTTAGAGATGCATTTCATGTAACCAAAATGTTTGTACTCCCATAATATCCTGAATAAACAAACAAACAAAAAATTTTAAATAAATAAATTTTAAAAAAGACTATATTTGAATCTAGACCTAGACAATTTTTACATGGTTTGGAAAAAAAACAAACTAAAAAATCTAGCTATTGGTTCTGGTTCCTGTAGGGATGTGAATATGGACTTGTCATGCAATTAGACTTCATTTTTAAATTGCAAGCAGCCTACATACGAAATGTGTAGAGTCTTAAACCCCACTGATTTCACTGTCATGGTGGTTTGCTGTGGGAATTCTTGTGTGAGAAGTTGTGGCATACAATTGCTGGCAGCTTCAGTGAGACTACTTAACATGATAGTATTATCTGTGAATAAAAGGCACTTAATATAGATCAGCTTTACTTTTTCTATTTTCGAAAATCAATAGGAATTTTTTAAAATGCTAAATGATTATTTTAGAAAATATAAGGTTTCACATTATTTGAATCCAAAAGTTAAAATGAGTATTTGCTTATTGGTCTTAAAGAATCCAATAAAATGCATAAAATATCCCATTATTTTTTTTGTAGCACAGGAATTTATGATGAATATTTTCCTAGGAATTATTTCTAGTAACCCTTTAAAAATAGTATTTTGATCATAGATGTATTTGTTTTCTACAACTCCCTTGTAGTTTTATTTCCATAATATTTACTTATAATAATTTGGATATTTAAAATTTACCCTAACCACTTATAGAACACTTCTCTCTCTCTTTTTTTTTAGTCAGTGGTAGGTTTGGAAGAGTTGAAGTACTCAGAGTGAATCAGCATATTAATCAAATTCTGTGACCTTATTCAACTACATTGTTTCATTTGAAATATTATTTTTTAAAAAACTAAATCCTAAAACATGTCTTAGGCAGCAGCTCTAATGTCTTTAAAGTACATTTCTCAACAAATAACCAAGCAATGTTATGCTTTATTTGTATCATTTGTATTTTGTCTTCTCCAGGTGAATGCATTAAGTGGATAGAATGACTTCATAATGAACTATCAATATTAATAATAGTTCAAGAGGTTCTATACCTTTATATTGATGTTTATAAATCTTAAAGTATGAATTTATATAGCCTAGAAAATCTGTTTTTATAAAATGAACATCTACAAAGGTAGAATATTGACTTCCTGCTGATTCAGAGACAATAAAATAGTTACTTTGAATAAATATTTGTTTCAGGGAAAGATTTCTTAAAATTAATGGATTCCTTGTTTTGTATCACTCTACACATATATGTAATCTCAGTGGTAAGAATATGAATGTTGCTCTACAAACAAGATACCTGAAAAGGAAAGCAATACATTTAGTATGCACAAAACAAAATTATAATGACATTAAAATTGCTAGAAATCTTCTATTTGGAGATGGAAGAAATACCATTAAATTGGCTAAAAGAAAAATTACTATTGACTATGAAGACAGGTTGCATGGTCTGTGGTTTATAATGCTGCTGTATAGTATATTGAAGTTGCAAAATAGTATTACTCTTCTTTAAAGAGATAGACACAGCTGAATTAGATGTTGCTTACTGCAGTGAGGATCAAATGCAAAAAAATCATGTTTCACCAGACATAGTCAACACCAGAAAAATAAATAGAAATATAAGAGGTATGCAGGCAATGATTCATTTTGATAATCTGGCCCAAGAGAGACATATAGAGACAGCACACAGAACTAAATTTCTATCAAAAGACAAATAGGACACAGAGGGTGGGAACTGGGATGACAGTGTAGCAGAGGTCACATCGATTTTCAGCAGCAGTTTCCACATAGATGAGATAACCCTGGACTCTATTTGGCCCATTGTTCATATCCTACCTGTCCCACAAGCAATAAATTTCCTAGTCCTAGAAAAAGGGCAGTAAAGAAGGATTCTACTTATGACTTCTTATGATTAAGTTTCTGTGCTAACCAAACATGCTTTTCAGACCAAGGTCACATTGCATGTTAAGGTCTGTAATAGCCAAAAACTAGTAGAAATGTTTTATGTTTTAGCATATACTAGTAGAAACTGTCAAACTATACATCCGAGTTTTTCTCTGATTTAAATCACATTCTACAAAAATGAATGATAAATGCATTAGGAATGGATTTCAATCTTGTAACAACAGGTCTTCACATCTGAATGGCATCTATCTATCATTTTGCTCAGTTTGAATAAATTCCACTATTATGTAGGAATTTATTAGGTGGAATTCAGAAATCCTATTGGTAATGAAATTAAAAATGGGTAAGTACGAGAAACATGGATTGTCAGTTAAATGAGAACATCACTTTGTAACCCCAGGAGAAATGTTTTTGATTATTTTCATTTAAAAGGCTGGTGTTCAAATGTATATGTTAAAACCTTTATCAGCACATAAAATGCAATGGTACAAACTAAAAAATATAGAACAATTGTTATCTTGTCAAGAACATGAACAATCTCTCACTTTTTTGAAGCAACGTGGAGACTGATTTTATTGAGCCCGTTTGTAAAACCTGCCATACTTTGTGATAGCACATGGGAATCCACGTAGAGAACAGGCTCTTTACTTTAATTACTTGCTTAGGGCCCAGATAAATAGATGTAAAAGTTGACAAGAACTTTATTTGTAGAAAAAAAAGATAAATATATGGTAAATTCTCAGAATTAAAAAGTCATCATGAAAATAAAATCAAGGCAGGTAGAGACTTTCTATATGACTCCATTGCTTATTCTCCTACTTTTCTTGTGAAGCTGTTTCCACTTTACTCTGGGCTTTGAGGATTGCAATACAGGAATATACACTGAAAACAGCTGACTCACCCAGAAGTGGAAAAATGCAGCTACCTAACAGGTCATCAGTTTTATTCTTTAACAAGTAAATTATATTCCATTATTTGATTTGAGAGCTTTCCCCTAAATACAGCTGGCCCAAGGGACTCTCCTTTGTCAATGTCATTAGTATTACATTCAGCACAAGCAAGACACCTGTTTCCTTCTTCCAAGCTGAGGAACAATAACAGCAACAGAATGACCAACTGCTGTGTAATGATGTGATCTGCATGAATATAAGGAAGTATACATAATCTCCGTTGAACAATGACTCTTCAAGTGTTCCATCATCAAATGTGGAAAAGGAAAACTTGATCCTCAAATTGTTACATTTTTTAGGAGACGGAATAAAAAAATAATACAGACAAATGAAAACAGAAAGCTAGTAGCAAAGGAATGAATGAAGGGCAAGCAACCTGAGAAAGTGAGATAGATACTCTAAAACCAGTTATGTCCCTGTTTTGCTCTGGATCTTGAGATTAGCAATTTGGCATAACAGGCTCATTTATAAATTATGAATTATAATTAAATCATCTTTCATGTAAAATATTATGCCAGTAACAAATATTATGTCCAGTGAAGGGTTTAGAAGAAGTATGACACCCAGTCCTTGTCACTAAAGAGCTGATACATTATTTTGGAAACAAGTAAACAAGTTACAGAAGTGGACAATTAAGTGTGAATTATATTAATGTGTCATATAGTCTTAACTGCCTCTGGGGGATTAAAGGAGAGATGATTATAGTATGGAGAGAGCACTCAAACTAATCTATTCACACTCTAGCTGAAAAGCCTCCCCATTGTCCTTAGAATAAAGTCCCATAGAACTTATGCAGGTTATTAGATGTGCTAACAAGAAAATGTTCTTTGCTCAAGTTAGTGTTGAAAAAACTGTCAGATATTTTACAAGGTACTGGGTGAAATTTGAATTTCAGATAAACAGCAAATCATTTTTAATATATATCCAAAATATTCCATGAGACATCCTTATATAAAAAATGATTTGTCATTTGGCTGAAATTGAAATTTCAGAGTGCACAGTTTCCCTTTTTTTATTTGCTAAATCTTTTGAAGAACATCCCAGAGCCTTTCAAATGCTAATACTAAATAGTAACATATATTATATGTTATGATAGGCAGCAGATAGCATAGTGATAAAGAGCAAAAGACACTGGAGTCTGACTGCCTGGGTTTGAATCCCTGCTCTATGATTTGCAAGCCCCTGAGAAAACTAACCTTTCTGTGCCTCAGTTTCTTCATCTGTAAAGAGGATGCTAATAATAATACCTACCTCTTAGGGTTGTTATAAAGATTAATGAGCTACTGTCTTCAAAGTCCATAGAACAATGTCTGACCCAAAATAAATGCAATATAAGTGTTTGTTAAATAAATTAAATGGTAATTGAAAATTTTCAGAAGTGGGAGAGGGGAATATAGCAATGTATTTAACCACCTAAGCATATAGTAATACTTCATGATATATCATATTCGAAAAGATAATTTTCTAAGTAATAACGAGATTAGCCCAGCTTCATTTTCAATTAGGTAAATTTTACTTTCCCAGTCATCAAAGACCCAACGAGACTTAGGTCAGTGGTTCTTAACCAGGAGTAATTTTGCTGCCCAGAGGATATTTGGCAATATCTGGAGAAATTTTTGTCAAAACTGCGTGTTACTGACATCTAGTGGTAGAGGCTAGGGATGCTCCAAACGCCCTACAAAGCATAGGACAGCCCCCAACCCCCTACCCCCACCTCATCCCCAACAACAAATTATTTGGCCAAATGTCAACACTGGTTGAGAAGCACTGTTCTAGAGTTATATAGGAAAATCTCAATGAATGGACAGTTAACTAGATCTCCCTTTCTGCACTGAACTTCTACTACAGGTTGAGCAACCCTAATCCAAAAATCTAAACTCTCAAAATGCTCCAAACTTCAAAACATTTTGAGCACTGACGTGACACCACAAGTGGAAAATTTCACACCTGACATCATGTGAAGGGTTACAATCAAAACACAGTCAAAACTTTGTTTCGTGCACAAAATTATTAAAAATACTGTATAAAATTATCTTCAGGGTATTTATATAAGATGTATATGAAATGAATTTCATGTTTAGACTCAGGTCCCATTCCCAAAATATCTCATTATGTACATGCAAATATTCCAAAATCTGAAAAAATAAAAAATCTGAAACACTCTGGTCCCAAGAGTTTAGGATAAGGGATACTTAACCAGCAGACAGTTTAATAAGGTTAATAAGAAAAATGGTCAAATCAATTATTTAGAACTAACCAAGTGCTTTAAAAGGTATGTTTCAGAGATTTATGCATTTAATTTGGGATCATTATCTTCATTTTTTGCTCAAATGTCACCTTAGTGAAACCTATACTGACCATCCTATTTAACATTACAATCTGCATCCCTATTTCCACCCCATTAACACACTTTTTTTGGGTAAAATTTACCACCATTTAATATACACTATATTATATTTGTGAAGTCTAAGTAGAGTAAGACATAATAGCAAAATTTTCCCTTATAATATATTTTATTCCATTGAAAAGCAAATAAGAAATAATTATTTGGGACCTGAAAAAAATGCAGCTTCTACGTGCTTCAAATATTTGAAGGGCTGACAAAGTTTAAAAAGCTCTGAGGTATCAATAGTAGAGTTTTGCTAATCACAGTGTCCACTTTCTAGGTAAATAGGGAAAGATAACACTATTGTAAGTATCTGGGTAAGAAAAGTGTCTTCTGGGAAGTTGTAGCTGAGGCAATAAAGCAATACACATCAATGTCCAAACTTGAATAGCATGTTGTATTGCCTTTTTCTCTCTGATAATTTTTCTTAAAGCATGCCGACTGTAAGAGACAGTGGTAAGGGTAGATGGTTATATGGATTATTAGTAAATTCTCCCGAGAAACTGTGATACTGACTGTACTTGAGAATCATAGCTCAACTATGGCACATTTCACCATCTGTTAATTCATTTATTTTAACTGAAGGTAAGATGGAATTCCCTGTCAGTGACCAAGAATAGGCAGTAATTTTGACATTGTGGAAAAAATATGGCATTTTAGACATTCATAATGGAAAAATGCTACATGAGAACTTAATAATGGAGGGAAGGTGATAATGGACACAGAGTCAGTGAGCAAAGTGATCTTCCCTAGTGATCGAATGAGATTAAGAAAATTATAATCTCTAAGGGAACTGGATAGATACAGCTGTTCGGGTGATGGAAGCATGTTTCCTTCAGGTCATCCAAAACAAATATGAAGACAGGTACAGGAAAAATGCTGAAATGGCTAACATATGATATTAAACTGAAAATAACTTCATTGGAATCAAATGTTATAATGTTGATTCTTAAAGCACATTATCTAAATAAGTGAAACATAAAAAATATACCAATTTTACAGAATTGGAATCTAGGGCAGAAAGTTTGGGTAATTTGTTCAAGTTTGATTGCAAGATATTAGTATTGAAAGATATTAGATATTAGTTCTTAATTTCCTCATTATTTTCCTTTCTTCACATTACAAGGTTTCTAGGCTATTAAGTTCATTATATTTACACAGTCATAAAAACAGAAAATGTTAGAAAACTGCATTTAATATTAATTGCTGAATTTTATAAGGCTTTGTACAAGTAAATCTTAAAAGTGGTTTTTTCTGCTAAAGAAATATCGCTGGCTACAAGAACAGTAGTCTCGTCTTACCTGTGAGGATTAGGTTTCAAGACCCCAGAGAATGCCTGCAATAGTCGATAGTACTGAACTGTATATATACTATGATCTTTCTTATACATACATATTTATGTTAAAATTTAATTTACAAATTAGGAAAGTAAAAATTAACAACAATAACAAAATAGAATAATTATAATAATATCCTGCAATAAAACTTGTGTGAATGTAGTCTCTTGTTCTTTCAAAATATCTTATTGTAGCCTACTATTTTCTGACCACAGTTGACTGGTAGTACCTGAAACCCCCAGAAAGCAAAACTGCAGATAAGCAGGGAGGACTGTATCTATAAGAATAGGATCTGATAGGGAAAGTAAAAAGGAGAAAATCATAGTGATCTAAAATGTCACTGGAGGTTGGAGCTGGCCAAACAATTTTTCCCTTTATGTTTCAAGCTTTGAAACATATTAAACATGGTTAATAAATATATATCTTACATATATCAATATGCATTATATATATATATATATTTGCAGGCTCATAAAAGCTTCAAACTCTACATTGTCTGCATAGACTCAGTCTCAGCACAGATATAATCTTATATTCAGTGAAAATTTTAGACTTTTCTTTCAAACTAAAGCTCTTATGACAGAAGACAAGAAAAAAAATCCTCAAGTACTAGGGTTAT
The DNA here is from genome assembly GCA_008086735.1 of Cheirogaleus medius. Lineage (NCBI taxonomy): Eukaryota > Metazoa > Chordata > Mammalia > Primates > Cheirogaleidae > Cheirogaleus > Cheirogaleus medius. The sequence continues at coordinate 9,579,773 of VBSM01000568.1, read as the reverse complement.
TTGCAAAAGCGAAAAATGTCTGTAGTGTCTTGGCTTTAACATCTGCCATTCCATATGGACCCATAAATATTTGTAGCAAACAGTGTCTGAAGGAATTTCAACATTAATAAAATAAGGTCAAATTTGCCAGGGAAAATTTAAGATAAATTTTTTTCCTGTTTGCTTTTTTTTCAGCATATTATGGGAGTACAAACGTTAAGGTTACGTACATTTCCCTTGCCTCCCCTCATCCTTCAAGTCAGAGCTTCAAGTGTGTTCATCCCCCAGACGGTGTGCATCACACTCACTATGTATATATATACCCATCCCCTCCTCCCCCCTCCCACCTGCCCGACACCTGATAAATGTTTTGGGTTTTCTTTAACATTTTGGTTACATTTTATATCTTTGCCTCTCCCTAGCAAAGGTTAGAGGTATGCCCTTCCTCTCACAATGCTCTATACATCCCTCAGATGTGGGACTACAACCCAACCCCAGAATCCCTGGTGAACACCGCCACCCTTTGAGTATCATAGTGAAATCACGCCTATCTTAAACCTGCAAGTCTCCATGGGAAAAAGATTCAACCTAAATTTAATTTACGGAAAAATATGACTCAAATACTGTGAGCCTGAGGTCTTCTAATTACCTTGGAATTAATCTCAGAGCATTCACTTACAAAATTATATTTAGTTTTTGTCTAGTTGTTAGGAAAACAAAATACGATGCCATAAATCCTTAATTTATTGTTGTCACACTAACTAAATCTTTCATTCAATTCACCAGAAGAAATTTTTTACAAAAGGAAATTTCATGGGTAAAGCCTGGAATCAATATAGATTCAAAATAGTTGTACATATGTAGAAGGCTAGCATAGCTTCAGATTCAGCCAGTCTTTTTTGAAAGGACTACTATATGCTGAGTACCATGCTGGGTGCTTCCACTTTAGTTTTCTAATTTAAACTTCCCATAAACAAACACCCCGAGGTAGTTCTTTCCTTTCTATAAATAAGGTCATCAAAGTTTAGAGAGGTAACATCCCTACACATAGAGAGATTCAGTCATGTTTATTGTGTTATAAGAAGAATACAGATTTGGAGGGAAAAGTTAAAATCAGAAAGGTGGGTTTTAGCCCCTATAAAACCATTCAAGTTCAACTGCATTATACATTTTTGAAAGCTTTCTAATTGAGATGTTTTGGGTAAAATGTTTCTCTTTGTCATACAGACAAGCTATATTTGTCTATTAATAATATAGTTATTACAGGAAATCGCTACCAAATTCTTCAAATTACAAGTTTGTGAACTCACTTTAATTTATACCACAATACCATGCACAGCTGGTTACTGAAAAGTGTTTCTGATAAAAGTCATTAAGGTAGATGTGAATATTGAAATAGAAGAAAATAAAATTTAATCAAGCCCCACAAAAAAACTAGAAATTGAGATGAGGATGTGACAGTGTTAAAACACAAAACAAAATGGCACATTAATATTTTCTAGTGATGGTTTTTACCCCTCCTTACCCCCTTGGCTATATCTTATGAATTATTTTATTATTATTATTTTTTACCCCCCAAAAAAGAGCTTGTTCACTGGATGGTATAATCTCCCATGGCAATATACAACATCTAAAACTAGGATTGTGCACTTGGTGAAGGTTGTTGAATTGAACATTGCTAATAGATGTCTACTTCTTTGATAAAACTTCATAGATTTTCATGGGAGAAGCAACAATTTTTTATTATCATTACATTACACAGGACAAGAAAAAAATGTGAAAATTACAATGCTTTGCCTTAATAAGTAAAATATATTTTAAAGAAAATTTAGCTTTGTAAAAAAAATTAGATGGTTAAGGTCATTTTGAACCGGTGAGGTTTATAACAGTGTTGAAATTATGATTTCAAGACTTACCTATTAGAAAAACCCTTATTTTTTTTCTATCATAAAAATATTGTGCCTCAGTACCTAAATCTTTTAGCTGACTGAAAAATTGGCATATATATTCTCACTGATTGTATGTGAGAGACAGAGACAGAGAGAGATAGGTAATGAAAAGAGAGTATGCCCAATTTTATATCATTGGTAACATCAAAAATATTATGAATATGAATAGATTATAAGTAGATGTAACTGAACATAGTTATTAGTGAATATATTGAGATAAATGTCAAACCTGCACATTTCTACACATTTCTCTTTTAAAGAATTTACGGAAGGTGACAAATTCTAAATTGTTATATAGAATATCCTTGCCAAGTTTTCCATGAGATTATCATTGCAATGTTGGATTATCTTTAATTTTTAATCTTAACCCTTCCAAAATACCCCCTTTCCACCTTTTTTGGATACAAGTAAATAGTGTCTAAGGATTAATCCTCAGAAGTTCTGTTTTCTTTATTAAATAGTTGCTTATATAAAATTCATTCTTGGAAAAGTATTTTGCCTTTAGGAAACATGTAGGCTCACAATTTTTACTATTTTGTTTACTTATTCTATGTTAAAAATAGACCCATTATACATTTTTTCTGCAATGTAAATTGGCTTTCAGAATCTCTAAATCTATAGAATAGCCTGGTTGATGTGCCCCTAATATTATGCAGTTTCTTGGGTTTTTGGTGATACATACTTAAAATTAGGTTTAATTTTGAAATGATTTCTTCAAATTTGAAAGACAACTAGTTAAAAAAGATATTGTGATAGGAAACAATATTAAATATCTTTTAAATGCAGCAAAAAATATCGAAATGTGATTCCCACACCAACAACATCAGCATCAATTGGGCACTTATTCGAAATTCAAATTGCCAAGCCATACCCTAGACATAGTGAATCAGACACTCTAGGAGTGGTACATGTTTTCAAAAGGCCTCCAGGGTATTTTTATGCATGATAACATTTGAGAACCACTTCTCTAGGGTGCTCCACTAATAATCTTCTCCTTTGTACCTTCCACTGGCCTTCTCTGTTCAGATGTTAACTAAGCAAAGAAAAAAAAAAAAAAGCAATGATTTTAAAGTTGGCACCTGAATTGCCAGGTCAGCACAGTAAATTTCTCTTCCTGATTTGTGCCAGATTAAGAAGAGAGGTTTCTTCCCTGGTTGATGGAAAAGACTGCACATCTCCTGGCAGGGAAACAAAATGAGAAATCTGCTTTACAGCCTTTGCAGTCAGCCAGATGACTGAACCCTCAGTAAGGCTAAAAGCAGGACTGTACCGGAAACCTGAGGCCATTTAACCGATAAACCAGGGTAAAAACCATTATCACTTGGAACGGTTAGCTAATTGCTGGAAATACATGCCCTCCCCGCAATCTATCCCAAACACCTCTCTTTAAAACATCAGCTTTCTTTCTACCTTACCCCTACTCCCCATCCTGCCTCTTGTTTGCCAATTTGTGATGCAGACTGTTATATTACTTCTCTGCACTCAGAAATGTTCTCTTTGCAGCCTTTTACACAGAAGTAGTCAGGCTGGTTTTCTGGAGAAGAGACTTGTATATGTCTCTGATGCTGTTTATTTCAGAAATTATTGGCTTTCTTGCAGTTTTTGGATCAAATTCTAGCCTCTGTGTAAAACTTCTTTCTGTAACAGAGTAGTCACACCTCCTCCCATAAAGACGAAAGGGAAATATTGACAGTGGGGAATATGTATCGGAGGGAATGGCTTGTAAAAAGGGAAAAAAATATTTTCTGTCTCTTTAAAACATCTTCCACTGCTTTTTAAGAACTAAAACATTCATCCCTGCCTCAGGCTAGTGGTTGAGATGGGCAGGGTAATGTCTTTGTTTCTCTGTGCTACTGGAGATGGCTCAGCACCAACGTAGTGGAGGGAGGTCCTAGGTGGAGGTCACGGGATTGTCTTCAGGGAGATGGGATGATCAGGATCATCAACTGTAGTTGAACAGCAATTGCCTGCCTGAAGCTGATAACCCACCCTTTAAAAACTCTGTATTTCTGCTTATTATTAGGATGATGACATTTTAGACAGGAGTCTCCACCCTCCTCCTTTGCTGGCAAAGTAATAAAACCCCTCTTTCCTTTTTCTCAAACCACTTTTCTGATGTGGCTTCAGAGACAGATAAGTGCCGAGTTTTCGGTAACATTTCTACTCTGGAACCTAAGTCTTTTTCTGTTTCTAGGCTCTAGAGAATATAGAGGTACATAAAAAGAAATCAATCAGGTTTGCTTTATCTCTGATGTGATAATAGATAATCTCAGAGATGATGAGAAAGTATGTGTGTGGGCCAGAAAATTTAGACTTTACTATTTTTGGCTCAAAGGACTATGATATATAGAAAAATTCAATAAATGTATACTACACATACTGTGACAACTATATAAGCTATTTTTTAAAATCATAACATTTCAATTTGTCACGAGATTTTTAGATTATAGTATTAAATATATCCCACACCACCAATGAAACCAGAAGTGTACACAAACTAATGATGTGGTAGTATTGCCATAGATGTAAAATACTACTAATAAAATAGAGATATAAAATAAGAACAATTACTCAGGTCTACTTTAATAAAAGAGTAGCATTAAAACTGTATCACTCTTATGATACTGACATTCCCATTAGCACCTTGTATACCTTTTCAAAACTGCATACTCTGTTCAAATGGCATGGTGTCTTTTTGCAAAATTGTTTGTGTCCAAGCAGATACAAGATTTGTAGAGAATGCACCTAGGGAGCCATAAAACTGGTAGAAAACATATTTCTCCATGGTATTTTAATTCTTTGAAAAATTCAATCACAGGAGAAAATGTATTGATGTAAACATCTTTTTCTTTTAATTTCATCATATTATGGGGGTATAAATATTGTTAAGGTTACATATATTGCCCTTGCCACCCCTACCCCCCGCCATGTCAGAGCTTCAAGCATGTCCATCCTCCAGGTGGTGCGTATTACAATCACTATGCAAGTATACACCCATTCCCTCCTCTCCCCTCCCACCTGCCCACCACCCGATAAAAGTTCTTTTTTTTTTTTGACATTTTGGTTACATTTTATATCTTTGCCTCTCCCTAAGAAGGGTTAGAGGTATGCCCTTCCCCTCCACAATGCTCACCACATCCCTCAGATGTGGGACTACCCCCCTGAATCCCTGGTGAGCATTACCACCATTTGAGCACCATAGTTTTAATCAGTCAGTACCAATTTGATGGCGAGTTCACGTGGAACCCATTTTCATGATCTTGTGTTACCTCACTTTGGATAATGGGCTTAAGCTTAATATAGGATAATATAAGTGGTGGTAGCTCGCTATAATTTCTTAGAATTGAGTAATATTCCATTGTAAACATATACCAAATTTTAATAATCTATTCATGAATTGATGGGCACTTCGGTTGTTTCCATGTCCTTGTAATAGTGAATTGTGCTACTTTCTGGTCTGAGTGATTTTTCGTTCTTCACTATTTTTTTTTCTGTATCTTTGACTGAATGAGATAGTTCTATAGCCTTGTCTTCCAGCATTGACATTCTTTTTTCTGCTTGGTCTAGTATGTTGATGAAGTTTTCGTCTGTATTTTGAAATTTCCTAAATGACTTTCATTTCTTTAAGTTCTGTTATATCCTTTCTTATGTCATCTAGCTCTTTAGCAAATTTCTCATTTTTTCATTGTTGTTATGAAATACTGTTTTTTGGCTTCTTTATGTTGTTTTTCAACTTTCTCTTCAATCCCATTCATTTTATTTGATATCCATATTCTAAATTCCATTTCTGACATTTTGACAATTTCCTTTTGATTGTGGTTCTTTGCTGTAGATCCATTGTGACCCCTCAGAGTTGTCAAACTAGCTTTTCTCATGATGCCTGAGTTATTTTGTTGTTTTTTTCTCATCTGAGTCCTCTTCTGTCAGCTCAGAGCAGATAGGTTTACAGCACATCTTTTCTCCTTTGCTGATAACTTATCTGCATAGTGAGAAGAAGGAGAGGACCCTAGGTGGTGCTTTTTGACCTACTCTGGGAGATTGACCCAACAGGGACAGGTAGATGAACTGAGGGCCTGTAATATAGCTGATCTCTGTTGTCCCATTCCCCTATGATTGTCACAGTCCAAGCGGCTGCTGGATGATATTAGGGCTGAGAGGTAGGTTGTTCCCCAGTCAGCTGTTGGAAGCTCCGGTTGAGTGTTGACAAGCCTCTCTCCACAGAAACTGGCATTGCAGGAGAATGCTTTGCCCGGTCTCCCATGGGTAGTAACAGTGGCAGCTAGGGGAGGCCATCTAGGCAGTGGTTGTGGGTGTCAGGGCTGTGAGAATTCTCTCAAAGTGGGTCCAGGTGTGATGGTGGCTTGAAGCTAGAGGTTCACTGGTGGAGCACTGGACTGCAGGGACAGTACACACCAGGTAGCTGGTGGTAGTCTTGGTGCCAAGTCACAGGGTTCAATGGCAGTGAGGGAGCCTCAGAGCCAGGCTCCATGGCCTTCAGAAATGCTGCAGCCTCAAGGACAGATCTGTGGGGCCCATCAGCAGGACTGGAACATTGAGGGTGTGGCCATGGGTTCAGACAGCAGCAAAGGAGCCTCGGAGCTAGGGCCATGAGGCCCAATGGAGGCCCAATGGAGGCCCTGGAGCCCATGGCCTGTCAGAGGTGCTGAAGCCTCGGGGTGAGGTGAGGGGTCCAGCGGCAATGGGAGTGACTTGGAGCATGGGCTGTGGAGAATAGAAGCCACTCGGAAGCCTCAGCAGCCGGTCTGCAGTGCCAACAGCAGCAGGAGAGCCTTGGAACGTGGGCTATGGAGCTCAGTGGTGCATCTGGAGCCTCGAATGTGGGACCACGGGGCCTGGTGGCAGCGCTGGAGCCTCAGGGGTAGAGTCATGTGGCCTGTGGGTGGCGCTGGAGCCTGGGTCAGGACGCAGGACACAGAGGCAGCATGGAAACTTCACAAGCAGGCCGCTGGGCCTGGCAGCCACGCTGAAGCATCAGGAGCTGGTCCGCGGGCCAATGGAGTGGGAGAGCCTCAAAGCCTGGGCTGCAGGGCACAGTGGCAGCACTGGAGCCTTGGAGCCAGGGTGACGAGGCTCAGTGGTGGTGCTAGATCCTAGGTAGCACAGAGCCCTGCAGTGGTGCTGGAACCTCAGGAGCAGGGCACAGGGCCCAGCAGCAGTGGAGATCCCTTGGATCTGGCGTCATGGTGCCTGGTAATGGTGATGGAGCCTCGGGGGTGGAGCCCTGGGGCCCAGCGGTGGCGCTGGAACTTTGAGGGCGAGTGTGGGGACCAGTGGCATTGCAGGAGCCTCAAAGTGGAGCCATATAGCTCTGCCCACCTTATGTTAAATGGAATACCTTTCACTCTGCCTGCAGAAACCATCCCCCTTTTCTGGTTTATTTTTTCCATGGCCGTTATCATCATGTAACATTAGATAGATATGAATATGTACACATTACATATTATATATGGGTATGTGTATATATATATATATATCTCATCCAGTGAATATAATCTCCATAGGAGTAGGCAATTTTTTCTATTTTATTTACTACTGTATATTTAGCATCTAGAAGACTGCCTGGCCCATGGTAAAAAGTCAATAAATATTTGTTAAATGAATGAAAGAAAAATGAAAATGTTACTAAGGTTCTAGTCTTCTTGGGCATAATGAATTTCTGTGGCATTTACAGAGAGTATCATTAATTTAATAATTCATATGTTGGGTTGTGACTTTCTTTTCTATAGTCTTAAACCAGTAGTTAGTTATTTTATTACTATTTAACATTGCATGTGTTTGACTTATTTCTTTAACTCAGCTGTAACCTTTTTTTTAAGGCTGGTCAAGTGAAGAAAAACATTAGTTCTTCCATTTTTTTTTTTTTGCTCAACATCGTTAATCATGAGAGAAATGAAAATCTAAACCACAATGAGATATCACCTCACCCCAGTTAGAATAGCTATTATCGAAGACAAAAATAAATGCTCTAAAAGATGCAGAGAAAAGGGAACACTTATACACTGTTGGTGGGAATGTAAATTAGTTCAGCCATTATAGAAAACAGTATGAAGCTTCCTCAAAAAACTAATGATGGAATTACCATATGATCTAGCAATCCCATTACTGGGTATATATCCAAAGTAAATGAAATCAGTATGTTGAAGAGACGTATGCACAGTCATATTTTATTGCAGCCCTATTCACAATAGACAAGATATGGAATCAACCCAAATGCCCATTTACAGACGATTGTGTTATGCTTCTGATGTCTTTGTACAGCATGCTTAATGACTACTTGATGATGCATATAACCTACAGGTGACTCAAACCCACATGTTTGATTTTTAACTCCTCTCTTAAAAAGCTTGAATCTTGAATGAAATTTCTACATGTTCTCTAAGGCATCCTTACAAATTTTGTCTGTTTATATTCATACTAAAATGCGTGTTATTGTCATTAGTGTTACAGAGCACAGTTTGGTCACTCAAAGAAATATCACAAGGGCTAACAGGAGAAAGTGGATTTGACAAGCTGTTTATTCCAGAAATGAAAACTGAAAGTTTTCTAAATAACCTATTTAAATATAATGTTTTTATTTAGAGAGAGACAAAAATCATCTAACAGGGATTTATTTAAGCTACTTAAGAGACATAAATATAATATAAATGTGTATGCATATAGCCAAATATATATATATACACACACACATATATATATAGTTTCTTGTATTTTTGGCAAAACACTGATATTTAAGGAAATAAGACATAATTTGAAAAAAATATAGAAACTAAGAGAGTCCTTTAATTACAGGAAGTGTGTCTTTCAATGAATTTCAAAACGTGGTAATGCATCCTTCCTCCCTTGGGCCAGTGAAAACCCTCTCCTCTAGGAATTTTTAATGTGCAGGGACAGGTGTGAAGGTATATTCAAAACATTAACTCCAGATGTTCTCTTTCACTAAAGGATAAAGTCTAAAAAAATATACCTGTGCAAGTTAAACCAGTGCTTTCCCATTTATGTTCCATTCTCACTTTTCTTAACATATATGCCATACCATGGACTGAATGTTTGTATCCTCCCCAAATTCATATGTTGAAGCCTTAATCCCCAATGTGATGGTATTTGGAGGTGGGGCTTTTGAGAGGTAATTAGTTTTAGATGAGGTCATGGGGGTAGAGCCCCCATGATGGGAATGGTGCTCTTATAAGTGGATGAAGAGACCCGAGTCTCTCTCTCTCTACCACTTGAGCAAACCTGGAAGCAGACACTCACCAGACATGGAATCTGCTGGTTCCTTGATCTTGGACTTTTTAGCCTCCCGAACTGTGAGAAAAAAAAAAATGATTGCTGTTTAAGTCACCCAGTTTATATCAGTCTTGTTATAGCAATCTGAACTGACTAAGACATACCCCTTTTGGTGTTTTTAATGAAAGCAGTATGTGATTTCCTTTACTTCCTATGTCTGGTGTCTATACCACAAAGTGTGGAAAGAAGTATGTTATAGTCATTAAGCATTCAAGCTCTGGAGTCAGATGTCCTAGGTTCAAATTAAACTTCCACCACTTACTGAGTGAACCTGGGTAAATTTCTTCCCTCTGTGCCTCAGTTTTATCTGTTAAATGGGGATAAAAATAGTACCTATCTTATAAGGTGATTTTGAAGTTTAAATAAGTCAGTGCGTGCAAAGTCCTTAGAGCCATGCCTGGCCTGAGGTAAGATCTTATTAGGTTTTGATTGTTATTAATCATGTTTTAAAAAATATTTTGAATGTGAGAGTGCATAAGAATAACAAAGTCTAAATACATCAGCATTTCTCTGGCAGCAGCACTGCACTTTAGAAGTTTTCTTTTGCCATTAAATTTCTATTGTTCTGCTTTGTTTAATAACAATATGAACTGAACATATTATTATCCTCTGGACATATATTTATGTTACCTAAAACACCTCATATCTTAAATCTACTTAATCAAAACATACTCATTTCAATACTTAAAAGTCCCACATCATCCGTAAAGACTTTGGAGACTACATAATCCACTTCACCTATACTTACAGCATCAGTCGTCTATACAAATCATTTGTGAAGTAATCATTTCCTGCCTTGGACATTCCCTTTTATGATGTCCTTATTGTTCCTATATACACTGTAAATTCCATAAAAGGAGAACACTATATTAAATCTCTTTATATCCTTACAGCACCCATAACATTGCTTTGCATATATGGAAGATTCACAATGATTATTTGTTAATTATGCTTCACCCTATTCTATTTTTTACATGGTAATAATATAATAATATTGATTTCTACAAGGTTCATATACAATAAAAACTCTTTCTCATAAGTTTATACTCATTACTGACACATAAACGTAGGCTCATTTGTGTGTATATAAGAATGTAGGCACACACACTTATAAATAATGTCATGAATATAGTTTCTTAACTCAATGAACTTTCATGAAATGGTACACAACTAATGCCTCCCACATACCATTTCCACAGGAAATATAGTTTGCAGCTTGTTAGTGGAGAAGGACTATGTAAAAGATCTGAGCCACTATGTTCAGAAATGCTATTGATTGTCTTTATTACTGGAATAACAAACCCCCCAAAATATAATAGCAAGTAATATGATCATTGCCCTTGGCAGCACCATTAAACTGGGTAGTGAACTACTTCAAATAGCTGTGAGTGTTAAACATTAGTTCAGCCTTAAATAGGTTGATTTTAATAACCAAATGTGCACTGCAGTCTATCTGAACATTAAAAGCACCTTTCAAACTTAATTTTATAGAAATGTTAATGACCAGAACTAAGTATTGAAGGCAAAAAGAAAAGTAATTATTTCAACAGATGAAAGGAAACAATAAATGAAGTCTCATGTTTTAAAAGGGGGGCAGTAACTTATCTCTCTCAAAGAAATTTTCTGAGCTTAAAACACCATGAAAATAGTTACGCTATTGTTTACATAGAAATTATTTTCATTTGCAATACCATTCTGGGAGCAATTAATAGCTTTTCTAAACTTGAAATATTAAATGAGACACCATAGGCATACTTGTTTTCAAAATGGAACTTAATTAGCTTCTAAATGCCTAATTTCAACATTTTCTATAATGATGAGGAATAGGAATAAGTCACAAAGAGATAAATGGGCATGAACAGAAAGGTAAAAGAAAATGATAAAAGCTGAACATAAAAGACTGATATGTGGTGTCGATGTGGTGGTAAATGTGATAATTGTGAATCTCCAATCCAATAAATTTTATTGCCTTTTCCCAATGCCACCAATGAGTGACTCTGAAAATGTGTTGAAATATTAAACCGATAGACAAAGACCATAAATATTGAAAAAAATCATGGAATTAGAATTGTTATCATTATTGCTAAGTTGATATTTACAAGTCAAGTTCAAGGTGTAAATGTAACACATTAACTTTCACACAAGAAAAAACATTTTTTTTTCCTTGGGGCCACAGTATTATATTACAAAAATAGAATAAAAACTTCAAAAACAAAATGATCCTTTCTAAGTTAATGAAAAAATTGTTATTTTTATTGTTGCCTGTGCATAAGTTATATGCAACTTCAAAATAGTTCACGTGGTCCCCCAAGGTGAAGAGACCTGTGAGTTACATATGCTTCATGAGGCCCCAGGCACAAAACTAGCATGAGTTAAATACAACTCACATGGCAGTTAGTGTGTTAAATCATAAAAGTGTCAAAATAATCAAATCACCATACTGAAAAATGCTTTGAAAGAAAATGAAAAATTGTTTGCTAATAAATTATACTTGGTCAAAATCAGATTTGTGTTAAACCAAGCCTAAAGCTTAGGAATTATATACAAATAAAATAATTTTCAGTGTTTCATTTTATTAGATTTGTTTTCCTCTAGGAACAATGTAATTTTGTTGCACTGAAACAAATATCTAAATTTTACTCTGAGAAGTCCATGCAGAAATGCAAATAATGAAAACTAAGCTAATATCTAGGTGTTCTTGTCTCCCAGGCATTCATATCTCCAGCCAAGATTTGTGATTCAATTTTAAACAGGGTGAGAAACTCTTTCAGGTCCTACTAAGTAGCCAGTAAAAACATGAGCCTTATTTTCAGAGCATTAAATGGGTCATCTAGTTGCTCAAAAAAATAAAATGAGGCGAGCTGACCACAATTTAATCATGTTCTTTGGGTTAGGAAGAATTGTTACCATAGTTACAAATAATTTAAAATTAGATTTGTAGAAGAAATTTTAGTTTCCTCGGTCAGACTCTAGAAGGTAGGAGATGGATGTGTGTAGTTCATGTACTTTCACAGAAGCACCTGATTGAATGCTCAATGTCTGTAGGCTTACAAGATGTTTTCCTTAAAACAATAATAGCACAAATATGACTTTCTTATATAGGAGGAAATAAAATCTATCCTCAAGGGGCTTAGGAATTCTATAAATGTCTTTTACTGATGATGATGTGACTCCGTTAGGCAATTCAGCCCCAGGTTTCATTTCACACTATGTGTCTAGTGAAGTCATTTCAGAACATTAGTTCTATGTAATGGGAGCAGAAATATTTCTGGCAATTAAAAAAGTAACAAAAACTCTGACAATGACTTTTTCCTCTATGTTTCCCACTCTTCCCAAATGCAGTAATCTATCTCTACTATTCCCAGATAAAGGGAAAAATACCTATGCCTTATTTTTAATGATTTCACAATCTTCATGTTTTCATGATTCTATCAGTTTATATAATGATGACGAGTGGTTACTTTCACTCTGCTTGTAGAGCATGAATACTTCTATAATATTAAAATTGGGAACAATAAAAAAATAAACTTTTACAAACTCAACAGAATTTAGACTGACTTCTAGCTTCTTATTAGTAAGACAATTAAATGGCCTAAAACAAATAATTTGCTTGTTCTACTAATTCATATGGTCTTCAAGCATTCTTTGCTGTTTTTGTTGAGTGTGATATTGTACTAAGCATGATAGTAATAGTTATAATTATATGGGTGCCATGTCCTGTGCTTAGCATTTTAAATTCACTATATCATTTAATCTTTATACCAACAGCATAAAATAGGCACTATTATTTTCTAATTTTCTAGCTGACGAAACAGGCTTGCCCAAATTCACAAAATAACTCAGAAATGAACCCAGTTCTGTCTGATTCTAGATTCTAAGCTCTTAACAACTGCCTCTTAACTACACAGCATAATGCCTGGCTCATGGTATACTGGACTATTATATCAGCATTTCACAAAGTCATATTCTGAAAAAGAATAGACAGGAGGATAATGAGGCTTTGGTATTTGAGTGTTACTTGATCAAATTAAAAAGCTTCTGCAGCAAAAATTTTTAATAATGTTTGCTAATAGGGATATAACTAAACTATACGTGTAAGGAGGTGAATGAAAATTCAAGAGGACAAAAGTCAAAAACCATGAGGTTTAGATGCATTCTAGGAGAGTACACATTTATTTAAAAACAATGTAAAATGCAGCCTTTCACAAAAGGAGCAGTGTCATGAGAAAACTTGGGTTTCAAGTTTTTTAAATGCTGCATTTTCAATATTATGGTGTCAGTCTTCATTCACAGTTTGACAAGGTTGTCAATCAAATAGTAATCTAGTTTTGTGAGACTTTAAACAAAGATCAAAGCAATGATACTGCTGAGTTAACATTATCTTCCCACTTAAACACTTTCATTCTTTAGCATCAATATTAGCTTTGAACTCTTCTTTCAAATCAAACAAAATGACAGAAACTTTAGTATTTGTATTGCCCACAGAAACTTTTTTATTTTTTATTTTTTTTTTTTTTTTAGAGACGGGGTCTCGCTCTTGGTCAGGCTGGTTTCGAACTCCTGACCTTGAGCTATCCACCCGCCTCGGCCTCCCAGAGTGCTAGGATTACAGGCGTGAGCCACCACGCCCGGCCCACAGAAACTTTAATTTCTAGTTTATTTCAGATTTTTTTAAACAATGGTTTCGATTTATATATTTAAGAAATGGTAATGTAGAAAACTGTTTGAGTGTCTATCTAAATATTTTTCATATTTGTTTAGTAGTAAGAAATAATGCAGTTAAATATGGAATATCATTGTTTTCATTCTCACTTTAGAAAAGTGGCAAATGAAAGGCAGCAAAAATCAATTAAATAAGTGAAGAAACTCAGCAATTGAACACAGTAGAAAAATAGCTTCTGCAGCCTCATCATCAAGCTGACTTGTAAGCAAAACCGAGCCTAACTCTTGGATACAATGTCACTACAAGCCTCGGTTTTAAGCGAGCCATATGACATTTCTATGATGCACATATGAAAAGGCTATGAATATATTTGTTATGACTTTCAAAAGTGTAATCTGGTAAATGTCACTGTAAGCCCAAAAATCTACCACAAATTTAAAATAGATTAAAATACAGTAATTAACACATACTGATGTCAAATAGTAGCTTTTTCCTGGGAATTATGCACTAAATGCTTCACAAACTTCTCTTTAGCATTTGGTAAGTATCATTGGGGGATATGACACTGTATTAGGTGTTACCACATCAACTGAAAACAACAACATGGTCTCAAGGTATATTCTGTATTTTAACTATGTTTGTTATTAGGGCCTCAGAACATATCAGAACTTAAAAAAATGTTGAATTAATTATTTGGTTATAGTTAAAATATCCCCAAAGTGTGTTATTTTCCTCTGAAAAATAAGGTATGTGGCTATATTTGAAAGTTTGACATTGTCACCTGACCAACTAGTAATAGAAACTGCCAGATGAGACACAACCTCTGGCCATATCTGAGTAAAGGAATTGATAGATTTATAAATGTAACATTTATCCTTATGTACCACTGGAGGTGAGAGTTGGGCAAGGAGGAAAGGCTGAATTTTATTTTATGTTTGCAATTGACTGGGAAAAATGAGCTAATATGGTGTGGGGAAAACAGAGGCAATTCAAGTAAATTGCTTACAACTACCTCAAGTCAAAATCAGCGACAAGCTCTCCATGATTCTTCAAAAGATGTTCTGAAGCTGGCATTTGAGTATCCTTTAACACCTTGAATTCACAATGTTTCCTTGGGCTCCACAGTTTTTTAGAGCCAAACATAACACACCATAATAATTTTGTTGTAAAAATGTAGCCATCCACATGACTATATGGGTATATTAGTGAATGGAAAAAAAAAGTGGCTCACATTTGATCACTGATAAGTTTCTGTGTGTGTCGGGGTGGGGGGGGTGGGACACGCTTTAAAATTCCTGGTGACTTCACAGAACATTCTTCCTATAAAATGAAGGCAAACTAAAGGGTCATTGTAATTAGTTTTCTACACCAGAGGAATCTCCCAGAGCTTCTGGCATCATTTTGGGTGTCAAAATCAATAACAGCATCTTGTCATTAAAATAATAAATGTGATCTTATGGTGAAAAGTCTTGATCCCAACCTACTCTGATACTACCAAGAATATCAGAATGTTTATGTCTTTGATTCCTACATGATTATATGACTACAGATACACGCTCCTAGAATTTAAAAATACATAAAGTAATATTATAATGTACCAAGTCATCTTAAATAAGCTAATAATATATATATATATCCTGGCAGTTTTCAAAAAAATTAGTAGGAAAATATTCAATATATTTTTAGATATATAGATTTATCATTCAATTACCTCCTGTAATATCAATTCTTTCAAATAATTGAAAGTAAATACTAGAGTCTACTAAAGTTTTTTTTTTCCACATAAGGAGAAACAATTTGAAAAACATGGACTTTAAAGACTACTGACAGTTTTCAGTGTTTTATCCAGAATGAATTTGAAAAACTCACAACCTTAAAAAAGAAATGTAAATATGATTACTTTGGGAAACTGACATTACTAATCATGAAATTCTGCTGAAAATACAAACTTTACCTTTTCTGTTATGTTGTGTTTTTTTTGTTTGTTTGTTTTTGTTTGTTTTTTGTTTTTTTTTTATTTTAAATGTGATTTATTTATTTATTTATTTTTTTT
>VBSM01000568.1:9551942-9563724 GCA_008086735.1 Cheirogaleus medius | reverse complement strand
TTAATAGAGACGGGGTTTCGCTCTTGCTCAGGCTGGTCTTGAACTCCTGACCTCAACCGATTCTCCTGCCTCGGCCTTCCAGAGTTACAGCCATGAGCCACCGTGCCAGGCCAGCAGTGAAATTTTTTGATTGTGGAATATATCATACAATTTTTAAGAGCATTTTCCTTTGTAACTGTTCTGCTTAACTAGATCACGCTCTCAGGTCTCAATTTTTTGAGTAAATACAGGCTTAATTTTTCCCTCTTCTAATCCATCTTGCAAATGACCAACAGATTTACCTTCCAAAAACAGTGCTTTGATCATATTACTATAACTTTTCCTGACACTCTACAACTGGATTCCCCTGACCTGTCCTGCCATTTCATCCACAAGTCACTAACGTGTGAACTTTATTTTACAGAAATAAAAGCTTCTCACTGTCCAGAACATATTAATATTTTATAAAGATAGGCAGTGGGGTAGAGGAGAAAGAACATAGCACACCTGGGTTCAAGTTCTAGTGTTATGCTTATTAGCTGTGTTAAAGTGGCCAAATTCTCTAATCTTTCTGTTCTCCAATTTATTCACCTATTTCTTTGAATAGAAATCACCTATTAAGCATTTTATATTTATTTGTAGGTTGCTTACTTTATTTAGTACAGATAAAGATAGCCCTAGACCACCTGAGATAGACTGAAATTTATTATAAATTTTACAAAGAGAATTTACAGAGTGGTAAATAACAGAAAAGGTCAAATTAAGAGCTGACATCAGTGAGGCACTCTATTCATATAATTCACTTAATATTAATAGTACCTGGAGGAGAACTCTCTAAAAGTCTGTACTGTAATTATTTACACAAATAGATTCTCAGAGTACCTACTCACCCACATTTCTGGCAGCTAACTTCCTTCCTTGATACTTTCTAGGGAAAATGCAAATATCATTTGAATAATTAAGGGACTTTTTTTCTTTGCGTTATTATGCTTAAACTAGGGAGGAAAGATAAAAACATATGCTTAAATAACACCATAAGTAAAATACAAATTAACAGTATTATAGAAAATAAATACTGCTTCAGAGGTTCTAGCCAATGAATTGACCCCCTATTCACATCTTATGCAGCCTGTAAGTAGATCAAGCACAGATGTTCAAGCCTCAATGATATTGATTTTTCCCATAATAGAGAAATTCTATGATCAATTAAATCCCTAATGTTAAATTAATTATTAAAGACAACTATTTACTGCAATGATTCATTGGATATAGGTCACGTACCCATAAGATTAAAAAAATGATTCTTTAGGATATGGGTGATAGTTTGAGAAACACTTGTTTCTGATACTTTACAAAATCAAGAGAGAGAAAATTTCAGTGTACCACTAGAATACATCAAACTACACTGACCAGCTGCAAGTGAGAGGTTGGTTTGCTCATCAGCTATCACTTTGTTTCAACTGTTGGTATTAAGGATATAAGCAAGACTCTGGGCTGCCTGAACGCTGTTGGGCATAAGAAAAAAAAAATCTCTAGACTCAAGATGTTTAGAGTCTTGGTGGAAAAAGTTAGGGTAGTTCGGAATTAGTGAGAGCACCTCACTGAAGTGTGTAACATTGAGTATATTAGTATGGATATCAGGAGAACCGTCACCTAATTGGGCCTTGAAAAGCTGATTAGGATTTCAATAACTAAAGGTTGGGTGTGGGACTTTTTTCCAAACTTAGTCAATAGCAACAACAAAGTAGCATGTAGAAAGCATAAATGTGTGGTGCATATTCAGCAAACAGTTTTTAATCTAGTTTGGTACAGGAAGAAAAGAAAAGGCTAGAAACAGAATGTGAAGACAAATGGTAAAGGCAGTGGTGTGTTGGAATTGGTTCACACCAGCTTGCAAGAGCTGACTATTAGCATCTCTTCCCATGTCTGCATTCACTGAAATCATGCTATTATATTAACTTGAAATTGACCAAAGGAGGCGAGTTTACACCACAGAATTCAGCAAATACTACAAATTGGGGCTTTTTATTTATTTTGTCAGGGAAGAGAGAGCCAGTTAATAAACACTTTTCAGCAGACTACTGTGTTTAAGAATTTGAATGCTAGGCTCAAGAAAATATTAATTTCAAGAGACAATTAGAAGGAATTGAAGAACTTTTAGCAGACGAATGATATAATTTGGGAATCATCTACCTAGACCAGGAAGTTAAAGCCATGAGCATGGACAGGATTTCCAAGAGAAAATGTACCCAGACACAGAAGATATTGGAGGAAAGAGTGTCAGGGAACATCTGGACTTGGAAAAAGAAGGAAAGAAGCCCACCAATGAAATACAGAAAAAGAGTAGCCAGAAAGGAAGGGAGGAAATTAGGATAGATCCAAGTCATAGAAGAAATAAATAAGGTTCAAGCACCATTAAGACTTAGAAAAGGCCTTGGAAAAATATAAGCAAAATGACATGCTACGGGTCACATAAACCACTTGATTTCTGTACATTTAATATATAACATGTAGTCAGGCACATAGTTTACATATTGAAAACCAAAACATTGTTGTGGATCAAGTGTAGAATAGGTTTTCCTAGAACGCGACTAAGGTCTATGATACAGGAATCACGTTTTAAGTATCAAAAGAAGCGCAAAAGAACAAAAAGGTTAACGGTTTGGTGCCATCATGTTAAATACCATACATTAAATATGGTGTTGCTATGGATTTGCCCTGACATAATTCTCACTATCACACTCTAATGCTAACAATGGGAGCCTACCCATCATTTTTAAAGGTTCATAGCTGATATCTAACACATGTATATTGCAAAGTGCTTGCATATGCTTCGTTTAAGCTTCTTAACAACACAGTGAGTTTAGTATTACTCCCATTTTATCAATGAGGTAACCAAGGCTGAAAATATAATATTAAGTGACTTATCCAAGGTCACACATATGACAACCAGACAATGTGGGACTAGAGTCCAACCTTTTTGATTCCAAGTTCAGAATTATTTCTCCTACAATATGCGGTTTCATGTTCTCCCCTTTGTCATCATACATTATATAAACTGTGGGGCCATAATCTTTAACCTTATTACCACCTAAATTATATGATCTGATACAGTTTCCTGATATATTAGGAGTGACTGAAACACTATTGCATAGTAAATAAGAATGACTCCTTTGACCTGGGTATGAAGCCTGGCTTTTCTTGTATATGGCTTTGGGCAAGGACTTTTACCTCTCCGGGTCTCAGTTTCTTTATATCTAAATGGGAATAGTAATATTTAGTAGTTCTTACCTCAAAGAATAATTGTGAGGATTTAATGAGAAGACCCATATAACGGACTCAGAACAATGCATGGTACACAGTAAGTTCTTAATAAATATGAGCTACTTTTATTATTGCTTCATGGAAAACAAGGAACGTTTGCTGATACCCAACAGTTAAGTGTTTTTGTAATGTGGGGCTGAGATCTTTCTGGATTGACGTCAGTCTAATAAATAGGTGCTGGAATTAAATTCCTTGCAAAGTAAGTCAGTGACCTATGCTCATGTTATTATATTTTTCCTTTACCTAAATGTAAATAGTCCCCATCTGTAAAGGCCTATCTTTTAAAAAGTGTCCACAGGTTTTTGAAACAGCTATAATAGATGTCATGATAGTCAAAATCATAATTAGAAACCACATTAATAGGGAATAAAGTTTAAAATAAAATTAGAAGTAGCTTTTTGTGGACATAAATACTTTAGAATGATTTAAAAACTTTTATAGATATAAGCAGAGCTATTTTATATGCATATATTTTTCAATAATTTGAATTTAGCCATTATAAGAAACAAAAAATGATATAGTCTTTTAAATTATTTTAGCAAAATTATTTCCACAGAAAATATTATTATTTATAATTTTGAAAATAGGCCAACTATTAACAGTTTAAATACACAAGTCTTGGCACACAATATAGAGAATGTTAATCTCTCCTTTTTTCAAAAATAGTTTTGCATATATTTCCCACATGTCAAGTTCTTACCTCAAAGCCCATGCAATGTTAACCATGTCTTTCAGAAATCATTATATACTTATTTCTAATAATTTCTCCATATAGATGATTTGGTAACAGAAAGGAAAACATTACTTGCTACCAGATGCTGTTACTTTTTACCTGCATATATAACACAAAAATGGACTCAAGGGATTGGAAAAAACAATAGCTACTTCATTTTTTCCCATTTTCTATTCTCTCATTTTTTTCATTTTCTATTTCTCTCACATTGTGGCATCATTTTTCTTTGTTTTTCAGATGTCCAAACTAATCTTAGGAAGTTGTTGTTCATATTTACCTTATCTTTGGAACTAAATCTCTCTCTCTCTCTCTTCCCCACTCTCAAGCAGAATAATGCCCCTACCTCAAAGATATACAGATCCTAATTCCTAAAACCTGCGAATATGTTCTTACATGATAAAATGGACTTGGTAGATACAATTAAGTCTACAGACTTGAGATGGTGAGATTATCTTGGATTATCAGTATGGGTCCAGTGTAACCATGAGTCTTTAAATAGAAAAGCAGCAGAGAGATGTAATGTGAGAAAGTGTACACCCACCATTGCTGGCCTTGAAGGTGGAGGAAGGGGGACATGAGCCAAGAAATGTAGATGTCCTCTAGAGACTTGGAACAGCCCTCAACTGACTGCCAACAAGAACACAGGGATCTTAGTCCTACAACCACAAGAAACTGAATTCTGCCATTGATCTGAGTGAGCAGGAAATGCATTCTCCCGAAGAGCCTCCACAAAGAAGACAGACTGCCAACCCCATGATTTAAATCTGGTGAGACCTATACCAGACTTCTGACTTACAGTAGTGTAACAATAAATTTATATTATTTTAAACCACTAAGTTTGAGGTAATTTGCTATGGTAGCAAGAAAAAAAATAATATACTCTTTATAAGAAATTATTTTATGCAGAAGTTAACCTCCAAAGACTTTGCTTTAATTTTCCCTTGAAAATGTGAAGAAAGAGAAATAGCACAAATAACACTTGGGCCTATTAAGTACCATTTCTCTGTTATATGTGACTATAAAAATGCAGCCATTCTTATTTGTTATGTGCTTCACTGAGGAAAACATTACATATAATTCTCTGAAATGGAGCAATTAAAATATATAAAACAACAGATATTTCAAGCAAAACTGGAATCTAAACCAAAGGCCTAACTATACAGGTTCTTCTTTTTTTTCTGAAATTGTAAGTCAGGTAGCAGGTTTGGAAAGAGTATCTTAGCTAAATATTTTGAAGCAGAAACAGCCGAACTGACTAGACACTGGGGATGTCCAACAGAACTAATGTAAGGGACTTGAGAATTGGAAAAGAGACATTAAAAGACCTAAACCTTTTCCTATTTGTTTCTTAGAGCTCAAAAAATCCAGTTTCAATAGTTTATCTTACTAATAATTATGAAAGACTCCTAATAATAAAAATTACGGATAAATCCTACCTTTAACACTTTCATCTTTAAAACAAACAAAAAAATACTATCCTAGTATAAAAAATTCTAAATTGACTATTTACAAAATAGTCTGAAATACATCATTTCAACTTATTTTCAGATCAACTCTGAGAGGCCACATATTATTCCCATTTTACAGATAAGGAAAGTAAGGCTCAGAAAGATTAAAGAATCCATCTAACGTGTCATTGATTAATTACTTAACTAACTCATTCTCTCATTTCCCACTCTACTAGTTTGCTTCTGATGTTTTTAAAGTGGGAGGTTGACATCTTAACAATGATTGTGCCTTTCTTACTCTGAATTAGTAATTCAAATGAAGCGCTAATCTTTCTACTCAGTGCAGGGGTCCTCAAACTTTTTAAACAGGGGCCAGTTCACTGTCCCTCAGACTGTGGGCCCGGGACAAGTCGGCTGCTAAGCAGGACAGGCAGCGGCGACAAAAACTCCTGGCGGGCTGCATAAATGTCCTGGGCGGGCCATAGTTTGAGGACATCTGGTATAGAGAATAGAAAATAGCCAATTTTCTCAATTATCTGGAAGTTGGCCACCCAATTCCAGAGACTAGCAAAAGCACCTTACAAATGGAAGACTCTCGAAGACAGACTGTGGAGGGGTGGGGAATAAAATTGCTTTTCTATCTTTATTTCAAAACCCACTGATTAGCATAAGATTATGAGAATTTATACAAAAAGAGCTCTAATTATTTGAATATAACTGCTTGTAGATACCAGTTTCAAGATATAAGGTCTTTCAGTTCTTCATTTTTTCACTAACATAAGTAATAGCTTTTAGGTTACAGAGCTTTTTCAGGGGGTTCATGAACTAACAGAGACACTTCGCCCTTGTGATACATTTGCAGTTAAATGCCCATAATTATTTGAATCTTTTATTTTTATCTGTTTATACCTTTAACAAGTATGCATCCAAATAAAAAAATAAAAAATAAACCCTCTAAAAATAAATTCTTATATTGTCCTTCCATCTAAATCCTTTTTAATCTGTAATGCCCGAGGCATAATGAAAAATATGTCAAAAGATGAACAGCAACTTGAATTTATCTTTTAATAGGTATGTGTTCCCTTTCCTTTGTTTGGAAGGCAATATATATATATATATATATTAGATAGATAGATAGATATCAGGCTTAATACAGATTTATAATATGTATCTATCAAAATGCATCTATATGAACATTGTTTTCTCATACCATCCTATATCTTCAAATATAGTAGCTGGATGAAGCTAATGTAGAAGACACAGAGACACACAGAAGAGAAGGTGATGTGAAGATGAAGGCAGAGATTGGTGAGATGTGTCCACAAGCCTTGGAACACCAAGGATTTCCAGTAGCTACCAGAAGCTAGGAGAAAGGAACCAAATCTCCTTCAGAGCCTCCTAAAGGAAGCAACCCTGATGACAACTTTATTTTAAAGTTCTGAACAATTGGAACTATGAATGCATACATTTCTGTTGTTTTAAGCCATCTAGTTTTTGATAATTTGTAATTGTAACCCTAGGAAACTAAAATAAGACCTAAAGAGGAAGAAGGTCAAGTTTACTTCCTACACCACCATCCTTCCCGGGGATGGTGGCCCATACACCAACTCTATCCTGTTTGACAGTGATGATAACATCAAGTGGATCTGCCAAGATATGGGACTGGAGAACTCCCAGGAATTTACAGACTACATTTGGCCCTCTGTACCTACAGTTCTAAATTTATGCATTCAGGGAACCAAAGATCAAAAATATATAAAAAGCAATAAAAATAACAATGCAGCAATAAAAATAAAAATAATACAAACTAAAATGCAAAGTTAAAATATCGACAAATTGACAAAGGACTTAAATAAATTTCTCCAAGAATCAGGAATATATCAATTTGAATGGCAAAAGAAAATGAATAGCCACTGACACCAAGATTTAATAAATATTGTAATTATCTGAAAGGTATTTTAAAGCAGCAGCCATTATAGAAATGTTTTAAAGAGCAATTACAAAGATACATTAAACAAATGAAAGAATAGGAAATCTCAGCAAAGAAATAGAAAGTTACAGCAAAGAAAAGATCAAGAAGAAGCAAATGTACATTTTAGAACTGAAAACTATAATAAGCAAAATAAAATAACTCAATGGATGGACTCAAGAGATGACTAGAGAGGGGAGAGAGCAGAAATCAGTGAACTTAAAAATGGAAATATATAAATTACTCCATCTGAATAGCAGGGAAGAAATATACTTAAAAAACACAGAGAAAAAAAGAGTTACAGAGTTATGTGAGACTATGACACAAGATAGGACATTTTTGCCATTGGAGTCCCAGAAAGAGAAAAGAAAGAGGGCAAAGCTGAAAAAGTAGTCAAAGAAATAAGGCTTGAAAACTTACCAAATCTGTCAAAACATAAAACATACAGATTCAAGAAGCTGAGAAAACTCCAAATGGAATATATCCAAAGAAGTCTTCAGCAAGACCCATCATCACCACATTTCTAAGACTAAAGACAAAGAAAAAAATCCTGAAAGCAGCCAGAGAAACAACCCATTACCCATTAGAAGAAAAATTACTCAAATAGCATTAGATTTCTCATCAGAAAGCATGGAGATCAGAAAGAAATAGTACAACATTTCTCAAGTGCTGAAAAAAACAACCTTCAACCAAATATTGTGTATCCAGTAAAAATATCCTTCAGGAATGAAGACAAAATTAAGATATTCTCAGAGATAATTTGTTACCAGCAAACATACCCTAAATTGATGGCTAAAAAACACTTGATCTAAACAGAAAGAAAACGATTAAAGAACGATATTTGAACAACAGAAAGAGAGACAACACAAGCAAAAGTATAAGTATACATTTATGAAATACTTTGAAATGAATGAAAATGAAAATATAACATATCAAAATTAGTGGAACTCAGCTAAACAGTATTGAGAGGAAATCTTATGATACTAAATACATACATTAGAAAAAAGAAAAGTGGTCAAACCAATTATCTAATCTACCACCTTAAGAAAGTAGAAAGAGGAGCAAAATAAAAGCAAAGCAGGCAGAAAAACGGAGATAATAAAGGTAAGAGCACAAATCAAAGAAGTCCTAAACAAAGGGACAATAATAGAACAATAGAACAGAACTAAGAACCCAGATATAAAACCATCCTCATATAGACATCTAATCTTTGACAAAGCAGACAAAAATATACACTGGGGGGAGGAAGAATCCTTATTCAATAAATAGTGCTGGTAAAACTGGATAGCCACGTGCAGAAGATTGATACAGGATCCACACCTTTCAACTCTCACAAAAATCAACTCATGACAGATAACAGACTTAAACCTAAGATGTGAAACTATAAGAATTCTAGAAGAAAATGTTGGAAAACCCTTATACACATTGGCCTAGACAAAGAATTTATGATCACAGCAACTACGAAAATAAATATTATGGGACCTAATCAATTTAAAAAGCTTCTGCACAGCCAAGGAAACTATCATGAAAGCAAACAGACAACCTACAGAATGGGAGAAAATATTCACATGTTACACATCCAATAAAGGGCTGATACCAAGAATCTATATAGAACTCAGGAAAATCAGCAAGAAAAAATCAAACAACCCTATCAAAAAGTGGACAAAGGACAGGAACAGAAAATTTTAAAGAGGAGATAAACTAATGGCCAATAAACATATGAAAAAATGCTCAACATCTCTAAACATCAGGGAAATGCAAATTAAAACCACAATGAGATATCACTTATCTATAGTGAGAATGGCCTTTATCAAAAAGTCCAAAAACAATAAATGTTGGCATGGATGTGGAGAGATAGGAGCACTCATATACTGCTGGTGGGACTGCAAACTAGTACAACCTCTGTGGAAAGAAATGTGGTGGTACCTCAAAGAGCTACAAGTAGAACTACCATTTGATCCAGCAATCCCATTATTGGGCATGTACCCAAATGAACAAAAGACATTCTATAAAAAAGACATCTGCACTATAATGTTTGTAGCAGCACAATTCACAATTGCAAAGATGTGGAAACAAGTGCCCATCAATACATGAGTGGATTAATAAAATGCGGTATATGTACACCATGTAGTTCTACTCAGCCACAAAAAAACAAAGGAGATATAGCACCTCTGGTATTATCCTGGATAGAGATGGAACCCATTCTACTAAGTGAAGTATCCCAAGAATGGACAAACAAGCACCACATGTACTCACCATCAAATTGGTTTTAACTGATCAACACTTAAGTGCACATATAGTAATAACATTCACTGGGTTTTGGGCAGATGGGAGGGAGGAGGAAGGGATGGGTATACTCATACATAATGGGTGTTGTCCTTACCATCTGGGGGATGGACACACCTGAAGCTGTGATTCAGGTGGGGCAAAGGCAATATATGTAACCTAAACATTTGTACCCCCATAATATAGTGAAATAAAAAAAATAAAACAAACAAACATAGCCACCAACAAATAACTTCCTAGATCCAATAAGTTAGGTTCAGTAAGATGGCAGTTTGCAAGATCAACATATATAAATTGACAACATTTCTATATGCTAAGAAAGAGGAAAACTGAATTTGGAAATATATAACCATTTATAATTATTCAAAATATGAAATAAGTATAAATCTAAAAACTCTTTTACATAATTTGTATGACAAAAGGTAAATTTGCTGATGAAAGAAATCAAAAAAATCTAAAGAAATGGAAAGACATACAGTGCTCATGCACTGTAAGACAAATAGCAAAGATGTCAATTCACCCCAAATTAATCTATAGATTTAATGAAATCCTATCAAAATCGCAGCAAAGATTTTCATAGAATTAGACTAGCTTTTTCTAAAATATATGTAAAGACATAGGATCTAGGATGGCTGCAACAGTATTGAAAAACTATAAAGTAAGAGGAATAAGTATCTGATATTAAAGTTTACTATGGAGTTTCAATAATCAAGGCTATAGCACTGGCAGAGAGATAGTTGCTTAGATCAATTAAACATAATAGAGAACACAGAAATAGCCTTGTACAAGTACAGACTACTGATTTTTCTGAAATTTGCAAAAGCAATCTAATGAAGGAAGAATAGCCTTTTCAACAAATGGTATGGTTCGGATAGAAAAACAAAAACAAAAACAAAACCTCTACAGGGAGAACTATGAAACACTGAGGAAGGAAATAGCAGAAGATGTAAACAGATGGAAATCCATATCATGCTCGTGAGTCGGAAGATTCAACATTGTTAAAATGTCTATACTACCTAAACTGATCTACAGATTCAATGCAATCCCTATTAAAATCTGAACATCATTTTTAACAGAGATAGAAAAAATAATTTTATGCTTCATATGGAACCAGAGAAGACCCCTGTATAACAAAAGCAATTCTAGGCAATAAAAACAAAATGGGAGGTATCAATACACCAGATTTCAAACTATACTAAAAACCTACAGTAATTAAATCAGCTTAGTATTGGCACAGAAACAGGGATATTGACCAGTGGAATGGAACTGAGAACCGTGATATAAAACCACCTTCATATAGCCATCTAATCTTCGACAAAACAGACAAAAACCTTCACTGGGGAAAAGAATCCTTATTCAATAAATGGTGCTGGGAAAACTGGATAGCCACATGTAGAAGGCTGAAACAGGGTCCACACCTTTCACCTCTCACAAAAATCAACTCACATTGGGTAACAGACTTCAAACTAAGGTGTGAAAATATTAGAATTCTAGAGGAAAATGTTGGAAACACTCTCCTCAACATTGGCCTTTATGAAGAAGACCCCAAAGGCAATTACAGGAGCTACAAAAATAAATAAATGAGACCTGATCAAATTAAAAGGTTTCTGCACAGCCAAAGAAACTGTCAAGAGAGCAAACAGATAACTTACAGAATGGGAGAAAATTTTCGAATCCTATACATCTGATAAGGGGATGATAACTAGAATCTACTTAGAACTCAGGAAAATCAGTAACAAAAAGCAAACAACCCTATCAAAAAGTGGGCAAAGGACATGAACAGAAACTTTTCAAAAGAAGACAGAATAATGGCTAACAAACATATGAAAAAATGCTCAACATCTCTAATCATCAGGGAATGCAAATCAATATCATAATGAGATATCACTTTTCTCCAGTAAGAATGGCCTTTATCAAAAAGTCCCCCCAAAAATAAATTTTGGTGTGGATGAGTAGAGATAGGAACACTCCTACACTGCTGGCGGGACGGCAAACTAGTTCAACCTCTGTGGAAAGCAATATGGAGATACCTTAAAGAGATAC
>VBSM01000568.1:9537322-9551842 GCA_008086735.1 Cheirogaleus medius | reverse complement strand
TAAAATGTGGTATATGTATACCATGGAGTACTATTCAGCTCTAAGAAACAGTGGAGATACAACACATCTTGTATTTTCCTGGATAGAGCTGGAACTCATACTACTAAGTGAAGTATCACAAGAATGGAAAATCAAGCACCACATATACTCACCAGCAAATTGGTATTAACTGATCAGCACCTAAGTGGACACATAGGAATTACATTTATTGGGAATCGAGCAGGTGGGAGGGGGGAGGAGGAGGTGGGTATATACATACATAATGAGTACAATGCACACAGTCTGGGTGATGGTCATGCTTAAATCTCTGACTTCTGGGGGGTGAGTGCATTATACGCAACCTTAAAATTTGTACCCCTGTAATATGCTGAAATTAAAAAAAACTCAACTTTGAGATCATGGTCATAAATATAGATGGTGAGACTACAAAACATAAAAGAAAACATAGGAGAAAATCTTCAGGACTTAGGGCCAAGTAAAGCGGTTTTAGAATTAATAGCAAATTACCATAAGAGAAAAAAAGGATAAACTGGACTTATTCAAAATTAAAAATGTTTGTTTTGCATAAGACTCTTTTAAGTGGATATACAAACAAGCTACAGAGTGGTAAAATATCTGCAAAACACATTTTCAAAAATTGGGAAAAACATGAGCAACATTTCACCAAAGAGGACATCCACAAAAGAGGTTCAATATCACCAGCCATCAGGGGAATATAAACTAAAACCACAATAAGCTATCACTACACACAACTATGAGAACATCTAAATTAAAAATAAAATATTGGCAACATAAAATGCTTCAAAGATATAGAGAAACTGGATGATCATATACTGATGGTGGGTAAATAAAGTGGTACAGCCACTCTGGAAAATAGTTTGGAAGTTTGTCATTCAACTAAACATTTATTTTCCATGTGACCCAGGAATTGCACTCTTTGGTATTTGTCTCATGGAAATGGAAAGTTACATCCACACAAACACCTGTACATGAGAGTTCACAGAACCATTATTAATAATAGCCAAAAACTGGAAACAATGAGATGTCCTACAATGGATGAATGGTTACACACTGTGGCATATCCATATTATCAAATACTACTCAGCAATAAGAAGGAAAGTTGACATATGCAACAATTTGGACAGATATCCAAGTAATTATGCTGAGTGAAAAAGCCAATCTCCAAAGGTCACATTCTGTATGGTTTCATTTATAGAATATTCTTGGAATGATGGAATTATAGAGACATAATAGATTATTGGTTCTCAGGAATTAGGGATCATGAAGGGGTCATGGTGGTTGAGACAATAAAGGAATAGCAGGAGAGACATCTCTGTGGTCATGGAATAATCCTATGTCTTGATTGTAGTAGTAGTTACACAAATTTACATATGTCATAACATTCCATAAAAGCATACACACACGACAGTGAGTGAGTGTAAAACTAGTGAAATCTGAATAAGACATGAGGATCATAGCAATGTAAATTTCCTGATTTTGATATTGTACAATACTTATATAAGATATTGCCTTTGGAAGAAACTGGGTGAAGGGTACAAGGGATCTCTCTGAGTTTTTTTCTTGCAACTTTTAAATCTACATTTGTTTCTAAATAAAACGTTCTAAAATGAAGGTAATTCAAAGAAACTCTCCAATAAGTTGTGTTCCTTGTTTCTCTCATTTTAATGTATAGTCATTGAATACCATTAAATGTACAAAATTGTATTTTTCACATTCCTTTATATATTTACTGTCATCATAAAGACTGTAATGATGTTTGTATTTTAGTTGGTCCTATACAATAGTCTCTCGTGTTTAAAAAATATAATATTGAGAAGATATATTCCCATTTAAAACAAGGTCAATAATCATTTCCAAACACCTGAATAGTTTAAACTGCCACTAGGCCTGAAAGATTTAGTGTAATATCTACAAAGGTCTCAGGAATAGATAAAGAATGAGAATTATCTGATTGAATAGTGAATATTTACATTATCGTAATGCCAATATGTAGCACAAACCCTCCCCTAAGCTGAAATTTGTTCCAGTTTGCATGAATGGAAAAAAAATGAAAGATGGTATTGTAATATCTACAATAAGAGATAGCTTAATAATATTTGTATATATGCATATACACATATATAAAGAGATTTATGAACAGATGATCAATAACATACTGATTTTGCTTATCTTGGTACAGCAGGATTTCAAAGGACCATTACGTTTTTTTATATTTCATCTTTTTTTAAAATAAAAAATAACTACAAAAAAAGAAATAAGACAGCATTTTTATTGTAGGTAAGATATACTTTAGATTCTTATGATCAAAGGATGTTAAAACTATTAGCAGCTGTTCATCTGTGGCCCGTGTTTTTGATTTAAAATATAATAATTCCGTGGGCTCAATTCATGGGGTGGATGATAAATTTATTGTTCCACTGGTTCTATAGCATACCAGATTTGATTGTCAGTGTGTTTTAGGCATCTTGAACATAGAAAGTTTTCAATAAATACATTTCATACACAATGCAAAATATCAAAAAGTACCTGTTTCTGCTAGCAGTTTGGGAGACGAGTTGCTGCCAAGGGAAGGGGGTTTTGCTTTGTGTCATTGCATCTTCCTGGGTAAACTAGAATGGATAGTCCCAATTACTCTACTCTAAAGAATCCCAGAACTGACTGTAAAAGATCATGTAACAGAATGTCATAACATGAAATTGATTTGGTCAATTTATTTGACAAAGTCTTTGAAAAAATAAAATCAAATGCTTGTTTGACCAGTCAGTTTAATCAAAATACTTGATTCAAAATTAAAATTTTTATTTTGGTAAGTCATTTTGGATATAGTCTAAATGGACATCACTGCCAAGAAAGTCCAGATCATATAGACTTTTACATGTCTACATATTAAAATCCAATGTAAAATGCAAATTATCATTTGAGACATGTATTGCATTCACCAAATTTTACAAGGTGCTGTAACAGGTGGGCTACATCAATACTCTAATGGTATTTCTTCATTTTGTAAAAATGTCTTTATAGTAGCAAAGCTAGCATTTTATAATTTCCAGAGCTATAAATCATTTTTAAAATCATGATGATATTACTCAAAACAGATGTGAAAACATATGTTTGCCACAGTTGTATAAACTGCTTACTTGTCACACTTAATAAATGTTGTGACTTCTGTAACTCATTCCCTTTTAATAACTATAATCTATTTGAGGAAAATATATTTTATCTTACTGTCACAAATATAACTGGTAGGATGTGACACAGAAAATCCCATTTAAAAAGGAAACTTTCCACTATAGCTGAGGTACAGTTTAATATGCCACTCCTGTTTATTAATGTCCTCATCAGGATGTGTGACTAACCTATTTGATTGAAATGAGTAAAACTGTGCCATTCCACAGCAAGAGATTCTGAAATGCCAGTACATACCACTGTGTATTTTATGAAAATCAGTTAATGTACATCTGTACTAGTGCTCCAGCTGATTTTTCATAAGACACAACAGTGTATACTTGAATGCTGCATACAAAGGCGAGTCCTAAATGCCATTTTGACTTATGGGTTTTGCAGTTCTGATGGAATCATATGTGCCATGTACAGCTTGAGATTTTCCTAGAAAGGCTGCTTTACTACCAAGCTGTCCTTCAAATAGTTGTGACTTGATAGGCAAGAGGTCTCAGGAACAAATTGTTGCTGGGTTATGAATGAAGTTTCATCTTTAACTAGAATTTCATTCCCTGTGCAAGAGTTTGGGAAGTTTAATATACTGAACTTGACTTCTTTCATTCTGACTATTCTGAAATAAATCATTTGCATCTTGGAGCCCCAGTGGGTATAGCCTTTCAGTGTCAGGCTAAGAAAAGACTAAACATGTGGCAAGGAAACCAATCATGGATCAATGAAATTAAAATCATACATTATTCCAAATTCTAAAATGTTCATATAGATAATTATGAAGCAAATTCAGTCCAGAGAAAAAAGAAAAAAATCTTCATTAACTCTTATATTATTTTTTATATATATTGTGGGCATCTTTAGTATATTATAAGCAGTTATTTTCTATATATTATGAGCATTTTTCTATCTCTACTATCTATATATCTTGCATCTTGCTCATAATATATAGATAGTAGAGATAGAAAAATGTACCCTGTGGTGAAGTACAAGCAGATCATCTGATGATCTGATAAATTACATTAGCTAGTGTTTAATTTATGATGGTGACAGCAATAATGCATAATCTATACCGTATGATTATATATTTTCCTGTTCTCTTACCTTTTTAGCCTTTTAAACAAAGTTGTACTGGGCTGCTTTCATATCAGGAGAGCATCACTTCGAAATTCTTACTCTCCTACCTTCTTTAAAGAGATATCTTAAGACAAAACTGGATAGTGTGCAGAGGTAATACATGCACCTCAGCAGATCAAAAGCCAGGTTGAGGTCATATCTACCAATATTCCAGGTAAATACTTGATGGATTAACTTGCTAAGCTTTCATTTGAAATGTCCAAATTAGCATATACTTTTAAAATCATTTTCAAAGGTTGAGGGAAGTAGATCTCCATTATAGCAACTCAGTTTTTTTCAAATATACCACCACATAGTCAATTATTTAAACATATTTAAAAAATGTATATATAACACAAAAAGAGTCACATGTTTCTGAACAGACATAATAAAAAAGCTTAGGGAGAATTTTCTAACTACATGCACAAATTCCATGTCAATATGTAATTTATAACACCAAATAAACAAGTTTCAAGTAAACATCATGTTTTTTACTACTAAAAAAATTTATACAAAGCCAGTATAGATCAATTCTGACTTAGGGAAATGTAGATGTGATACACAACATTGGGATATTAATTGAGTTAGTATCTGATTATTATATGTACATCAAATAAGCCAAAATCATTTTACCTTTATTATCTCTTTGGAATTTTTTGATGGTCGGTCCATTATCCTGATCAGCAATAACTTCCTCTCTATTGTTGGGCATCATAACTATAGATAAGAGATATAACAGTAATTTTCTATGTAAAATATTAAAAAAGGCAGAAAAGCATTATACAAATGGCTAATATTATCCAAAAACAAAGAACATGAATTTTATTTACTTCTACTTCTGAAACAATAGAAAGATTTTTGTTGGTCCGAAGGTCATATAATTTAGTAATCATTAAGCTGCTTAATTGTCTGAATTTTAAAGTATAATTAATATATTCATATATACATATGTATGTATATAATTGCCAACATAATTTGTTTAAAGCATTTAAAATATTTCCACTTTTAAATTTCATATGCAAATTATTTATCTCCATAATTTATAATATATTTCTCAGAAAGCTTCTAAAAATAATTTACTAGTTAATAGATCATGAGTTAAAATTAATTATGAATTTAACTTACTCTATAGAAGTATTTACAAATATGATATATAGCAAGATTAACATATAAAATGTAATTTTCAGATTATTATGATTCTTCATAAAACATTTACATTGAAAGAGAAAAGACATGCTAATTTTCAGAGTTTATAATTTCATTATCTTTAATCATATTTTATTAAAACACTATGTAGCTCTATTAATAAAAGATGGTCATTAAAATTTAAACATCTCTGCCTGGGGGGGAGGGGGCATGGGCAATATACATAACTGTAATATTTATACCCCTATAATATGCTGAAAGAAAAAATAATTAAAAAAAGTTAAACATCAAACTGTTTTATTCATTTATAGACAATCACACTATCATACTTATACAACTGTGGCATGAGCATATAGAGCCTAATTACTGCCAATGCAATTATAAATAAACTATGTTGAAAAGATTTTTTCATAGGATATTACATTGCTTTGGAAATATTCGATTTCACTTCTAAATGTCAGTTACCCATTCTCTTATAATACATATCTATCACTATTTTTTCCTATGCAATCTGTTTTTCAGCTAGCACACAATAAATAATTCTCTCTATATATCACTTTCCTCTCACTTTCTCCTTCTTCCTACCCTCATCAATACCAAGATTGTCCTAACACAAGAACATGTGCTTTGATGTCTTGATTAATTAATGGTCATCCAGCTATAGCCTCTTGTCTTACTCAGACTGCCTTGAATAAGTTGTACACAATGTTGTATCAACCAGGTAGTCTGTGCCATAGAACAGAGTAAAGTTAGAAGACCTCTGTCACCTCTTCCAGGAATTAAACTTACTCGTTCAAGGCCATTAGCCTTAAGCACTAACTTGATGGTTCTTAACCCTGCTTGCACATTAAAATCTCTTCATCAGACTGACCAAAATATCAACTAAAGAAGCCCTTCTATGAGCTGTAAGGTGAAAGAATTAAGTAACATACAAAGGAAAGCCAATCCCAATAATGCCAGATTCTCTACTGAAACCTTACAAGCAAGGAGAGACTGGGGCCCCATCCTCACTCTTCTGAAACACAATAATGCCCAGCCTAGAATCTTGTTCCCTGCAAAACTAAGTTTTTTATACAAAGGAGAATTAAAGACATTCTCAGATAAGCAAAGACTGAGGGAATTCACCAAGACAAGACCAGCCAGTACTGGTCTTTTCAGTACTTCTTGAGTCCAAGAAGTACTAAAAATAGTGTTACCCATGGATCAGCACAATAAATACTCACGAATGCAAATCCACTAAAAAGCTAAAGATCAAAGGCCAGATACCACAATGGCTCAAGAGAGAAAACAAAGCAACAAAGTTGAACCCATCAGAATGAACAGAAATCTGCCCCGCCTATCAGCTCTCTCAATAAATGTGAATGGCTTGAACTCACCATTCAAGAGACATAGGCTGGCTGAATGGATAAAAAAAATACAAGCCAAGTATCTGCTGTCTTCAGGAAACACATCTAACCTGCAAGGATGCATTTAGACTAAAGGTAAATGAGTGGAGAACAATATTTCAAGCAAACAGAAGCAAAAAGAAGGCTGGCATGGCAATTTGATTTCAGATAACTTAGTTTTTAAATCAATAAAAGTAATATAAGACAAAGAGGGTCACTATATAATGGTGAAGGGCACAGTTCAACAAGAAGACATAACAATTCTAAATATGTATGCACCCAACTTAGGTGCACCAAGATTCATAAAGCAAATTCTACTTGACCTGAACAAATTGATAAACAACAACACCATAATAGTCAGAGACTTTAACACCCGCTGACAGCACAGGACAGATCCTCCAAACAGAAAATTAAC
This sequence comes from Cheirogaleus medius, assembly GCA_008086735.1. Lineage (NCBI taxonomy): Eukaryota > Metazoa > Chordata > Mammalia > Primates > Cheirogaleidae > Cheirogaleus > Cheirogaleus medius. The sequence goes on along the minus strand of VBSM01000568.1, from coordinate 9,544,591 downwards.
AAAGAAATAATGGACTTAAAGCTCTAGAACAAATGGGCCTGACTGACATTTACAGGATATTCTACCCCAAAACAACTGAATATACATTCTTCTCATCAGCTCATGGGATATTCTCTAAGATTCACCATATCCTAGGACACAGAGCTGTCTTAAAAAATTTAAAAAAATAGAAATCATACCATGTACCTTTTCAGACCACAATGGAATAAAGGTAGAAATCAACCCTAACAGGAACTCTCATTTCTTCACAAAGTCATGGAAACTAAAGAACCTTCTAATAAATGATCACTTCATAAACAAGGAAATCCAGATGAAAATCAAAAGATTCTTTGAACTAATGGCAAAGGAGACACAAGTTATCAAAACCTGTGGGACACAGCTAAAGGAGTCCTGAGAGGAAAGTTTATTTCCATAAATGCCTATATGCAAAAGTTTAAAAGATCACAAATAGAAAACCTAATGAATCGACTCAAAGAGCTGGAAAAAGAAGAACAGACCAAACCCAAACCCAGCAGAAGAAGTGAAATCATTAAGATCAAATAAGAACTAAATGAAAGTTGGTTATTTGAAAAAATAAACAAAATTTACACAACTTTGGCTACACTAATGAAAAGCAGAAAAGAGAAATCTCTAATAAGCTCCATCAGGAACAATAAAGGAGAAATTACAACTGATGCCATGGAGTTACAAGATATAATTTATGAATACTACAAAAACCTTTATGCACACAAACTGGAAAATGTGGAGGAAATGTAAAAATTCTTAGAAACACAGAGCCTCAATAGGCTCAACCAGGAAGAAATAGAATTCCTGTACAGACCAATATCAAGTACTGAAATTGAAACAACAATAAAAAACTTTCATAAAAAGAAAAGTCCCGGACCAGATGGTTTCACACCGGAATTTTACCACACCTACAAAGAAGATCTGGAGCCTATCCTGCAGAAATTATCCCACAGCATCAAGAAGGATGGAATCCTCCCCAAAACGTTTTATGAAGCAAACATAACCCTGTTACCAAAACCATGAAAGGATGCAACAAAAAAAGAAAGCTACAGACCAATATCCCTCAAGAATACAGATGCAAAAATTCTCATCAAAATTCTAGCTAATTGAATCAAGGTGCTAATCAAGAAAATAATCCATCACAACTAAGTGGGCTTCATCCCAGAGATGCAGGGATGTTTCAAAACATGCAAATCTATAAATGTAATTCACCATATAAACAGAAGCAAAAACAAAGACTATATGATCCTCTCAATAGATGCAGAAAAAGCATTTGACAAAATTCAGCATCCTTTTATGATAAGAACGCTTAACAATATAGGCATAGACTGGGCTTGCCTAAAAATGATACAAGCCATATATGACAAACCCACAGCCAACATTATACTGAATGGGGAAAAATTGAAAGCATTCCCACTTAGAACTGGAAAAAAGCAAGGTTGACCACTATCTCCACTTCTATTCAACATAGAGCTGGAAGTCCTTCCTACAGTAATCAGATAACAGAGCGGAATTCAGGGCATTCAAATGGGAGCAGAAGAGATCAAACTCTCACACTTTGCTGTTGATATGATATTATCTCTAGAAAACCCCAAGGATTCAACCAAGAGACTCCAGGAATTGATAAATGAATTCAGTAATATCTCAGGATACAAAATCAATACACAGAAATCAGAGGCATTCATATACGACAACAACAGTCTAAGTGAGAACTAAATTAAAGACTCAATTCCCTTTAAAATAGCAACAAAGAAAATAAAGTACCAAGGAATATATTTAACTAAGGAGGTAAAAGACCTCTGCAGGGAGAACTATGGAACACTGAGGAAGAAAATAGCAAAGGATGTAAACAGGTGGAAGAGCATACCATGCTCATGGGTCGATAGAATCAGCATTGTTAAAATGTCTATACTACCCAAAGTGACCTACAGAGTCAATGCAATCCCTATTAAAATACCATCATCATTTTTCACAGATATAGAAAAAATAATTTTACGCTTCATATGGAACCATAGAAGACCCTGTATAGCAAAAGCAATCCTAGGCAATAAAACAAAATGGTAGGCATCAATTTACCAGACTTCGAACTATACTAAAAGGCTATAGTAATTAAAGCAGCTTGGGACTGGAACAAGAAACGGGACATTGACCAGTGGAACAGAACAGAAAACCCAGATATAAAACCATCCTCATATAGCCACCTAATCTTTGACAAAGTAGACAAAAACATACACTGGGGAAAAGAAACCTTATTCAATAAATGGTGCTGGGAAAACTGAATAGCCTCATGTAGAAGACTGCAACAGGACCCACACCTTTCACATCTCACAAAAATCAACTCATGCTGGGTAACAGACTTGAACCTTAGGTGTGAAACTACTAGAATTCAAGAGTAAAATATTGGAAGCACTCCCCTAGACATTGGCCTATGCAAAGAATTTATGAAGAAGACCCCAAAGGCAAACATAGCATCAACAAAAATAAATAAATGGGACCTTATCAAATTAAAAAGCTTCTGCACAGCCAAAGAAACTGTCAAGAGAGCAAACAGACAACCCACAGAACGGGAGAAAATTTTTGCAAGGTACATATCCAATAAAGGGCTGATAACTAGAATCTATTTAGAACTCAGGAAAATCAGCAAGGAAAAATCACGCAATCCTATCAAAATGTGGGCAAAGGACATGAACAGAAACTTCCCAAAAGAAGACAGAATAATGGCCAACAAAACTATAAAAACATGCTCAACATCTCTAATCATCAGGGAAATGCAAATCAATACCACAATGAGATATCAATTATCTCCAGTGGGAACAGCCTTGATTACAAGTCCCAAAACAATAAATGTTGGCATGTATTTGGAGAGACAGGAACAATCCTACATTGCTAGTGGGACTGCTAACTAGTTCAACCTCTGTGGAAAGCTATATGGAGATACCTTAAAGTGATACAAGTAGATCTACCATTTGATCCAGCAATCCCATTACTGGGCATCTACCCAAAAGAACAAAAGTCACTCTATAAAAAAGACACTTGCACTCGAATGTTTATAGCAGCACAATTCACAATTGCAAAGCTGTGGAAACAACCCAAGTGCCCATCAATACATGAGTGGATTAATAAAATGCGGTATATGTATACTATGGAGTATTATTCAGCTATAAGAAACAACGGTGGTATAGCACCTCTTGTGTATTCCTGGATAGAGCTGGAACCCATTTTATTAAGTGAAGTATCCCAAGAATGGAAAGATAAGCACCACATGTACTCACTAGCAAATTGGTATTAACTGATCAACACAGAAGTGGACATACAGGAATAACATCTATCTGGTGTCAGGCAGGTGGGGGTGGAGGGAATGGGTATATACATACATAATGAGTGTGTTGTGCACCAATTGGGGGATGAACACGCTTGAAACTTTGACTTTTGGGGCGTGGGGGGCATGGGAAATATATGTAACCTTAACATTTGTATCCTCACAATATGCTGGAAAAAATAAAAATAATCTCTTGAGAAGATATTGAAAAGCAAAAGAAAATACTCTTGCCTAGGCTCTATTCTAGACCAAGTTAATCAAACTCTGAGTGTGAGGCCTGAGCATCTGTAATTATAAAAACTCTATAGGTGATTATAATGGGGAGCCAGATTTAGGAACCATTGAGCTCACTATGAAGATAAACAGCCAGAAACAATATATAATATTGATAGGTTAAGTCACACTTGGGTGTATTTCCACGAGGGAGAAATCATTTTTCTCCTTGCAAGCACAAATCCAGGACCTAACAACCTGACACTTTCCCTAGTCCCACAAATTCCTCTCTTCCCCCATAAAACACATTATTTTGGAAAGGCTGGAAGCAATCTCTATTATGAGCTGTAAAACTTTAGAGTTCACTTAAAGAACATTCTCATAGTAAGACTGAAGGAATTGCAGAGATTGTCTCTAAAGGAAATAGATACATAAGAACTCAGATTGTATAGGTATGGAATATTAACAAAGATTTTACCTAGCTCAATTGATTCATAATTATTATACACTAAATGAGAATTTGTTACAGTTGAATGCATCTGGTAACTTCCATATACCTGAGTAGAATCAGACAGCAGGAGATGATAAGCAATCAAACTAAAGTCACACGGAGAAAAGTAATTTTTATCCATCACATTTCCTTAGCACATTCAACTTTTGAAGTGTTTTTCCATATAATATTTCATTTGATCTCTCAATAATCCAGTACATTAGGCAAGGTAGTAATTATTTGCCTATAATAGATAAAATAACCTATGGTGTTTAAGTGACATACCCAAGATGTCTTAGCTAATTAGTTCCAGACCTATGGCTAGATTAAAGTCACCAATATGTCATGTCATCACCAATTTCTGGAATGGTGTCTGTGGTGTAAGACTTCTGAGACCACTTCAAAAAGCCATTTATATTAAGGAGATGTTGGTTCCCCCAGATGTTTCCTCCCCTTTCTGTTGCCTAATGGGATATTTTTTGAGAGAGTATCTTCCAATTACTTGTTTCAGGAAAGATACTCACCCATTCTCTCTGAATGATGATCCATCTGAGAGGGAGAGCTGGACACACTGCTGCTGGGATGAGAAGAGGTCTGGCTCCCAGGGTGATGACCCTCTTCCAGAGAAGGAGCAGGAGAAGGACTCTTTGGGATCCGCTCCTGAAACAAAAAGAAACACAAAAGAAAATGCCATCTGTCCAGCATTTTTTGTCAAGTTGGTTGAGTCCATAACATTTAAAATGTTGACCTCTTACTTATCCTGAAAGTGTTCACATATACAATGCCTGGCTTTAAATACATATCTTTGGACAAAGCCATATTTTTGGTTCTTGCAAAATTAATGAGATGCTATGAGGGTTAAATAAGAGAAGGTAGCATAGGGGCATATCGTAGAGGCTCAAGAAAAGTTAGTTTCTGTTTACTCTCCAAGAAAATTCATAAACGATTATCAACATAGGTGTGTAGTGAATTTTACTGTTGTTATAAGCTTCTAGACTGATGTAAAGTTCATGCAAAAGACTGGAGGGTGATACCATTATCTGATTAAGAAGGAGAATTTCCAAATGTAAAGGCTTGAGATCTTGAATTTGGGAATTACCAGTAGCATCTGGTACATGTTGAGTTTTTCTGCATAGACAAAAATTATGGAAATAATATATCTGCAATCTATTGGACCTTAGGAACTCAAATTGAATTTTGCCAAAAAAACATTTTGATAGTCATGGGATACAATGATAGGTTTTCCAAACTCATGCTAATATCTATCAATGTCAATTCCATACTATTCCTTAGATTTTTGTAGTTTTCAATAATGAACTTGAATAAAAATCAAATGCAAACTAGTTAAACCTCTGTGGAAAGCAATATGGAGATACCTTAAAGCGATATAAGTGGATCTACCATTTGATCCAGCAATCCCATTACTGGGCATCTACTCCAAAGAACAAAAGACATTCTATAAAAAAGACACATGCACTCGAATGTTTATAGCAGCACAATTCATAATTGCAAAGATGTGGAAACAACTCAAGTGCCCATCAATACATGAGTGTATTAATAAAATGTGGTATATGTATACCATGGAGTACTATTCAGCTATAAGAAACAACGGTGATATAGCACCTCTTGTATTTTCTTGGATAGAGCTGGAACCCGTTCTACTGAGTGAAGTATTCCAAGAATGGAAAAACAAGCACCACATGTACTCACCAGCAAATTGGTTTTACTGATCAACACCTAAGTGGACATATTGGAATAATATTTATCGGGTATCGGGCAGATGGGAGGGGGGAGGAGGGGATGGTTATATACATACATAATGAGTGCAATGAGCACCATCTGGGGGATGGATACACTTGAAGCTCTGACTCGAGGGGGAGGGAAGGTAATATACATAACCTTAACATTTGTACCCCCACAATATGCTGAAGTAAAAAAAAATCAAATGTTTTACATACCTCTATAGTAACTAGTATGGCTCTCAAGACTTTTGTGATTATGAAAATTGCTATAAAACACTGAACTTATTCACTATTTGCATCACAAATTGATGAATAAATCTGAACAATTAAGTTAATTTGATCAATAAAAGAATCAAATTGCAGGGTTTATGAATATATGCAATAAATGTGACTGGGTGATAGACATGCTGGGACAGAGAATGTCTGTTCTATAAAATGTTTAATTTATCCATAATAAATTTCTTAAATTAAATGTTCTGTCTAATTACTTGTAATCACATCAGTATTCTGATCATCATAACATTAAGAATTAATTTGTCAAATAAGTGCTTGTACATTTTCACACTGATTTTGCATGGGAAGACCAAAATTTATAAATCACCCAAAGAAAACTTGTGTTTGTTTAATGTAAACATATTAGCATAAGAGTTAAAAATTATTATTTCATTAGTAATAGTGAACATATTGCAATGCTTGCCATTGTGGCAGGCTTCTGATGTCATCTCTAACCCACATCAAAATCAATGGAACCTATGAATTTCTTGCCTGTACATGGCCAAAGGGACTTTGGAGATATGACTGAGAAATATGACATAGGGATATTATACTGGATTATCTTGGTGGGCCCAATCTGATCACAAGGGTTCTTTTTTTTATCTCTACCTGCCCTCATACAGGAGTCTTTTAAAGTGAAAAACAAAGGCAGAAAAGGAGTATCGGAGGGAGACATGACTGAAGAAAAATGGTCAGAGAGATGCAACAGTGATGGCTTTGAAGATGGAGGAAGAGGACCATGAGCCAAGAAATGTGGGTGGTCTTTAGAAGCTGGAAAAGGCAGAGAAGCAGATTCTTTCCAGAAACTTAGAGAAAGGAACACAGCCTTGCCCATACCTTGCTTTTAGCCCCGTGAGACCCATGTCTGACTCCTGACCTACAGAACTCTAAGATGATAAATTTGAATTGTTTTATGCCATGAAATTTGTGGTAATTTGTTATAATAGCAATAGAACACTAATATAGTAATCAATGTAATATATTCATTTTTAAATAGTATTTTACATTATTATTTAACATTTTATTAGCATTCAATAACTTTACTGAAATGAATAGTACATTTTATTAGCTTTAGTAGTATATGCTAACTAAATACTGATAATTTTTAATTTATATTAAAATAAAATATTTCAAATATTGGTGTCCAGGAATCTTCTTTTTTTAATTTTTTAATTTTTTGCTTTTATTTCATCATATAATGGGGGTACAAATATTGTTAGGGTTAC
>VBSM01000568.1:9515931-9537222 GCA_008086735.1 Cheirogaleus medius | reverse complement strand
TAACATAAACTTTAAAGTAGCAAAAGTAAAAAAGGATAAAGATGGCCATTATATGATGGTGAAACTAAAGATCCAACAAGAAGATTTAACAATTCTTAATATCTATGCACCCAATACAGGAGCACCCAATTACTTAAAGCAAACCTTGTCTAATCTTAGCACCATGTTACAAAACACTGCCATAGTAACGGGAGACTTCAACACTCCACTGAATGAGCTGGACAGATCCTCCAAACAGAAAATAATCCAGGAATCTTCTTTAACTCAAAGCCCTATAACCTGCCTCTTCCCCGTCCATCTCACTAAGGGATGCATTCCCCAAAAAACTTTATGTTTAATAATAATAATCATAATGTATAATGACTTCATATTATTTGTATTTATTGTGTATGCATAATAATCACAAATATAACTCATTCCAAAAGAATATTAAGAGTGACAGTAACATTTTGCAAGACGCAATATTTCTGCTGTAAGATTTTGTGGCCTGCACTTTCCAAATTCAATCAAGGTTCAGTTCATTATTATTTTCGTAAGACAGCACAGAGGTCAGGCTTTGTTGACCATGTAAACCACGTTAGATGAATCAGGTGTCTCGTACTGGTTAAGAATTAGGTAGGATTTTTTTTTTAAATCTGTGTGGAACTGGAATGTTTAATATCTCTTAAAATAATGAATAGTTCTATGAACAATTTATTCTTTGCAAGCAAACAGACCCATTTTTCAGCCCTGTAATCAGTATACATCTATTTAGCTACTTAACTGCAATGTGCTGTGGTTCATTAGGTGGCTACTGTTGTGTCTCAGCCTAGTTAAAATTTCACAGCAAGTTAATCTAATTTTATTACAAATGAAAACACAAGTGATAATGTCCTCACCAGTTGCCAAATACAGGGTTAACAGTATTCACAACAAACCAATAAGGGCATTTAAAAAGGAAAATTATAAATCTAAAACCCCAACCATTTTTACTCATTAATGACTTCATTTTATGGAGCTTTTATGACTTTTACAACCCTGTTACTCTTCACGTATTTCATTCCCGCCCCATCAAAAACAGCTGTAGCTCCTCTGAAACACTGTAGAAGTGTCTTCAGATTCAAAACAGCAAAGGAGAGAGATTTACAAAATTGATACATTCTAACACAAGAGCAAATCTCTCCCTGCAGTTAGTAAAATTATCTTCAATAATAACTCTAATATTAACTCTAACATGGACTTACACAGTTCAAGGATTATGCCTAAAAAGAGTTGTTGTAGAAACTGTTATTAATTAGTGCACACTACCCCCTCCTCTATCATACCATTTCCTTTTCTTTTGATATATATCACAAATCGTTAAAAGAGATGCTCATTATATTAAATCATTTGAAAGTACATTTGAATCTTCATAAAGAGTGAGGGCAATGCTTAAAAATTCTTTTTTTTATAAGGTTTAACACAGTCAATTTGGTTTAGGATTTAGTTTATTGGCACTAAAGTATCAACTCTGACCATTTTCATGTAGATCACTTATTTCATCTTCATATATTCCTTTTATCCTTGAAAATATAGTAGTATATACAGAATTTATGAAGTACTAATATGCATGTATTAAATATCTCTACCATGTGGTTATATTTATGTGCACAAGTGTTCATTGCCTTTTAATAACAGCCACCTCAATTGTTGACTTGTTGCCTCTAATATTTTATTATATTGATTCTCATCAAGCATTCAGTAGGATTATGTACTATATAATTTGTCTTTTTATTTTTATTTAATTTGAATTCAACTCTCATTGTAATTACTCTTCCAAATGTTAATCTATTAATGAGTTCCTAAAGGATTTAATGGCATTTCACTGCTGAGGAGTAGCTTTTGCAAGTTTATCTGAATGCTAGATATTTTATTCATGTATTTATCTTGACATTTCATATTTAAATGATGTGCTCATTCTGTGCTATCGCCAGAATTCTGCAGAAGCAGAACAGTGTGTAACTTGACAGACTTTAATAATAAAACCAGGGACAGCAAAATAAAGTTTGTTCATTCTCACTACTAACTTGGCTTACTACTCATTCAAGGGAAGAATTTAATGTTCAAACTTGCCATCTCTGAATGCTATTAGAAGCGTGACACTTTATGGATCTTTATGAACCAATGTAAGAACTATTCTGTGTTCCACAATCACTAATTTACCATTTTATTTAAGTAATCAGATGAATATAGCAGAGTTTTCATGAACTTAAAAAGAAAAACAGGGAAAAGGGCTCTTGAGCTTAAAAACGAAAAAAAAATGTGATTTAATAAGTGTTAAGCTCCTTATTCCAAACTAGGAGTTATTGTCATGTATGTACTTCTTTAGTCTATTAAACAATGAATCCATAACACTTATATTATATTTCTAAGAGTGGTTAACTTATTACTCAGAGAAAATACTCTAGATATTGGGGGTATTTTCACTCTGCAGTGGTTTTGAAAGCATAATATCAATCCTGAATCAGAAGAAGCAACATTATATTGTGCATAAGAAATAATGTCAGATAGGGAATGCAACTGGAACATGTAACCATGAAGGTGTCCAATATCATATGCACACCCTATATGTGACCTATTTTGATGTATAAGCAAAGTCCCCTTCACCTCTTCAATGTGATGAACTTGTCCTGAAAGAGGCTAAGAGATAAGGGAATCAGCCATAATATCTGTTCATAGCACATAAATGTCCTCAAGTGGGAGAATGGATAGTTTAGTGGAAAAATGCATGGTTTCCAAATTATATTGCTAGCTTGTAACTCTGCACTCACCCACCCACTCACCCAAACAAACAAACACAAAAATCCTCAATTCTCACTCAATGCATCTTAATCTCATGTTCTAAAGATAGTAACAGCTTTGTCATTCCATAGAGCACTAAGAATAAGACACAAGTAGTGATTTTTCAGTGGATTTAAATTATCCTCCAAAACCCCTCTCTGCGTTGACTAATTTTAATACCAGATGTTCACATGCTAATGCCACTGCCTTGTGACCATTTTCTATCAATTCATTAATTGCCAGCTGCTCAGCCAAGCAAGGAACACAGCTAATCAGATGGTATTGGTAAACAGCCAAACAACAGCTTCCTACTTAAATTTCTTAAATTTGTTATCAAAGAAAATTATGGCACACTGACATTACAAAGTTTCCCACAAATAAAGAAAACAATGTATTATAAGGCATTTAAATATCATATAGGGAATAGACTTTCATACCAGTCCGGTATTTCACATATTTTTGCCTTCATGATTTTGCCACATTTAGTGATATAACTGAAGGATGAATAGTCTCACAAGCCTAATGATCATAATGCATTTTCCAATTCATGTTATAGCTATATTAGTTATTAGTTACAAATGCTAATAGCTGAGCCAACACTAAAGGGATCTGAGCCAGAACTAAAAGCTAGTATGTACTTGGTGTAGCAATATTCATAAACTAGTTCCTGGCAAAACAACAGCAACAATGACACATATTTGTTTGTAATTTGTAACATTTTTTCCACTTTCGGAATTAAAGCTGATATTATTAATGATGATTTATGTTGGAAACATTCCCCAAAGTTTAATATTCAGTGAACTTTTAGCTTTTATTCATTCATACAACAAATATTTATTGAGTAACTAATATGCCTTATTGGGGATGGAAGAAAGAACTATTAGTGTTTTCATATGGCATGTAGATACCCATAGTTCAAACTAAAGACTAATCCACATGTAAACATATGAAGGTTACTTAATATAAAGCACAAATCAGATCAACTTTGATATTAGAATGGGCACCCTTACCCAGCCCCCACCAGGCTCCTAATCCTTCCTTTGGGGCATTGAGATCAAGGCAGCCACTACTGGCAAATGAATGCTTTCTACAGAGAGGGGCCAATACCTGTAGGTGAATCTAATGGTGGGATACTCTTGGTCCTGGTACTGATAAGAGAGCACACAGAAAAACCTACATAAAGGAAGCTACTTCTGTCTCATAGTAGCTTTTGGCTATGATATTGATTTCTACTTATTACTATTTCTATATGGATTCTTGAGTCTAAAACATATATAAAATAATATTAGCTAACATACCCTCTATACTTACTAGGTGCCAAACATTGCTCTAAATGTGTTAACATGCTTTATCTCATTTAGACTTATATTAATGCTATGAGGTAGGTACAATTGTCCACCCCATGTTATTGGGAGATGAGGCAAGCTGAGACACATGTAGGTTAATTAATTTGCCTAATGTCACATAACAACGAATGGTGAAACCAACATTTAAATCCGGGCAGACAGCCATTATGCCATACTGCCTCCAACAAAACCTTCTTCTAAATGCATCTTACTTGGTTAACTAGTTATCATGGCCCTAGCCAGAAATGATATATAATTCTATAAATCCTTTAGGGGGTGGGGCCTATGTCTGTTTCATTTTTGTGCTTTTGACAAAGCTATGTAAAACAGTCCTTTGCACACATTAAACATTTGCTAAATCAGTGAATTCGGTATTCTGCCTCTATTTTCTAGCAGAAAATGATGATAATAATAACACAGTAAGGCAATAGTCAGCAATAGCTGTCCTTTGTGGGTAACTGCTAGGCTAACTGAAATACATTTACTGAGTTTTTAACCTTTATCACCATTTTTATTTCTAAGATGACTGATAGTTCTGGACCTTTCATCCACCATACTTAATGTAGTACTGTCCAATAGAACTTTCTGTAATGATGGAAATGTTCTATTTTTGTGCTGTATAATATGGTATCCACAAGTAGCACATGGCTATTGAGCACTTAAAATGTGATTAATTGCAACTGAGGAACTGGAATTTTAATTTTATTTAATTAATTTAAATTGAAATAGCCACACGTGACTGATAGCTACCATTCTGAGCAGTGTTGCTGTGGTAGATATGCTCTATGCATCTAAGATTCATTTTTAATTGTTTAAATCCATGGAGATGAGAAAATCTATCAAACTCTAAGAAATATATATTTTCTTAGACCTTTAAGCTTCTAAAAGTCATATCATCCTGAGACCTTAAAGAATAACATTTTCTCTCTCATGTGTGGAAAAAAAAAAAAAGACCACAGCAGTTGATGTGACTACACCAGCCAGGTCTATTCTCCCTTGTGGTAGCTTTCACTATTTAAGGACATTTGTAGGCATCAACAGCTCTAATCACCAAACTTTTCTCACACAGGGATAGAAATATTAACTTACTGATAAAAGAAAATGGACCAAATGCAACTATGCTCAGCTACCTTCCAATTTGGTATCATTCTGTGTTAAAGTGGTATAATTTAAGTTGGAAAACACACTACATATTCATTCACTTTTATAAGGATTTCTCAAACTTTTAGTTAACGTGTGCTTTTCTGAAGGAATATAAATTGATGGGCAAACTGGTTGAAAAAGATTGTGTTGTTTTGTATTTAATGGATATGAGGAAAGATTGGCATAGAGAGTTTGATTTGATAAATATTTCTTATTTGGTGTAATACTCTAAAAGGAGAGTGTAGTCTCACAGCCTGCTCAAACCAGAGCCAATTTTAAATATTCATTAATGCAGTGAGCCAGCTGTTAAATTGTTGGTAACTTAAAATCAGACATAGTGGAAATATTTATACCAAGAAAATTGGCAAATATTATAAATCAAGGGTTTTCTTTTTATTTTGATTTGCCTTGTTTTTGGAGAGCTGGTTTACAGGCATATCACTGGATGCTGGCTCAAATATAAAATCTAAAACACTGAATATCTAAGTCCATTATAGGAATCTGAGGTTTTGTTTCATTATAATGTTAAACATTATCTGACTAAGCAAATATTAAGTTCATTAATAAGTACACCAAGTGTTGTGTTTATTAGACTCAAATAAACACAGCACTTGGTGTACTTATTAACGAGCACTCAAACACCACTAGACTGCCACATTATAAAATACATATATTCTGTGAATATGTACACAATCATGGTTGTATCTATCCCATAACTTTCCTTTTAAACAACCTAAGAAATGAGAGACAAATATAGCACAACAAAGAATCATCTACTAGTAAAATTTTAAGCATAGAGGAGGTAGAAAAATTTAAATTATTATATATAGTTACCCTTCATGTTATGACTCAGGAACCCAGGACTCACAGGGCATAAAAGCAAACTCTGTACTATGTTTTCAAAATAGTACATAGGAGTTAATTTTGTCTGTCTAAATTTTAATAAAGAATTATATAGTTATTCTGTTTATTAGTCTCTCCCTTATTAAATTGTAAACCTTGACAACTACCTGACACATAACAGGAACTCAATAAATGGAAAACAAAAACTATGGATAGACCAACAAAATTATTAAGCCAGATGCCAGTGGCTTCTTCTGATTCAATTAGTTGTTAACAAATGAATTTGCTAAATAAAAGCCAAATTGTGTGGCCTTAATTAAAATGATAAAGAGTTAACTTGACCAATTTTCAGATATAGACTCTACCTATAAAGTAAATATAAATTCTATATGTAAACATAGAAGCAAAGTATGAAGAAAGATTCACTTCACAGAAGGGAAAATTGAAGTGCAGAAAGATTATTAATAAAATAGCTGCTCCTAGGCCCTTTGATTAGAAATTCTAAATGCTAGAAATAAGTATGGTTTGTATAGCCAGTCATTCACTAACTTGATATCCTTCTTCTGTGTATCATATAATCCTAACATTCAAAGCACATACTAAAAGACCAGTCAGTTTCCAATGGAAATTGTGATCAGAGTATCATGATCATCTGTGACAAGCATTAGCACATGCATCAGCTTAACAGAAACCATGCTGAGAGTAAAAAAAAGATAGACAAGCAACAAGAATAATTTAAACATATCAGTAAGTCTGATAGTTCTTTTTGTGGATTTTCACAAGTTTTACATAACTAAGCACATATTTGGAGATCTTTTTGTAATGTGTCCTAGCCTCTTACTGTATCTACCAAACTTTTAATATTAATATTGTTTTTCTGCAGCTGTGTTTTAAATCCATTATACTATGCACAGCAAAGAGGGTTATGTGGATTAGGCTATTGTGACTTCCTATAATTTAAAGTGTATTTGTGAGAAAGAATCAAATTTCATAGTTAAGACATTTATTTCTAAATATTAAATGTTAAATTTTCTGATCATGCATATTTTGAAAGGACAGTGTAACTCTAAATGATGAAAATAATATAAAAGATTTCATGACTTCAATTCAGATATTAAAGTAAAATAATGAATGATACTAATTTATATATCTCTTTTATAATGTCAAATTGATAGGATTTAAAAAATCATAAATGTAAATAGGACAAATGTGTTTTGTTTGAATAATTCCTCTATCCCCCAAGTAGAATTATATGAATGTTCAATACATAGATCTATCCAATGCCTGCAAGAGTCTAATAGATTGAACCTTGAAACTATGCTTCACTAAGAATTACACTGAAAGCAAATTTTGTTGAAATATAGATTAACATAGGTATGAAATTTATGTCCTTATAATTGAGTATCATGACTGGTATCATATGATAACTGTTCTTAAAAGGAGAGTGAAACTTTGATATATAAACACTCATTTATCAATTATTTAGAGGATTTTTATTATGGTATTTCCTATGAATTATTATTTTAAAACTAATATTTTACTATTATACAATGGCACTTTTGCAGAAACAAACAAAACTTGACAATTTTATTAAAAGCCTCTCACTATTCACCAAAATCAACTCTTTTTATATTTTTTTCTTCAATTCCCTATCATCTTCCAATGGAAATTTACTTTCGATAGACTTGTAGAGAAATTTTATCAAAGGGCATTTGAATTAAATATCTCTCTCAATTTTCGTTAGTCAAAGTAACTATAGGAAAGTAGATACGGTTTCTTCTTAGCATAAAATGTTTTCTATGTATTTGGCAAGACTTAAATAAGCATGTGATCTATCTAAGGTCAACTTTTAAAAAACAATGTAATATAATACGTTTGTGACAGTTCCAACTTTCTTTTTAAAAAGGTTGCTTATGCTCACACAGTTAATCCCAGCATTTGGGAGGCCAAGACAGGAGGATCTTGAGGTCAGGAGTTCAAGACCAGCTTGGGCAACATAGCGAGACCCTGGCTCTACAGAAAACTTTAAAAATTAGCCAGGCACATTGGTGCATGCCTGTAGTCCCAGCCACTCAGGAGGCTGAAGCAGGAGGATCTCTCAAGTCCAGAAGTTCAAAGCTGCAGTGAGCAGCTATGATGTTGCCACTGAACTCTAGCAAGATCCTGTCTCTCAAAAAAGAAAAAAAAAAGGTTGCACATGAAACAGACTAACCAGCAATAAACAAAATTATAGTTATATTGCTTTAATAAGCTAACAATAAAACAATATTGGGATTAAGGAGAAGATAATGATCCTTTCCTTTTCCACTACTATAATCATCACCACCAATGATCAAATGGTAGTCATGAACCCCATTCCCAAATTCTTCACAAAGCTACACAAAGTCCCAAACACAAAAAATTTTAGCCAATTCAGTCTGGTCCTTATGAAAACTAACCAAAGTACTTTTGAAGAGTCATAAGCATGCCTCTATTAAAAGTATTCTTCCATCATTTCAAACCAAGTATGACAATATCATTACTTCAAGTGTGTTTTTGTTTGTGTTTGACAGGAGGTCTCACTATGTTGCACAGGATGGCCTTGAACTCCTGGGCTCAAGCAATCCTCCTGTCTCAGCCTCCCAAGTAGCTGTGACTACTGGTGTACAGCATCACACCTGGCTTTGTTTTTTAATAGAATTTCTCAGTTTGTATGTGGGATCATATTTTCTCAGTCACCATCCTGTTTCAAAATCATGGCAATTTATTCCATCTTTCACTGGTAATTTTGTTTTCAAAGAAACTCTAACTCCCAGTTTATACTCTCATCAAATATTCAAACAACAGGGCTCTGATTACTTAGGGTAGTCTAACCCTTTAACCCCCATAATCTTCACAGGAAGCACATTTCTATTTGGTGATTGAAATATATATGGAGCTTTATAAAAATGATCAATTTTTCTTTTACTTTCCTACAAAGGTTATGTTTTAAACTTTCTTCAGTGTTTTAGAAGACCCTCAAGCTGTAATCTAATTTTAAAATGAAACAAAAATGTCCAGAATGTCACATTTCCTCTGCCTTAACTTCTCTTACTCCCATGCCTATGTATTACAATCGTATCAATATTGCAAGGCTCTATTCAAATCCATCAGCTGTAATGCTTTTCCTGATCCTTGCCGTCTCTCTTCTCCAAACTAGGTATGATCTCTCCTTCCTCTAAATTCCTATAACACTTGGTGGTTCTCTTATGTTATTCATCACTGCCCTGTTAGTACAAGTTAAATGGGTACTTGTTTGTCTCACATTTGAGTTTGTGAGCTCCTGGAAGTAAGGGAGTATGTCTTATTTATAAATTTCCCATAATTCCTAATATACTAACATGTATATATCAAGGATATACAATTTTTTTTCAGTAAATGAAGGAATATTCTATGGGTTGCTGTGATTAACTATAGTCTTAGGATCCTACATACCCTTATATCACCTCATCACAAACATAAAAACAAACTCAAAAGCCTAGTTCATGTGATATTTGGAAAGAGGGGAAAGAGGCTATGTGCCAAACTAATAGGGAACAGAATGAGGGATTATAAAATATCCTTTGTGTTTCATTACACAATGGCCATAAACTTTTGAAAAAATAGTATTCTAATAATGATAATGATAATGCAATAAATTATCATAAATATTTGTTTAATTTTTCACAAGTTTTAACATATATTTTACATTATCTACAGACAGCCAATTAAATAAGTAGTATAGATTTATTTAGTATGACTTTCATTTTACGGTTGAGGAAGCATATTCAGGCAGGTTAACCATCGTACCCAAGGTCATTCAACTAAGTGGCAAATCAGAATTGGAACTTAAGTCTGTCTGACTATAAGTCCTATATGGTATATTATATCTCACAGTTGCCTCTCAAACTCCAAAAGGATGCACAGTGTTTACTTTGTTTCACACCAGCAATGGGAATGGTTTTTGCACACTCCTCTAGTCTCTGACTAGTCTGCCCATACCTTCTACACTGTGCACACAATTGCAAGACAAGAAGCTAGAATTAAAAGGAAGAGCTGTGGCCATGGAATGAAAACAAACAACAACAACCAAAAAAAAAAAACAAAAAACCTGGCAGGCCTAGTCAGAAACTAAACTCATCAATACTGTATGTTAACCAATTGAATCTATGAGCTGTGTGTTATTACTGAACATCCGGTGGGATTGCTAATATTTTTCAAAATTTGCATGTAATTAACACATTTGTCCTCTTCCAGATCATGATTCTTACCTTTATAACAGAAGTACCAGCTCTGGAGAGAGGACTGTGAATCTGGGCTGCAGCAGCCATATTGGCAATAGTATTGAGATGGTTCATCTGATTCATTGCCATGGCAACTGATGCAGGAGGTAAGCTGACTGGAAGTAGGGGATGAGGCATCATCATAAACGGCAGATCCAGCCCTAAAACAGACAATGTATGTTAAATTTGTTATATTATGAGTCTATAAAATAGTTTGTAAAAAGGCATCTAAATTCATTTTTGTTGGATTTTTTTAAATCAAATTTTATTGTATTATCCTATCTCTTTGGGCCATTAATAGTACATATGGTATATCATACTGTTTAATAATTTTTAAAATCCTCCTATTCCATATGTTTTTATTTCAGAATATTATGGGGGTACAAACATTTGGGCTACATATAATGACTTTTAATTATAAATATGCTTTGTTCTTGTTTTCACTCCCAAAATATTTATAGTATGCAATCTTTTTTCCCATAAAAACCAACAAAAATCTTTCAGCCAAACATCATTGCATTTAAAAAATAATAACTTTCTTTTTAATCATTATTTTTTCTCATTCAATTAAAACATTATAATGATAATCTATTGATATCTTGATAATTTTGAGCTTAACATTTTCTTTAAAAGACATAATGGAGGTACTGGTAAGGTAGGATGTAGATTCTCTAAACTTCAGAATTATTGAAGAAAACAAGCCTTGGAATATATTATATCCTTTTAAATATAAATCTCTGAAATGAATGCTTATAGCTCTAATTTGAAGTCTTTGTCAATAAAGAATAACTTCCCTACCAAAATATCAACCCCTTTAAGAGTTTAATAACAAATATCAATAGTGTTGAGTAGGAATTCCATTTGTTTTCTTATGCAAGTTGAAGTAACTTTTACATATTTGAAACATCTTAAAGAAGATATTTAAAGATTTTGAAAATATCTTTCAATTATCAACCACATTCCATTTGTGGTAGCCACAGATACGTAATCATGTAAGAGGTAACAGACTGAAATAGTTGTCTACTTATCCCTTATCAGGTTGGGATTTGTGAGAGGAAAGGCCTTTGAGCAGAAGCTAGGGAAATTAGCCTAACATTATGAATGTTAACATGACTATAAGTAAACCATAGCACTTTACAATGTATTTTATTTATTTATTTATTTTTTACAATATATTTTAAAATATTGCCTCTACAGTAATCATGCCCTATTTTGGACAGAAGCCCAAAAACCACTTATCTTTAATAGATGTTATACATCCTTGCTTATAATTTTTCTAAATTATTATAGACTACAGAAATTCTATGATGGGCAACATTTATGTTGATCCTACATAAAATTATCAGTTATTAGTAACAGGCCTTTTATTTCTTTTTGTCATCCCTTTAATTTTTCTTGTTTCCCATATCATAATGGAAAAAGAGAACATCTGTGAATCTATAGGAAGTATATTCAAAGGGCCCCTAAATCTCATTCCTCAAAACAACAATGGTAGCAATACAAACATTCAAAACATGTTTTTTTAGGACAAAATTTTCCCCCACTGTGTGATTTGTCTTTTCATTCTCTCAACAGTGTTTCACAGAGCAGTTTTCAATTTTAATGAAGTCCAATATTAATGGAGGTTAAAAGAAAAAAAGTGGTGTTAATTTATTTAAGGTCCATCTCCTGATTTCAAATATAATGGTTGATTTAAAGCTGTTAACAAGAAAGTGCAAAGGCAGCACAAGGCAATGAAATACACTTCCAGATAAGATAGGTCTCATACGACACTAAAGTAATCATCTCAATTAAAGGAATTTCTAAATAAAGAATACATCAGTAAGCCATCAGTTTTCTGATGAAGATAGCCACAAAATGCAGTATTATCAGCATCCGATAAAGGGCTGATAACAAGAATCTATCTAGAACTTAAAAAAATTCAACAAGAAAAAACTCAAACAACCCCATTAATAAATGGGCAAAGGAAATGAACAGAAACTTTTCTAAAGAAGACAGAATAATGGCCAGCAAACATAAAAAAATGCTCAACATCTCTAATCATTAGAGAAATGCAAATCAAAACCACAATGAGATATCACCTAACCCTAGTGAGATTGGCCTCTATCAAAAAATCCCAAAACAACTGGCGAGGATGAGGAGAGATCAGAACATTCTTACACTGCTGGTGGGACTGCAAATTAGTGCAACCTCTGTGGAAAAGAATTTGGATCCATCAATAGCACTATTAGGCATCTACCCAAAAGAGCAAAAGATATTCTATAATAAAGACATCTGCACCCAAATGTTTATGGCAGCACAATTCACTATCACAAGGATGTGGAAATAACCCAAGTGCCCGTCAATTTATGAGTGGATTATTAAAATTTGGTATATGTATACAATTATAAGAAACGACAGTGATCTAGCACCTCTTATATTTTCCTGGATTGAGCTTGAGCCCATTATCCGAAGTGAGGTATCACAAGATCAGAAGAATGAGCTCCACATGTACTCGCCATCAAATTGGTACTGACTGATTAACACTATTGTGCTCACATGGTAGTAATATTCTCTAGGGATTAGGGGATTGGAGCAGGGGTAAACGCACAACTAAAGGACATGGTGAGCATTGTAGAGGGGAAGGGCATGCCTCTAACCCTCACTTGGGTGAGGCAAAGACATAAAATGTAGCCAAAATGTTTGTACCCTCATAATACCCTGAAATAAAAAAATCGCAGTGTTATCAGAATTACACAAGAATAAAAATAACCCTAGAAACTGAAATTCTGCATGGAATTATGGCTCATGATCTTTAAATCTTTTTTCAGAGCAATCAACCAAACCAGACATATCAGGTATGAAACCTCTTTCCTGGGATTATTAATTTATCAGAGAACCCTAACATAAAGCGTATAACACTGAATTCAAAATGGCCTTCCCCATCATCTTATATTTATTTTATTGTTACAAATTTTATTTTAAATTATGAATTATAATTGTATATATTTATGGAGTACAAAGTGATGTTATGATATAGGTATATAAGGTGTGATGATTAAATCAATCTAATTAACATATCTATAACCTCAAATAATTATCATTCTGGAGGACATTATGGTAAATGCAATAAGTCAGGCACAGAAAGACAAATATAGCATTATCACACTTATATGTGGAACCCACTCCCTTTTAAACCAAAAGTTTGTTTTTAGTTAGCCTTCCAAAATTACTTAGATGCATATGCATTTTATCATGTACTCATCATATAGCTTATGCTGTAATGATGAGATATTTTATAACATATATTAAGTTAATCACTATTTATCTTTCCCTAAAACCCTCACTTTATGCTTAACATAGTAACAGCCACCAATGGCCTAAATAGGTTCTATATATAAGGCTCTCATTTACCACAAAGTCAAGATAATTACAGACTTCAGTCCTTCTTTGTGTACACAGTGCTTCAGTGGCAAATTGATCAAACTGTAAATGAAAAGTGGCCATCAGTGTCTCCCTTTACTTTTCAAATGCTTGTTCAATTTACATATCCCTTAACAGTGTAACAATCTTTCCTCATTCTCCAAGGATTTTCAGCATCACCCAGATGCCATCTGGCCACATCAAGAAATATGCATAATTAAAGTCCAATTGGCATGCAAAGTAAATGTAAACTACTAAAAGACTTTAACAACCAGTTGAATGTTTAAAAATATAGTTCATCAAACATTTCAAATGACAATGAAGGACTTAAAAGTCACACTTCCAAGTCATGACCTGCAATAACTAACCTCAATTGACTATAATGCCCTGCACTCTAAAATTTAATATTTACATTACAGGCCAGTTTAATAGTCACCCACCTGAGTTCCACATCCAAAGTATATGCAAATACTGAATTATGTAATTGAACCTTTTCCCAAAGCTGAAAACATTAAATTAAAAGTCAACAATAGTACACAACATTCCAGCAATCTGGCTCACTTAGTCACATGCCAAATATATACACAGCCCTAATTGTATGGTAATGAAGACAAATGCTGTTCTAAAAATCACCAAAATGGATCATCTCTTTCCTGTCAACCTCAAGGACATTATACAAGCTACTGTAAGCATCATTTTTAATGCATCCTGGTATTCCAGCGACTCCTATACTTTTTTACATAAGTGCACAGTACCACCTCCTCCTAGCCATGAAGGGCACAAACTTCAGTAATCCTCTAATTCTTCCCCTAAATCCCACATTGATTTGCTTTCAAAGTCATGTTGATTTCTATAATATCTTCCCATTTCTACAGTGACTGCCAGGCATCAGTCACCTCACACCACTACTCTGTCTTCCTAAGTGGTCTTTCTGGGGCTTTTCATTTGTCTTTCCACTCCAATTTTAAGACTTCCAGTGATTACTTACTACTTCCAGAATAAAATACAAATTGTTTTATTTCATCATAAATTACCTTTCTAGTTTTGATATTTCGTTACGTTCCTCTGTGTATGCTCCACGGAACTATATATATGCAGTTCTCTACAGTTTGAATTCACCTTAGCCTTCACTCATGTTGATGCCTCTGGAATATGCCCTTCTAACCTGATTTATTTCCCTATGGTAAAAGTTTCCCTCTTTTTAAAAAAAAAAATTAGCAGACTATTTTTAGAGCAGTTGTAGGTTCACAGAAAAACTAAGCAGAAATTATGGAGAATTTCCTTTTACCTCCATTCTGCCAGCGCTTATTACCCCTCTTATTAAATCCTGTATTAATATGGCATATTATAACAATTGACAAATTAATATTGATACCTTATTATTAAATAAAGTCCACAGTTCATAGTAGAGCTCATTTTTTGTTTTGTACACTTCTATGGGTTTTCAGAAATGCATAATATTATGTATCCACCATTATATTATCAAACAGAATAGTTTCACTATGGTAAAAATCCTCTGTGCTCTGCCTGTTCATCTCTCCCTCCTCCCTAACCTCTAATCATTTTACTGTCTCTATAGATTTGCATTTTACTGAATGCCATATAGTTGGAATCATACTCTATTTAGCCTCTTCAGACAGGCTTTTTTCACTTAGCAATTTGCATTTAAAGTTCATCCAAATCTTTTCAAGGTTGATAGCTCATATGTATTTATTGCTAAAAACTGTTCATGGTATGGATGTATATACTACAGTTGGTTTAATCATTCACCCATATAAGGATACCTTGGTTGCTTCTAAGTTTTAGCAATTATGAATAAAGTTGCTATAAACTTTGGTATGTAGGTTTTTGTGTGGAAATAAGTTTCTAATTCATTTGGATAAACAGGGAAGACCATGTTTAGCTTTGTAAGAAATAGCCAAAATGTTTTCCAAAGTGGTTATACCATTTTTCACTCCCACCAGCAATTAATTCAAAGTTCCTATTGCTCCAAATCATGTTTGACAACGGATGTCAACAATTTTGGATTTTAGGTGTTGCAGGGATATTTTGTTGTTTAAATTTGCAATTCCCAATGACATACGATGTTGACACATTTTCATATGTTTATTGGCCATCTATATATCTTCTTTAATGAGGTGTCTGTTCAGGTCTTTTGGCCATTTTTTAACTGGGTTGTTTATTTCTTATTGTTGAGTTTAAGAGTTCTTTACAAATATTCCATCAGCCCCTTATCATATATATGTTTTGCGAAGATTTTCTCCCACTCATTGGCTTGCCTTTTCATTTTTTCAACAGTGTGTTTCTCAGAGCAGTTAAGTTTAATAAAGTCCAACTTATAAAATTTTTTAAGGATCATGCTTTTGGGAATACCTCTAACCCTTCTTAGGGAGAGGCAAAGAAATATAATGTAACCAAAATGTCAAAAAAACCAAAACCGTTTATCGAGTAGTGGGCAGGTGGAGGGGAGGGGAAGAGTGTATACTTACATAATGGGTGTGACACGCACCAACAGAGGGTTGACATGCTTGGAGCGCTGGCATGGGGGGCGGGGAGGGGGTTGACATGCTTGGAGCACTGGCACGGGGGGGCGGGGAGGGTTGTCAGGGGCAATGTATGTAATCCTAACAATATTTGTACCCCCACAATATAATGAAATTAAAAATTAAAAAAAAGGATCATGCTTTTGGTATGTATCTAAAAACTCACTGTCAACCTAAGATCACCTAGATTCCCTCTGATGTTATCTTCTAATAGATTTAGAGTTTGCAATTTACATTTAGGTCCATGATCCATTTTGAGTTAATTTTTGTGAAGGGCATATATGGTCTGTGTCAGGTTCAGTTTTCTGCATGTGGACTTCCAATTGTTTCACTGTTAAGTTGTTGAAATAATTATGATCTCTCCATTGAATTGTCTTTGCTCCTTCATCAAATATTAATTGATTGTCTTTGTGTGGATCTATTTATAGGCTCTCTATCTGTTCTATTAATCTATTTGTCTACTCTTCTGTGAATACTACACTGTCTTTATCACTGTAGTTTTGTAGTAAATCATGAAGTAGTATAGTCCACTAACTTTGTTCTTCAATATTGTGTTGGTTATTTTGGGTTTTTTGCTTAGTATATTAGAATCAGTTTGTCAATGTCCACAAAATAACTTCCTTACATTTTGACTGGGATTGCACTGAATCTATAGTCAAGTTGAGAAGAACTGATATCCCAATGAAATGGAATATCTCTCCACTTAGATATTCTTTGATTTCTTTTA
This sequence comes from Cheirogaleus medius, assembly GCA_008086735.1. Classification (NCBI taxonomy): domain Eukaryota; kingdom Metazoa; phylum Chordata; class Mammalia; order Primates; family Cheirogaleidae; genus Cheirogaleus; species Cheirogaleus medius. The sequence goes on along the minus strand of VBSM01000568.1, from coordinate 9,520,139 downwards.
TCAGAGTTTTATAGTATTACTTCTGTGGATCCTATACATATTTTGTTATGTTTATGCTTAAGTATTTTAGTTTTTGTTGCTAATATAAATAATGCATTTTGAATTTCAAACTGTGATTGTTCATTGCTGGTATATAAGACATCAATTAATTTTAGTATACTGATTTTGTATCCTACAATCTTGATATAATCCCTCATTAGTTCTAGAAGACTTTTTTATGAACTCTTTGGAATTTTTTACATAATAATGTCATATTTGAACAAAGACAATTTCGTTTTTTCATAATCTGTATAAATTTATTTCCTTTTCTTGTCATATTGTATTAACTAGGACCTCCAGTACAATGATACATAAGAGTGGTGAGAGGGGACATTCTTGTCTTATTCCTGATCTTAGAGGAAAAGCATCTAGTTTGTCACCATTAAGTATCATGTTAGCAGTAAGCTTTTGTAAATGTTCTTTTGCAAGTTAAAGCAGATCCTCTCTATTCTTATTTTCTAAAAATTTTTATTATGAATTAATATTATATTTTGTCAGATGCTTTTTCAGCATCTAGTGGTAGGATCATATAATTTTTCTTCTTTAGGCTACTGATGTGACAGATTACATTAACTGATTTTAGAATGTTGAACCAGCCTTGCATATCTGGAATAAATCACACTTGGTCGTGGGGTGAAATTCTATTTATACATTGTTTTCTTCAATTTGTTAATATGCTGTTAAGGATTTTTATATTATGTTCAGAAAGATATTGATCTGTAATCTCTCTTTCTTGTGCTGTCTTTCTCTGGTATTTTGGTAATTCAAGTCTCATAGAATGAGTTAGGAAATATTCCTTCTGTTTCTATTTTCTGGAAGAGATTGTAGATGATTGATATATTTTCTTTCTTAAATGTTTGGGTAGAATTCATCTCTGAACCCATCTGGGCCTGGTGCTTTCTATTTTGGAAGGTTATTAATTATAAATTCAATTTATTGAGTGTGTATACATATATATATAAATTTTCAAATTATTCAGATTATTTTTTCTTATATGGGTATTGGTAGATTATACTTTTTAAGAAATTGGCTTATTCCATTTGGGTGTGGGCATAGATTTGTTCAGAATATTCCTCTATTACCTTTTTAATGTCCATGGGATAAGTAGTGATGGTCCCTCTTTCTTTTCTGATATCAGTACTTTGTGTCTTTTTCTCTTTTTCTTAGTTATCCTGGCTAGAGGTTTATTGATTTTATTGGTCTTGTGAAAGAAACAGCTTTTGGTTTCATTGATTTTTTTTTGGCATTGATTTCTTTTTCAGTATCATCAATTTCTGCACTAATTTTTATCATTTCTTTTCTTTTGCTAACTTTAGATTTAATTTTCTCATTATTTTTAGTTTCTTCAGGTGGAAATTTAGGTTACTGATTTTACCTATTTCTTCTTTTTAATATATTAATTCAATGGTAAATTTTCCTCTAAGCATTGTTTTTGCTACATCCCACAAATTTTGATAAGTTGTATTTTAATTTACTTTAAAATACTTTTAAATTTCTCTTCAGGGCTCTTCTTTGATGCACATGTTATTCAGAAATGTACTGTTTAATCTCCAAGTATTGTTTGATTTTACAGCTTCCTGCTATTGATTTGTAGTTTAATTTCATTATGACTGAGAGCATACTTAGTATGATTTATATACTTTTAAAGGTGTTAAAGTGTATCTTATGGCCCAGAATGTGTTCTATCCTATGAATGTTCCATATGTATTTAAGAAGAATATGTATTCTTCTTCTGTTGGATGAAGTATTCTAAAATATTCACTAGATCCAGTTGATAGATGGTGTTGTTCAATTCAAGTATCCCCTTTCTGCTGGATCTGCCTATTACTTATAGATGGCTGTTGATGTCTCCAACTTTAATAATGGATTCAACTATTTTTTTCTTGGAGTTCTATAAGTTTTTGCCTCACATATTTTGATGTTCTGTTGTTAAATTCAAACACTTTGAGGTTTATTGTGTCCTGTTGGAGAACTGACCCCTTTATCATCATGTAATGCTCCTCTTTATCCCTGACAATTTTCATTGCTCTGAAGTTGGCTTTGTGTGAAATTAATATTGCCATTCCAGTTTTCTTTGATTACTTTAGCATTGCATATATTTCCCTATCTCTTTACTTTTGATCAATCTCTGTCTTTATATTTAAAGTTTCATATAGACAACATATAGTTGGGTCTTGTTATGACATTCTCTGAAATGTGTTGGTTTTGCTTTGCACAACACATGATTTTATAGAAATGGTATTCACGTTTGAGTAAAGGCAAAAAGTGCTGACAATCGAGGTGGCTAGAACAATAGCCATTCTCTTGTAATTGGTGTATTACACAATTCACATTTAAAGTGAATATTAATATAATTGAATAACTACCTTCCATATATGTTACTGTTTTCTGTATGTTGCCCTTGTTATTTTTTAAAAATTTTTCCTAATCCTCCACAATTTTGTTGCCTTCTCTTTTTAATTTTTTTTAATTTAAGAATATTATTGGGGTACAGCACACATTTTGGTTACATATAATAACTTTGCCTCTTCCAAGCCAGGGCTACAAGTGGGCCCTTCCCCCATACGGTGGACTTCACATCCATTGGTTGTGAATTTACCCACTCCTCCACCCCCACCTGACCGGCACACAATGAATATTATTTCCATGTGAGCACCTTAATGTTGATCAGCTAGTACCATTTTGATGGCAGGTACATGTGGTGCTTGTTATTGCAATCTTGTGATCCTTCATTTTGAAGGATGGGCTCAAGCTCTATCCAGGATAATATAAGAAGTACTAGTTCACTATTATGTTTGTAGTTCAGTAGTATTCCATGGAATACATATATCACATTTTATTAATCCACTCATATATTGATGGACACTTGGGTTGTTTCCAAATCTTTGCAGTTGTGAATTGTGCTGCCATAAACATTTGAGAGCAGATGTCTTTATTATAGAATGTCATTTTTTCCCTTTGGGTAGATGTATAGTAGTGAGATTGCTAGATCAAATGGTATTTCTATTCTTAGCTCTTTGAGATAACTCCAAATTACCTTCCATGAAGGCTATACTAATTTGCAGCCCCACCAGCAGTGTAAGAGTGTTCCAATCTCTCCACAAGCACACCAGCATTTATTGTTTGTGACTTTTTGATAAAGGCCATTCTCAGTGGAGTTAGGATATATCTCATTGTGGGTTTGATTTGCATTTACCTGATGATTAGAGATATTGAGCACTTTTTTATATGTTTGATTACCATTATTCTGTTTTCTTTTGAAAAGTACCTAAAAATTATTTTTTTGAAAAGATAAACAAAATTGACAAACCTCTTGCTAGATTGAGAAGAACTAGAAAGTATAAAACTGCAATATGCTCAATTAGAAATGAAAAAGGAGAGGTCAGTACAGACATCATGGAAATACAAAACATTATCTTGGAATACTATGACAATCTATATGCCCCCAAAATACAGAATGTGGAGGAAATGGACAAATCCTTAGAAACACACAACCTCCCTAGGCTTAATCAGGAAGAAACAGAATTCCTGACCAGACCAATATCAAGCACAGAAATTGAAGCAGCCATTAAAAATCTTCCATCAAAAAAGAAAGGAAAAGAAAAAGGTCCCAGACCAGATGAGTTCATACCTGAATTTTACCAAATTTACAAAGAAGAACTCATACCTATACTACAGAAATTACTTCACAATATTGAGAAGGACAGTATCTTCCCCAACTCATTCTCTACGAAGCCAATATCGCCTTGATACCAAAGCCAGGAAAGGACACACACACAAAAGAAAACTACAGATCAATATCCCTCATTAATATGTATGCAAAAATCCTCAACACCACCTTAGCAAAGCTAATGCAATAGCACATCAAAACAATAATTCATAATGAACAGGAGGGCTTTATCACAGAGATACAAGGATGGTTCAACACATAAATTTCATTTATAAATTTATAAATGAAATTCACCACATAAATAAAAGCAAGAGCAAAGACAATATGATTCTCTCAGTACATGCACAAAAACAATTTGACAAAATCCAGCACACTTTTATGATAAAAACTCTTAACAAAATAAGTATAGATGGGACATACCTTAAAATTATTGATGGGCACCTGAGCTGTTTCCACAACTTTGCAATTATGAACTGTGCTGCTATAAACATTCGAGTGC
>VBSM01000568.1:9498718-9512556 GCA_008086735.1 Cheirogaleus medius | reverse complement strand
CTGTTTGGTGAACATACCATGTATACTTGTAAAATATATTTTCTACAGGTTTTGTTCACTGCTCTTAGCTATCAGAGGGCCATGCAGGAAGCGTCTTTCAGGCACCATGAGTTGATTTTTGTGAGAGGTGAAAGGTGCAGATCCTGTTTCAGTCTTCTACTTGAGGCTATCCAGTTTTCCCAGCACCATATATTGAATAAGGATTCTTTCACTCAAGGTGAAAGAACCAGGTAACCCCACAATATTTTAAATAAAAAATAAACTTCATATCATATAATATTTATAAATTTTCTATCATTCATTTTATTTGCCCTTTCTTAACATTTTATTTTGTATTTGACATTTTACGCTTTAGATTATAACATCTTTAACTACTTCGGTACCACGCTCACCGGCTGTGAAACCTTGCCCACAACTGGCACTCATAGTTCCCAGGATAGTTTGTGCTGTGCATTGATGACGAATCCGTTTTGCTCTTGTGTGATGAAGAAAGCTTTAAAGCACTGAAAGCTTGTTTTACTTTACAGGCAACTTTAGGAAAATAACTATAATAACTCCTACTAAGGACTTGTTAAAAGGTCACAGATTCGTAGTAACTTATTAGCTGAACGTACACACTGCCACTGCAGAGATAAAAGCTGTAAAAGTAAAAGCTTTTGGCTGTCGACTAAAGTCGACGCTTGGCTGTGCGCCTTCATATCACAGCTGTTGGCTAAAGTCGATGCTTGGCTGTGCGTGTTCATCTGTGGCTGTCGACTATAGTCGACGCTCATACCAAAGTGGTTAAAGTAAGATTTCATAAATTATTTTTGTATGTTAAATAACTGGTGAATTTCACTAAGATGTGTGCCATTATATTAAAATATCTTATACTTTTTCTGTTGCCTTAATCCTAGAATTTAATGGAAGAATGATAGTCTGAAGGAAAAGACTAATGAAACTCTCTCCAAGATGTCCTGTTTATACAAAAGGTAATATTTTAGCCAAGTAATATATACAATACCTGCATTACTACAGGAAGATTTCTGAGTCTTTAAAATTCCTAAAAACATCATCTAAACCTTAATTGTTATACATTAGCTATAGTGTGATTGCTAATAATGCTTATAATCTATATAGTATTTGTTGTAAATGCAATTCACTGTTAACAGCTATTCCTTTACTATTCTTAGCCCTCACAATAACCTTAAGTGGGTATATTTTTATCTGTACTTTTTAGTTGTGGAAACTGAGACTTGGGAATGTCAGGTGGCTTTTCCAAAGTAAAATAGTGATGCAGAATTCAAATGATGTGGAATTCAAATACACCTTTATGTGACTCTAGGCAACATTCTTAACTACTCTGCTACATAGCCTCCCATTTACCTCTAGTCTGTGAATCCCACACTTTGAAATGAGTTCCTTTTAATCTTTCCTTCTGATTTCAAATTGTTAAACCTCAGTGAGGACAAATAAAGTAAGTCCTGCCAGACCAAGGTGTCTAGTATGTCTTAGATGGTATTTTTCTCAACACACTCAGTTTTTGGAGGACAGTATACATACTATTGGTTAGCAGGTGGTTCTGCTGCAGTGGATTGAGGGTAGGAGCACCTGCAAGGCCTGGCTGGCCAGCTAGGGCTGCATGAGCAATTCCATGTTGGGGTCCAGGAACAGCAAGAGGAGACTGCATCTTATCTTTATCCCAGGAGGATTCACTTCCACCTAAAAAAAAAATACATATGAACAGATTTGATTTGACAACTTTCCATGAGAAGACTTTTTGAATTCCTTTTTTTTAGGGCTGTAATCATTAATATCACCTCAGAAAATTATTATTGAACACAGGTAACTTACTTTTATGATGATTTCAAAACTTTCAATAGTTTAGAGATTTGTTCTACCTGTGGGAAGACTAGACCATTCTCACTAATAATATAGATCCTCTTGCCTTACTGGTAGTCTCAACAAACCTGAAATCATAATGAATAGATAATTTATGGAAGTGCTTATATGTTGAAAGCCTTTACATTAACACCACTGTTTTCCATTCCAAACATCTATCATCATATGCTATATTTTAAAGAATAACAGTGCTGTTCACTCAAAAAAGAACACATTTATTTATAAGAGCATGATAACATGCAAATATACATGGTAAGAAACAGAAGAATCACTTATTTCCTTCTCAGATTCAACCTACAAAGAAGCAAATCTAGTCATACACAACATACTTTTGTACAGAATAAGCTGGATAAAACAGGAAACCATGGCTTCCAACTTGAAATTGTACTTTACTTTGATCATCCATGCTAGAACATGAAGTGTGCTTAAGTGTAGACTACTATATTATCATGATCTCCAATGGCATAAATATTTCTTCTGGCACTTAGCATACTGTGGGGGTAGAACCATTTCTTAAAACCATATAGGAAAAAACACAAAATTATTTCCAGGATAGGAGAATACTTTAAATAGAGGAGTAAAGGATTAAATACAATCACTGCAATGGTAGATTGCCTGGCTTTAGAAAACAGAATAGTTGTGTGGGCAGCTTCATTTATTTTCCTGATGTGCTTCATTTATTTAGGGCTCAGTGGTTCTGCCCCATTCTCATGATGGGATTGTGACATTAGCATCTTCACCTGCCTTGCACTATCCCATTTGCTGTCTCAAACTTCAACCCTGTTTTGTGTGGGGTTTATACGTGGGACCCTTGGACACTCTGTAAAATATGTACATTTACTGATTTTTTTAAAAAAAGGTAGAAAAATCAACATACTTATGTTTCCAATATTCAATATTTTAGTTATTTTCACTTCTCTGAGTTTCCTCCCAGGCTTTGTTGTATGGATACCCATTTTTACATTGTAAACACTCTGCCATGTTGTTTCATGTATAATATTTAAAAAGCATAATAGCTACATGGTAGTCTAAGTTAATGTACTAAATTTATTAAATATTTGATATTAAGTTTGTTTTAAATTGTCACTATTATAAATTACATTATAACAAAAACACTAATTTGCATTATTTCCTTAGAATAAGTTAATTCCCAGAGAGGGATTTCTAGGTCGAAGGGGATAAACAGTTTTATACTTTCACTTTCAAACAACACATTTGCAGGGAAAAAAAAAAACTATTTTCAGAGTTGGAGATATTATTTATTTATTTATTTATTTATCTTTTCCAGCATATTATGGGGGTACCAATGTTAAGGTTACCTATGTTGCCCTTGCTCCCCCTGGGACTCAGAGCTCCAAGTGTGTCCATCCCCCAGTTGGTGTGCATCACACTCATTATGTATGTATATACCCATCCCCTCCCCCCTACTTGCCCAACACCCAATAAATGTTATTCCTATATGTCCACTTGTGTGTTGGAGATATTTTAAGGAAAATTTTTCAGGCCTGTTTGATATTCTCCTCAAGATTTAAATTTTATTTAAGTAAATGACCTTCTAGAATCTCTGAGAGGATTTTTAAACCTTTGTACCCACTCATCCACTCTTACTCCAGGTCTGAGAATCTACCTCCTCTTCAAGACTCTTTCAAGCCCCTTTGTGGCTAAGTTGATCATGAATCAAAACATGGGAGTATTGACAAGTCTCCAACTAAGTGAGTTGAGACAAGTAAATACCAGATTATCCAGTGTTATATGTAAACATTGAGGGGTATCTGGCCCTGCCTATGTTGACAAAGTTTTTCCAACCAAATGGGGAAGTAATTAACTGTTCAGTTCCTGGTGTATGTCATTCAGTTAAGATGCATGAAAATTTAGAAGGTAGGAAATTTGGTTGAATTTGATAGACTGGCTTAATAGACCATAAATCAATCCATTGATCATGTTGAAGTTTGGTATGTTCATTGAGAACATGCAACACTCCTATGATTACATCAATTGTTCTCTCTTTTCATCTAGATATTTGAGGTTGTACAGTCACTGCCTAAGATCAGGGGGTAATTTATTGCTTGGTGCACTGACATAATTTAGCATTTACAAATTTGAAATTCCAATTAAAATAAATAAGACATTGTTATGCTGTAATGAAGAAGGATGGTGGGAGGAAGAGAGTATCTTAATAAACAATAAAAACAAACACATTGCAACACTGAGAATTCATTATAATAACATTGGACAAATAAATATGATTAATACCAGAAGATGCAAAAATTTGAAATATCAATTGCTAAGGAAAAACGGAACCACTCCATCATTTCAGCACTATATTCAAGATATGAATTACCTCACCATTACAGAACAGTAATTTGTAAAATAATGAGCAAAAAATTGACAAAGAAAGATATATGTAGAAGACACAAAATTGTACCATATAATATTAATATGTTATTGCACTATCACAGCAACAACCTATTGCACTATCACAGCAACAGCATACAGCAATACTAGAGCTGAGACTATATTAATATTTATTTTATAAATTGAAAACCTTTTAGTCTACAGTTAATATTAATAGTATATTTGGCATAAATCTAACGTTTTATACATCATATATTCCAAATACACTTGAATAGAAATGTTGTTAAAACCTCATTAACGGATTCCAAAGTTTTTGTGTGCTTTGGATGAACTTTTTCTCACAACTCTCACGTTTGTTGACTACTGGGTGAATGGTAGAATGAAGGTAGTTTCCAGTTGTTTCCATATTCACTGAGTATGGATATAATATACTATCTTGCACTCTAAGGGTAATTGTATATGAAACAAGTGGCTGAGGAGTGTGGAACATTCTTGATATTTGGATTAGGAGGCATTAATTCTCTGAACACATTTTTGTCTCTTGATCTAAAACTCTTACCATTTTTAAGTGTATAAAATTGACTTATGACTCAATCTGGAATGTTTGGTGGTCCAAAATATTACATTGTACTATGCTCCTTTGTGAAGATGCAATAACACCCACTATCCTCAAAGCTAACAAAGTATTAGGTTATTAAGTATGAAATGTCCAATTTACTTAAGTACTAAGTTTGACAGTTGATATCTCTGATATTTTACTTTGACACATCTTGTTTTATTTATATTATGAATGTACAGCCACATTCTTTCAAATGTATGGTTTAGCTTATGATTATCTTTCAACTTTTTAAGGGTAATTTTGTGAAACTATGGATAAGTCTAAAATTCATGTTATTTTCAAATATGAGTTCTGTTATGGAACCAATGCTGCACAGACTGCTCGAAATATCAACAAAGTATTTGGGAAGGATGTTACTAATGAATGCACAGTACATCAATGGTTTGAGAAGTTCCATTCTGGTGATTTTAATCTTGAAAATGAGCCACATGGGCAACCTGACACCAAGATGGATGATGATGAGCTGAAACCTGTAGTGGAAGCAACTCCATCTCAATCTACATGTGAATTAGCAGCAAGGTTTGATGTTATTATTCCAATAATATTGGGCCATTTAAAAAATCTGTAAGGTAAAGAAGCTGCACAGATGGGTTTCACATGAATTAAATTAGCATCAGCAGAGAAATCATCTCCATGCTTGCCTTTCATTGCTGTCACGACATAACGGTGAACCATTTCTACACTGTATTGTGATGTGTGATGAAAAATGCATTGTTTTTGACAATTGCAAGCATTCAGCACCATGGCTGGATAATGACGAAGTGCCGAAACACAGTGTAAAACTGAATATTCATCAATAAAAGCTAACAGTGTCTGTTTGGTGGTCCAGCGTTGGCATTATCCACTATGGTTTCATGAAACCTGGTCAATCAATTACAGGGGATGTCTACTGCAACCTGTTGGATGCAATGATGAGGATGCTTGTAATTAAGCAACCTAGACTGGTTAATGGAGACAGGCCGATTCTCTTGCAAGACAACACTGGACCACATGTCACACAAACAACACTGCTTAAACTACAGAAGCTCCACTTGGAAACTCTATGTCATTCACTATATTTACCAGAGCTTGCACCAACTGACTACCACTTCTTCCAGGCTTTGGACTACTTCTTGCCAAGAAATATATTCAATTCTCAATGAGCTGTGGAAAACACCTTTCCTGATTTCATTGTCACTCGATCTCCAGGTTTCTTCGCTGCTGGTATAAACAAGCTACCATTAAGATGGCAAAACTGTGTCAATATCTTAGGTTGCATACTTTAGTTAATTGTACTGCTTATTTTTTGATATATAATAAACTACACTTTTGATTTGAAATCAGATGTTTCATATTTAATGACCTAATTATTATTTTTTTAGTAATCTAATCTACCATCAGCTTTATTTTTTTAATAAAACTACTAAGTAGAAGGCTTGGATATCCATCTTCTTTTTCCAATCTATCTCCCTGTCTATCTATCGCTAAATACATTACTTAGCTAGGGCTGCCATAACAAAATACCACAGACAAGAAAGCTTAATAAAAATTTATTGTCTCACAGTTCTAGAGGTCAGAAGTCTAAGATCAAGGTTTTGGCAGGCTTGATTTCCCCTGAGGCCTCTCCTTGGTTTGCAGATGGCTGCTTGTTCCCTGTGTTCTCACATGATCTTTTCTCTGTGCCAGTTCACCCTTGGTGTCTCTTTTGTATTAAAACCCCCTCTTATTATAAGGACTCCAAATCAGATTATATTAGGACCCACCCTAAGCCTCATTTTGACTTAGTCTCCTCCATAAAGGATCCAAATATAATCACATTCCAAAGTAAATGGGAGTTAGGGCTTCAACATATGAATATTAAGGTAACATAATTTACCTACATACCTTTTACTGAACCAAATGATACTAGCTTTGCAAGGAAATTCCTTCAGTAAAGAGGAGAAAAACTGGGTAGCATTTTCAACAAGGCATGTCTAAGAGGCCAAGTAGGCACTGGGTTTGGGAAAATAGAGAAACCTCATTAAATCTTTAATTCATGAAATTTCATATCAAGTATATACCTAATACAATACATTCCTAAATATATAAAGTCAATGTAGAAAATGCAGCATATACTCAAGAATTGAATAATGATTTGAGCTTTTCCGTATCAACCACTTATCACTATTTTAGCACAATATTTAATAAAACTAAAGTGATGCCAATAAACAGTATCTGACAATAAGCAGTCTGACAATAAACTGTTACTACATTAATACTGTAGCTCATTAATTTAATCCCAACCTTCCCAATGAGAAAGATAGAGAGAACTGCATTGTTGATAAGATCATATCTAGTAAGGATACATATTCTTAGTTAGAATCAGTGTAAGAACAATAAAGTGATAAACTAAGGATGCAAGTATTAATTTAACAAAGTATCTGACAAACTTATATTGCCTTAGTTAAAAACCCTTAAGTTTATAATTTAAAACTTTGCTTTAAAACTTATTATAAAATGTTAGACTTCTCAGAAGGTTGTTTATTTTTGCAGCTTTTTTTGTGGGATAAGTGGGCAGAAGGCAGAGAGCTCTGAATCATGGCAACTTTACAATAGAAACATGGAATTACACTTAGTAGAATGGGTTCCAGCTCTATCCAGGAAAATACAAGAGGTGCCATATCACCGTTGTTTCTTATAGCTGAATAATACTCCATGGTATACAAATACCACATTTTATTAATCCACTCATGTATTGATGGGCACTTCGGTTGTTTCCACATCTTTACAATTGTGAATTGTGCTGCTATAAACATTCGAGTGCAGCTGTCTTTTTTTAAAGAATGTCTTTTGTTCTTTTGGGTAGATGCCCGTAATGGGATTGCTGGATCAAATGGTAGTTCAACTTGTATCTCTTTGAGGTATCTCCATATTGCTTTTCACAGAGGTTGAACTAGTTTGCAGGCCCACCAGCAGTGTAGGAGTGTTCCTATCTCTCCACATCCATGCCAACATTTATTGTTTTGGGACTTTTTGTTAAAGGACATTCTCACTGGAGATAAGTGATATCTCATTGTTTTGATTTGCATTTCCCTGATAATTAGAGGTAAAAGACCGCTACAGGGAGAACTATGAAACACTGAGGAAGGAAATAGCAGAGGACATAAACAGGTGGAAAACCATACCATGATCGTTGGTCGGCATAATCAACATTGTTAAAATGTCTATACTACCCAAAGTGACCTATAGAGTCAATGCAATCCCTATTAAAATACAATCATCATTTTTTCACAGATATATAAAAAATAATTTTATGCTTCGTATGGAACCAGAGAAGACCCCGTATAGCAAAAGCAATCCTAGGCGAAAAGAACAAAATGGGAGGCATCCATTTACCAGACTTCAAACTATACTACAAGGATACAGTAATTAAAGCAGCTTGCGACTGGCACAATAACAGGGACATTGACCAGTGGAACAGAACTGAGAACCCAGATATAAAACTATCCTCATATAGACATCTAATCTTTGACAAAGCAAACAATAACAGACACTGGAGAAAAGAATCCTTATTCAATAAATGGTTCTGGGAAAACTGGATAGCCACATATAGAAGACTGAAACAGGATCCACACCTTTCACCTCTTACAAAAATCACCTCATGGTGGATAACAGACTTAAACCTAAGGCACGAAACTCTAAGAATTCTAGAAAAAAACGTGGGAAATACTCTTATAGACATTGGCCTAGGCAAAGAATTTGTGAAGAAGACCCCAAAGGCAATCATAGCAACTACAAAAATAAATAAATGGGACCTGTTCAAATGAAAAAGCTTCTGCAGAGCCAAAGAAACTATCATGAGAGCAAACAGACAACCTACGTAATGGGAGAAAACATTTGCATGCTACACATCCGATAAAGGGCTGATAACTAGAATCTATTTAGAACTCAGGAAAATCAGGAAGGAAAAATCAAACAGCCCTATCAAAAAGTGGGCAAAGGACACGAACAGAAATTTTTCAAAAGAAGACAGAATAATGGCCAACAAGCATATGAATAAATGCTCAACATCTTTAATCATCAGGGAAATGCAAATTAATGTTTTAATTCACCAAAATTTCTCCTAACTATCACTCTCACACCTCCCATTCTTCCAAAATATCTAATAACAGAATGCTTACTACAGTCAGGTTTGTGAAGAACAATGGTAAAGATCATTATGATGTGCTTCAAACAAATTAGCACCAGTGTATAAGCCAAAAAAAAAAAAAAAGCCAAAGTGTTTAACATGGATGTATTAATTAAAGGAAACCTAGCTGCAAGCCTCTAAATACAAATACCAAATATCATTATTAACCTTAGCACTTGTTGTTAAGAATGAGTGAGGAAGCTAATAAAACATTGAGTGAAATAAAAGTGAAGGCTATCAAGATAATTTAGTCATTAGTCTTCATCACCTATCCATAGGGGTCCGTGATTGTCTTTATAAATGCATAAGCTACAATTTCTGTGGGCCTGAGTGGGTTGTGTGCAAAATTTTCACATTTTAAAAAAGATCTCTGTCTTCTGAACTCAACTTGGGCATGTCCTTTGAAGTTTTAGAGGAACAGTATAGCAGGAGGTGCTATTATAGATCGGATATCACAAATTTAAAAGCCACCTATTATGAAAAAATATAAGTTAGTTAAATTCAAAAGTGTGGGCTTGGATATTAAAAATGGAAATGTTTATAATAATCGTCCTTATGTTGAACCTTTCCTGGCTACAATAAAACACATAAGTCCTATTATTTAAAAATAAGGATCTAAATTGATCATGTGTCCAGTAATCTTATATATATGAACTAAAGTATAAACAGCCAAATGGGAAGCAGTCTATGTAGCATATGGCCTAAATCAAGCTTAATTTCTCATTCATAGAATCCTAAATGATTGCACATTGTTTGATGAATTTAAACAACGTGCAGCCTTTTGTAGTAGAAACATATTTAAAGTCATAATAAAACCATTAAAGGCTTCATTGTTTTTCTAAATAATAATATAGTATGTGTATGTGTATTGGGGAGAGGTGTACACACACATACATAGACATGAATTCAGGGTTTGATATTAATACAATCTAAAGTGCTAATACATAAATGGAAAACTGGGTGTGTGTGTGAAGTGTTACAATCTACAAGCTTTATCATATTGTACTTTTCACTGGTTTTCCTATATGCATTCAAACAATAGAATATTGAGCAACTTTCCAGATTGGTTCAGAGCAGTAGTAAAATACATGCACTGTATCTGGAATTTGAACTGGTATTGATAGAAAATAGATAGTAATTATTCATTTTAAAATGTTGAGAAGGTCTCTTAACTAGTTTGGCTTCCTTTTTGCTCTGAAATGTTGCCGAGGAACAGCCACATCACAGGGAAATAGGAGTTTCAAGTTTAGTCAGAGGTACAATAGTAGCTCATTGATGAGCCTCTAGGGCTGTACTCTCCAATAAACTAACCACTAGTCACATGTGGCTATTTAAATTTAAGTATTAATTAATTAAAATAGAATAAAATGGAAAATAATAATGCAATTATTTCAACTGGAAAGTCTTGAGTTCCTAATATGTATCAGGTACTATTCATAGGTACTGAGAATAGAGAAATAAAAGGCAGAGCCCTTGCCCTCTCAAAGATTCCTAAGTCTAATAAGTATCATTGACATCTCTTTACCCTTCACTCCCTGCTAAAGTGGTCACATTCCCTGGAATTGACTTTACATAGGTTTCCTTCCTATACCCACTATCGCTTGCCTTCACTTGACCCTTATTACTATCTCTCATTACTATCTCAAGAGCCTCTTAACTGGCTTTTGTACCACTAGGCTCTTCTCCTTCAACTGACCCTTGTCATTGAGGAGAAACTAAGCTATCACAAACAAAAGTTTAGAAAAGGTGGAGTATCAGAAAGGAGAAATAGAAAGCAGGGGAAAAACTAAACAAAGCAGTTTCCAGGAAACAAGGGAGAAATATCTTGATGGCATGAGCAAAATGTTTACATACAATAAACATTACTCAAAGGATTCCAAAATGTGTGCTAAGATTCTCTGTGAGAGTGTGGATGGACCAATATGCTCTACGACTATTGTATAAATATATCAGTATCACCCCACCCCAATAGGCAAAAAAAGCAAACCAACCAACCAAAAATTCTACAGTTTTATCATCACCATCATCCTAAAGAATCAGGAGCAAAGTCCAAAAGTTTCAAAACTTAGTTAGTAAATAAGTTTGTTTCTGGATTTAATAGGAACTCATTGCTTCAAAGTATACTTAATAATTTAAAAATTAAGTATTCACCACAGGATTACTCAAATAAATTGCACCTGACTCATATATCTTTCTAAGAGTTAGGCAGACATGTTTCACTAAGTAAATGTAAATCTTGAAACAAAATCCCAGTAGATTTGTTTCTAAATTAAAATGCTGGAACCTGTAAGCATTCTCTGAGTACTACATTCAGGCACAGTGGCTAAAAATCTGAACATCACATTACTGAGTTTTAAAGATTAGTTTAGATGTAGAAGGAATTAAGTAACATGTAATGAAGTTACAGTGCTCTCTTATATGACCTACTGAGTATGATGACAGGGTTGGAGAAACTCTTGAAAACTACTAGTTTGCATAATTTAAAAAATACACTGGTTAAAAGGAATTTTTCTCTAGACATAGGAAGAAACTGGGGTTTGCCTGCCATTATTTTGCAATTCCTAATGATAAACTTATCTTAATCACTCTCCTGTGAACCCCACAGCTTTTTAAATAGTCCTTGTATTTATCTTGGTATTATGTTGTGTTTTCTGGAGCCAGTTAAAAGAAAAGCCTTCAATTCCATATAAACTATATGCTGTGGCTAATACAGATACTTTTGAGTGTTTATGATAACATACTTTTTTGAAGTTTGAATTCATTTCTTCCTAATGTAAGTTTTACAAGTTGAAAGATCCTCAAAAACTAATATAAGTTCAAGTCAGTGAAGAATTTTCTTAACTGAATTTGTGTTCCTTCTGTCTTCCTTACTAGCATGTGGTCTGTCTAAATGATAAACATATTACCAAGTCACTTTGCAATAAATAATCATATAATACCACTATCTATCTTTTCCATTTTTTGTCTTATTTCTGAAATATTGAACAACTGCTGAGAATACATGCTAAGGATTTATTTTAAAGAACTAGTTCCTAGAATTCATAAACTGTGACATGTGCTCTTGTAAAATATACTTAAATTGGAGCTCCTTAAAGTGGGGTTATGCATATCCCAGAAAATATAAAAGACGATCTATGAAAGTACAAAAAAATATTAGAGTTTCAATTTCTATTTTATATGTTAACTAAAAAGTAAGTATGGCTGGCTGCAGTGGCTCATGCCTGTAATCCCAGCACTTTGGCAGGCCGAGGTGGGAGGATGACTTGAGGCCAGGAGTTCAAGACCAGCTTGGGAGATACAGTGAGACCCCATCTCTATAAAAAGTTAAGAAAAATTAGCTGGGTGTAGTGGCATGTGCCTGTAGTCCCAGCTACTCAGGAGGCCGAGGCAGGAGGATTGCTTAAGCCCAGGAGTTCGAGGTTGCAGTGATCTATGATGACAGTATTGCACTCTAGCTTGGACAACAGAGTGATATCCTGTCTCAAAAACAAAAGAAAAGTACATTAAGTGTCACTAATATTTAAGATATGGATTATCACTGATGTCTTCACCAGTCAAGTGTTAGGGGAATCTCAAGGAAGAGTGGGAGTTCTCAGCAGACCAAGTAGTTGACCTTTGGCAGCCCCAGTCTTCATTAACTCTGATCTCATTGTGATGTGCTCTATGTATGACCAATTGAGTGGATTTATAGGCTGATATTTATTTTTTAACTAAACTAGCTCTTTCTAAGTAGCCAACACAACACAACCTTAGACTGGAGATAATAATGCAAGCATAGGAGAACAATAAAATAGCAGAGCTGATACTTCTCCTACTCCTTGTAGGAACTCTGTCACTGTCATTAAGAGGTAAAATACTGGAAAGATAATCAGAATTGATGTATTAATCACATTGCTCTCAGTGATACTAATAATATAATTTAAAAGATTTTATTCCATTGATATAATAAATAAAATGCATTGGTTAAAATCTTGTTTTATAATCTTGGCCTAATGATTTAATTTCTATCTCACGTACATATGTGATATATGTATATACTCATAATTTAACTTAAGCATACTAAAAGAGCATGCTCATTATTTAACTGATGGGGTACATGAATAAAGGCTTTCAGACAACTACCTTAAATTAAAAAAATTAAAAGGGCGCACAAATTTAAATTTCTTTTCACAATCAGTCAGGAATTCTCTCAAAATATAAATTCATAATGTTACATTTTTACAACCTTCATTTTTATCTCTTTACTCACTAGATCTGTGGTCTACATACCTACTAATAACATAGTATTAGTTATTATTAGTTATTACTACTAATAACATAGTTTAAGTACCTTTTCTATTACAGTGTACATTTAACCAAATAAGTCATGCTTTTAAAGCTAATGAATTAGATTAAAAAGCAAAGGACAAGACTGGTCACATAGACTGAGGCAGAATAATTCTTCTTCTGTCTTTTTGTTCCCTCAGTGGATATAATACACATATATTAATATCATCCCTACAAGTATAAATACTTTACTGTCAGCATAATCCTTACAAAGAATTATTTAGGGGAAACTTAAAGTGGTTTCTAGACAATAGAATTAATTTTTCCCAATAAGTTGAAATAAAACCATTATGATCTTTTGTAGCAAATGGTGAGAGTTAATTATTACTCACACAACAACTTTTCTTGTTGGGATTTCAGCCTGTCTATTTGTATGCCTTGGATTACTAAGGTTAGAGTGATCTTACTGGAATGGCAGTTGACAGTGGCAAAGGTCTATGAAAGAAAGTGGAAGACAGAAACAGGTGCAAAATAGAGAGGTAAGGAATGTATCCTCCTCAAATCTTTTTT
>VBSM01000568.1:9485497-9498637 GCA_008086735.1 Cheirogaleus medius | reverse complement strand
CCTCCCAGAGTGCTAGGATTACAGGCGTGAGCCACCGCGCCCGGCCCCTCCTCAAATCTTTATAGCATAATGGAAAGAACATCAGACAGACCTGGAATTAAATTCTGGCCTCTCCACTTACTATTTATGAGCTTTGGAAAGGATACTAAAGCTCTTCAAGTATTGGTTTCCTAATATATAATATGAGGATAATAATATGTACCTGCCCTATGGTTGTTGTAAGCATTAAATGAAATAGAACATGTGAAACACTTAGCACAAGATCCGGACACGTTAAGCACTAAGTAAGTGTACGCCATTATCATTTAAAATATTTTAGACTATAAAAGACAATGTAAAGTGTTTTAGGTTATTAACTCCATTAATAGGATAACTATATTTTTAACATACTACCAATATAAGATGATAAAGACAGCTAGTGACCCCAAGAATTAAATAAATAAATCACAAATCTAAAACTCTATTACTCATTTATTTGCTTGGCCATATGCATTTTAACATGCTCTTAAAGTAAATTGTATAATCAGGTATGTTAAGGCGGAGGTACCCAACCTTTTTGGCATGAGGGACTGGTTTCATGGAAGACAATTTTTCCATGGACCAGGGTTGAGGAGGGTGGTTTGGGGATGATTCAAGCACATTACATATATTGTGCCACCCTCTTTGCTAATGATAATCTTGTATTTGCAGCTGCTCCCCAGCACTAGCATTACTGCCTCAGCTCCACCTTGGATCATCAGGCATTAGATTCTCTTAAGGAGCATGCAACCTAGGTCACTTGCATGCACAGTTTACAGTAGGGTTCGTGCCCCTATGAGAATCTAATGCTACTATTGATCTGACAGGGAGGTGGAGCACATGTGGTGATATGAGTGATGGGGAGTGGTTGTAAATACAGATGAAGCTCTGCCCACTGCTCACCTCCTGCCGTGCGACCTGGTTCCTAACAAGCCATGGACTGGTACTAGTCTGCACCCCAGGGGTTGGAAACTCCAGTGTTAAAACAATGAAAATAACTCCAGATATGGCTTTATTGGGATATTTACAACAATGTATCAAGTGGGTCAGCAGATGTAATTACTGCCAAGGCTTGCCAAGGATTTGAAATGTGTCCATTAATTCAGTAATTCCCAAACTGTCCATCAGTTGGTCATACTTAAAAAATATGTCTGTTACAATGTAGGTGAAAGAATCTTTTGATAATTATACGAACAATAAAATCTTTTTGAATAGGTAAATATTAATATATACTACAAACTTTTTTTTTAAAGATACCATATTAGCTAAATCAAACTCTGTCACAGAAGCAGATACAAGAAGCTGATAATGAAAATAGTGGGCATCTCAGAAAACATATTAACATATATACATATACATATATATGTACATATATTCATAAAACAACTGAGTGCATTAGGGAGGATGAGTGAGACCTAACAACTATGTATAGCCTGGTTTCCTCTTAGGAAAGCAGAGGCAGATGGCTCTTTTCTCTCTCTCTGTATAGAATAGTATGGGTTTCGCTGGCAAACAGTGGTTTTTAATCCTAGGACTTCTTAAAAGAAGAACCATAAGAAAGAATAACATATATAATAAGATGGAGTAAGTAATGAGAAACATATTGGTAGAAAGAATGGAGAATAACTTTTTCCAATAATTTTCATGTCACTCTAAAATGAATACAAGACAAAAGATAAGAAAAAGGCAAGTAGACAATATTAAAGTGAAAGACACAAAAAGGAAAGGAGAATTTCAGGAGGAAAAAATCATTTTACCCAAATAAAGACAAAATCTGCAGACCCAAATTCAGACAAAACTATGAAATTGGGTAAAATATGACAAATTGACATACAAAACAGAACTTGAGATAACAATACAAAAGAAACATATATTTTGTTAGACTGAGGCCATTAGAGTGAAAACACCAAAATCTCTTCTGGATGGAAAAAACAGAGGGTAAGGGAACAAAGTTTTTAAAAAATGAAAAGGAAAAGAAAGAAGAAAATGGAATGAAGGGAAATGCATAACTATAAAATCAAAGTAACAATATGTAACAATTATAGATTTGACTAGAAACATTTACTAGATCTGGGTTCTTAGTGCCTACAAAGGTATGGAATGAATCATTCATTTCTACTATATTTCACCAGGACTAATGAGTTACTGCTGATGGTATCAAATAAATTCATAAACAAATTTGAACACTATGTTGAGCAAACAAAACTAAAATTATCACTTATTGGCCAGTACTTAGCAAAAAATTACAACATGCAAGTCTAATACCTGTGAAAATCACATTCATTGAACACTTATCATGTGCAAGAAAAATGCTCAAACCACATTGAGCACTTGATATGTGCCTAAAACTATTCATCTAATCCTCACAACACCCTATGTGATGGGTACTGTAGTCAGCCGCAATTTGTAGAGAAAACTGAGGCTCAAGAGATTGAGTAATTTGCCCATGCTCATACCACCAGTAAGGAATTGAACCAAGAAATGCTCCAGAACACACACACACAAAATCACTATGCTCAACTGCTGCTAATATGAGGCATATTGATATAAGTACTTTTAACTGAGGCTTTAATTGTGAATGTGCACCCTGTTTAGACTCTGAGGAACAAAATGAGGCACTTTGGAGAAGAACCAAGAAAGTGATGGTTTCAAAGACAGGCTTGCTAGACTAGGCTGAGATTTGTAGTGGACAGACCTGGGAGTCATAAAGTGGGAAAGCCTCGGAAGAATACCCCTCAATTGCAAGTAGGCAGGAAAGCTACTTTCTTATTCAGGTCTCTCTCTCTCTTTCTTTTTTTAAAGACAATATATAATAGAGGGGAAGAATTATTAAATTATAGTAAAATTTGTGAGGATTAATATGGGGCCTAAACTTTGTATTTTTACTATATCAACGTTTGTTAAGTTTACTAAGTAAAGTAATAGTGGAAACAAGCTTGATGGATGAATAGACATAATCCTTTTAAGAGAATTCATGATTCTAAAGATCAGACACTGGATGCATGCAAACAATGGATGTCACATACCAAAACTGAGCCAGGAGTTTTACATTTAAAAAAGGACACTCAATACTTGATGACTTTTCTTGGCATCCAAGTTACTGCTTGTGGTTGAAAGTTGTGCAATCATTTTTTAAAAATATCTCTTTATAATTCAGAATCATCGCCAATTTGATAGATCCTATCTCCTTCATTAATATTTTCCAAGTCAATAGCCTCCCCCAATACAGGCCCTCAGCTAACTCTCCCTGCCTGAACTGACCCTGATTTCCTCAACTCCACCTACTCCTTCCCCAGGTTCATCTTGTACAGCCCTGCCAGCCTCATCACACCTGTGGTAACTGCTCTGCTCACACATCCTTCCTTCTTCTGCTCAAACACACACCCACGCACATATGCATACGTGATAATTCGAGGAGGAAATCTCAGTTTTGAGCATGGTACCATAATTTCAGGTGCCAAATCCCATGATGCTCAGGTCTCTCTTTTAAAAGGAAGTCTTTAAAAAAATATAAATGATATGGAGCCACCTATAGGTAGTGTTGTTTCTGTCTTTTGAAAACAAGGGGAAAGGCTGCTAAGTATCAGAAAGAAAAAAGTAAAGTTGAGGCCTGAAGAGAAAAGAGTGGAAAAATAATGGCATTTCTTGGAAGTCAATCACTAAGAAGAGGACAGAACATACAATGCCTAATGCCACAACTGAAAAGAATAATTTAAGTGGAAAATACAGTATTACTGCATCTAATAGGATTGTCAACACTTGCTTAATCACCAGAGAAAAAACACCAAAAGTCATGGGCTTAAAGTAATAAAAATATATCCAATTCACAATACAATAAAAGGGCCGGGCGTAGTGGCTCATGCCTGTAATCCTAGCGCTCTGGGAGGCTGAGGTGGGAGGATCACTTGTGCTCAGGAGTTCGAGACCAGCCTGAGCAAGAGCAAGACCCTGTCTCTATAAAAAAACAAAATTAAAAATATAACAAATACAATAAAAATGCCATAACTAAAGACAACTTTATTTAGTTTTTTTTTCCTTAACCTCAATTCCCAACCCTCTTTTACCAGCTAGAATTATTTTTCAAGTAGTATGTTAGATAGGCAATAGAAATAAGATTGTCTGCTTTTCTTGACAAAAAAAACATATCATTTTCATAATTGTAGGCTTTTATATTATATGCTTACCATATCATAAAGAAACAAATTCAAGAGAATTATGTCAGACATGACAGAATGGAGTCAGATATATATACAGGTTTATGCATGTGCAAGGCATAGTCTCCATTCCCTGTAAACTGATGTTAAAGAAATTTCCAAGGGGAATAAGTCATTATGAATTCAATAATTAAAATTAATTTACTGGTTGAAAAAGTCACTATTTTTTTCTAAGAAAATAATGGTGAGTGTAGTTAAGGTATGCACTAAATTTTCAGTTAATAAAGAAGAAGCACTTATTTGTTCTCCAAGTGGCTATTCAATACACAATAGACAGGGTAGTAAAAAAAATAGTGTCTGATATAATATATATATACACATATATATTATAATAACAATAATTTGTTTTGTTTCTATATTGTTCCTTTGGATACATTTTTCAAAGAAAAATATCAAACATTTCATAAAAGTATTTAATATATTAATAGTTTAGCTGCAATTTTTTTTTACCACATACGCACACACACACACACACAGACACACAAACACATAATAGGCAGTGTTTCCGCAATACGATTATGTATTCTATGCTAATGTCTGGATGATAGTTATCTGTAACAACCTTCAGTTTCTCAGGAGCAGTTGCAACAATTGGAAAAGTTTTATAAGCATTCAGTTAAGTTTCAATATTCAATTTTAAAATTCAACAAGATTTGGAAAGGAGACAGCATGACCTTAAAATAGCAACAATACAATTTAAGATGTTTAGGCGTTTTTGTTTGTTTTTTTCTTAACTTCATTGTCTTTGTCAGGCATAAGGTGTCTAGAGTTTTTAAAAAGGAAATATTTTTTCATCATTAAATAATTTGAATTGGCCTCTTCATAGTATATATGTATGCTTAAAAGAGTGGGAGTAGTATTTAAACAAATGAGTCTATTTTGCCTAACATGCATATCTTAAATCTTGTGAATCCCTAATAGACTATATATTCTTTTACATACAAGCCCTGACTCAGTTGCATAATATAATTTAGTATGAGATTCTTTATTTATTGTTCACAGGCTACCAAATCCCAGTGCATAACCACCATTAAGCTCTGACTCACTCCTGTAAGGATGAAAGGTTAACTATGCACTGGCATACCACACAGGCTCAGCTTATTAGGGCTGGCAGTGCAGAAAAGGTAGCAAAGACTTATAGCCAAAGAATGTCTGATGCTTTTGGCCAATTTGCAGCATTTCATTTCCAAGGCTGACAACCTGGCATGATGAATACATTTGGGAAAAAAACAACATTTTACCCATGCCTGGCACTGAAAGCAAAGTCTGTATGCTAAATTTTAAAATTAACTGTTTGGAGTTTTATAGAATAGTAGCTTCAACGTTAACAATATTATAAAACTACAGGCATTTAAAAAATTTGAATGTGTCTACAATGTTTATGCATTAACTTGTCAACAGTAGTAATATATGTTTCATAAGTTGTAGACAAGAAAACAGCATATAAATCAAGCTCTAAGTAAAAAGAAATAGGTGTGATGAGCTCTCGATAGATCTATGTGGGGACAATTCATATGCATGCATTCATACAAATTTTCTAAACTCTGCCAATCTAACCCTGTGCAACATACAGACTAGCCTAGGAAATTGTGTTTCAAATTAAGGAGCCTTAAAAGCAAGTTGGGAAAAAAGGGCAAGAAATAGTTATTTTCCAGGCCCGACTAACGACTCAATTCATTCATGTTTACTTCATGCAGTCTAGATAGTTCAGACACATTTTATAAAGTTAAGTACAAAAAATTTAAATTATTGTAGAAATTTAGATGGGAAGAAACATTTCTGAGATGTAATTTGGGTAGGACTGTGTAGGAGCAGGAAGATGAAGCAAGATATAGTTGCCTAGGTATAGCCTAAGAAGGGGAAGAGAAAACCACTCTGAGATCTGGAACCTAGGATGCTAAGGGACAGATAGTTCATGTTTCCCCTTCTCTGTCACTGACCAAAGGGATCTAATTTGGGGTCATGCAACTGAATTAGCATCTAGTATGTAAATGACAAAGAGGAAAAAGATATCCACTCCTTAAAGCACGGTTTTCTCTATTCCCGAAAAGGTCAAAGATAAATCTATCAGCTCTTTTAAAAATATCTTTGACTTGATAATAAAATGCATTAAGGTAGCCTATTTCATTACTTCATTTATTTTTAAAGATTGCTCTAATTTACTTATTTCACCTATTGCATCTATTTGATAAAGTCTATAGGTTACATGCTTCTGAAATTTAATTTCATAAAAACATACTTATGTCATTGTTTCTACAACAGTCACCAAATTTTTTATCCACTAAGCTGAAAAGAAAGTATTTAGATTTCTATTACAGTATTGATACTTTTGTAAATGATACAAAGAAATGAATTCTTACTCTGTATTATTTTTACCAAGTAAAAATTTTAATAATTATAAATGTTTCAAAACATTATTTTCTCATCAATATGTTTTCTCTTTCCTATTCAGTTTGTTTTCCAATTCTGAAACATATTTCCAGTTTGGCAATAGATATAATAAATATTGCAGTCTGTTATTTGAAAAGAAAAAATAAATGATATTTTGTTTTTGAATATAGAACATGTGTACCTTACTTCAAATAGAAATAGGCCACTTATCATAAAATATCATGGCCTGAAAGAATTTCTTTGCTACAGTGCTCAATGGGAATGAATATACCATCTAGAAATGTATTAATCTTTTAAGTTGATGGGAACATCTGCATCTTTTTACTTTTTGGGTTACATTTTTACCATGTACCACCTTGATGATCTTTCAAAATATATTAACAGCTTGCATCCTCATACTAATGCCCAGTTACAAATTCCAAATGTTTTGTCACATTTCTTGTGAGCAATGCCATCTGCCTGAGGTGGCATTTCATGGCTGTTTACCCTGATTCCCTCCAAGAATTCATCTGCCATTATCTAATGCTGCCTGAATAAAATGGATTAAGACTCTGATGCAACAGAGACTATTGATAATTTGGTATAATTGGGAAGAAATGAAGATAAATGAGGTTGAGGATGGAGAGGCAATTAGTTGAGCTGCCTGTACAGCTGTGTACTTGCTCTAGCTCCCCTGGCCTTTTCTTTAGTCAGGTATGTGCAAATTAACCATAATGACAAATGCACACTTCCCAAAGCGCTTGTACTTTATAAAACTTGAGAATTCACGTTTCACTTCTGATAACTGAGTTAGTTGTTTGGTAAAGTTGTTTTTTACACAGTCTCCCAATGTCCTCATCACACAGGACTACTACACTTGCTATATTTCAGGTATAATACCTCTTATACCCCATTTCCTTGCTTTCAGTTGATGTCAGGCTACTGTTTACAACGTGAGTACACTGAGGATCCAAAGCCTATTTTACCTTAACTGCTGTCCAGTGTTTAGGACAGATTGGCAATTCTTTAATTTTGTACGTAATTAGAAGCCAAAAAGTAAAACTTCTTCAGAGTCAATGAAAAGAAGCTTCTCTTTTAATTTTAGGAGAATTGTCTACAAACAGCATTCTTTTTGATAGTTTGTGATGAAAAGGCAGGGCCAGTTTTATAAACAAGCTCTAAGGCATCTTTAGAGATTGGCAAAACTAGAATTTTCAAGGATAAAGTTTGCATATTCATGTTAAGGTTGTTATTGTCATTATTACGCTTCCTAAATGAAAATAGTAACTCAGTCAAAAGTTAACCACTAACATGTGTAGGTAGCGATTGATTTAGACCTAAGAACCCTTTTTTCATCCATAAAAATGGTTATGCTGGGCACTTAGTTAAGGATGCTATCATAGGAATTAAATATTTTGAGGTCCAGTATCTCCACTGATATCTTTTTCTCTATTTTGCCATGTGAAAATTGTTCTTATCTCATGTGTTTAATAAAAATACCACTGTGTGCCTTTCAATTGTTAATTCTTGTGAGAAAATGATAAAACTACATTAATAAATTGAGAATATGTAACTGTACTAATAAAATATGGGCTGATGGATATCTTTGCCCACTCTATGAAAAGAGGTGTTACAAGAAGATAAACACTTTTTCAATTTTTGATTTGTTTCACTCACTAAAGAAATCAGCCTAAAACTATTTATTTCAAAACAAACAATATGCTAATTATAAATGTTTATCAACTCAAGCAAATGTGTTCTGTAGGGCAACACTTTATGGCTACATCCTTATTTCTTGAATTATATAAAATTATCCTTTTAATAGTTTGTATGTGATCTGTGCAATACAGTAGCCACTGGACACATATGGCTATTTAAATTTAAATCAATTAAATAAATAAAATTTAAAACTCAGTTCCTCAATCACACTAGCCACGCTTCATGTGTTATATAGCCTCATGTGGCTAGTGGCTACTATGTTGAACAGCATGAAATAAAATTTCCATCATCACAGAAAGTCTTATTGGTCAGTGTTGGTCTATATTTCAGACTTACTACCACCTCATTCATACAAATTGGTGAGGTTGAACTGTGGACAGACTAGGAATTTAAGAACAGATAAATCAAAGATTGAGTCTTCAATTTACAAAGCGATTTGGAATTCCTTTAATTTCCTTGGTAGGAGAGCTAAAAGCTCCAGTTTCAACAGCCTTAGTTGAAAAACGATTAGAAAACCATTATTAATGTGTTCACAGAGCACCGATGTTTTTTTAAGACTTTGGAAAACTTTAACAAAGGTTATTTTTCAGCTAAATCACTTCCATTTTTACCCACAATTCCCCTTAAATGAACCAACAGCCAAGGTGGAGTGTGACAATAGTAAACTATCAGAAATGAGTCTTAGGTTATTAATTCTATAAGAAAATGGCTGTGAAATCAAAGAAAAAGTATGCTACAATTTCTGGGGACTGTTTTGGAAATTAATATGCTTAGCTGGTCTGAAAATACTACATACACACATGCATGTGCACACACACATGCAGCAATAAAATTCTAAAGAAAATGAGAGATTCATATTTTTATCAGAAATTACTTTTTACTACAATGTTTCTCTTAAAAGACTTTATTTATTGCATGTTTTAAAATTTGCTATTTTTCAATGTGACTGAGGCTCTGGATTTATAATATAATTCAGAGACTGATATATACAGTACGGACAAGTTTGTTGATAAGCAGATTTTCTGTAAATATATTCTCATACAATTCATATATATATTTTTTTATTTCAGCATATTATGGGGGTACAAATTTTAAGGTTTTTAATAATGTCCTTGCCCCCCGTCCCCCCACAAGTCTGAGCTTCAAGCGTGACCATCCCCCAGACGGTGCACATCTCACTCATTATGTATGTATATACCCGCCCCCTCCTCCCCCTCCCACCTGTGAAGAACTCTGAGAACAATAGCACCAAGTTGTATTGTTAAGCATTTTAATATCAATTATTATGTTGCAATTATCACTGAATGGACAGTAGACTCATAGGATATTCAGTAATCTTCTGACTACTCAATTAATGATCAACTTCCCATTGAAAAGCTAGACATTTTCACTTTGTCTCCTATGGGGTTCAGTTTATTTTTATGTAAAATGATGGAGTTGAGTGGGATGATCTCAAAGCTGCCTTTCAGCTCAGGTATTCTATGATTCTGTAAATTGTTTCTATAAATAAATATTTCCTTAAAAATAAGCAGTGTATATCACAATAATGGAAAAATAAGCACCACATGTACTCAACATTAAATTGGTACTAATTGATCAACACTTATGTGCACATATGGAAGAAACATTCATAGAATGTCGGGCAGGTGGGTAGGGGAGGAGGGGATGGGTAAATTCACACCTAATGAGTACAGTGCATGAGGTTTGGGGGTTGGGCACGCTTGTAGTCCTGACTTGGGCGGTGCAAAGGCAGTATATGTAACCAAAGTGTTTAGACTCTGCAATATTCTGAAATAAAACAAAAATTTAAATAAGCGGTTAAATGCAAAATTCTGGAGAGTACTTACCTTTGGTGGGGAAACAGAGGGATGGGAAAAGGGATGAGCACATAAATAAATGCAAGCTTTAGATAAGATTTAAATTCTTGAGTTGTGTAGTGGTTTCACTAATATTCATATTACTATACATTGTAATTTACATATATGTTACATATTGTTTTCTTCAATTCAAATATGTTAAAAAGATAGCAAAAGGGAAAATACACACAATGGTCTCCGGCTACTCCATTTGGTTCTAAGAATCAAATTATTTAATGTTAGTATGTGCTATATGAAACATAGGGCAAAACTTCTTTTAAGCAAATACTAATGGGAGAGTAGATGATGTGCCGAGATTTCCTAGACAGTAGAAAACTAGCTTGAAATAGCTGTCATTTCCTTATAAAGCAGAAATTCTATGTTTTCATCAGTTTTCAAACATGACAAACAAAAATGCATAGGGGTAACTGACTTGTACTTTGTGCAAAAGTAATTCCTAAGCCAGAAATGATAAACACGAGATACGGAAGAGACTTCTATTCACAATGATGTTACTTATCCTTAAAAGTTCAACATCTTAATGAGTGGATCCTGAGTCACAATTTAGAGTGAACATGATTCTACTCTGCTCTTTTGACCATTCATCTGTAAAAGATCAAAACCAACTGTATGTACACAGTAATAAAAATCAATTCAAAATAGAACAAGCTCAACAGTGGAGACTTTACAGTCTTCTTTGCTGGTAGAACACACGGTCATTTACAGTTTCTCAAGTTTCAATCACTGCATACTTCCTGTGCCCAGTAGCTAGTAAAGCCCAATAAATTGTGACTTTCAAAGTTGTCAAATGAGAGACTGTGGCTAGGTGGGGGCAAATGATTACTGTTTTGAGAGTCTGTAAAGGTGACTTCCAGACAAGAAAAATAAACAATGCCCTCTGAGTACACAGGCAAAAATGGCACCAATGTCTAATTTTGGCTGTAGCCAAAGGAAAGAAAGAAAATCAAGAAAAAGAGCTGACGGTTGCAACAAGTCTTTAGATTTCTGGGGAATATTGGATGGAACAAAATTATACAAAGGTTCTACCTCTATAACACTTTTGGTGTCAAGGTTAATGAACTAAAACTAGTTAAATTGGTATTACCAAATTAACACCTTTTATTTTTAGTTCGCTACATGGATTTAACAAACTAAAGTGAAATATAGCTGATCCTAATTGGAATAGAGGGTACCACATGTATACAATTAGGATCACTGAGAACCAGAGTGCTAAAATTATATTTATTTCTAGCTTTATCCAGTCGATTTCATATTAATATAGTGCATACAACAGAGTTTGTGTCACTATACCAGATGTGATTCAATTGTTATGTCACTAAAACAAAAGAAACAATTCAATGCACATAAATACACGTGAAGAATATGGATCGTGAATATATCTTATTGAAAGCACCCTATACCATTTATTTCTGTTACCAACAATTATATCTGCACCAAATGATTATGTAGCACTGACTCTGTAGAAAAGACAATGGAGCCTCACTAAGGGATAAATTAAAATATGCTGGTCATTTTGGTCACTATAAAATTGTCCACATCCTATTTCTTCGTGTTATAGAAGAAAAAAGAATCAGCAAACTCTAATTATTACTTATAGTAACAGAGTATATTTCAGCTGAAAGAAACTTTTAACATGATCATTTTATAGATGGGGAAAACTGAGATTTACACAGATGAAAGTCAAGGTCACACTGCTAGTTAGTGCCTGAACCATTAATGTACTGCTAAAATTTGTTTCTGTTCATCAATCAAAAAGACAGGTAGAGAGGTTTGAGTCTGCACTAGGATGCAGGGCCAGGATAGAGATCAAACTTAGTTCTGGAACTGGGTTAGATTCCACAGGGGGAATGAAGGAGGCAACTCTCCTCTGAGCATAGGAGAAAAACAATCTCCATTTTTAAAATACATCACCACCCCTCACAAATGTTTTTGGAATTTACAAAGTATTTTTTCACATCCAGTATCTCATTTTATTTTCACAACATGAAATAATGAGATAATGAAAATAGAATGGCCTTGAAATAAAAAAGTTCTGTATAATCTATATAACTTTAATATATTATTGTTACACTTATAAAATAATCTTGCTAAGCACTTTCCCTCCCAAATATATTTCCCAGAAATCCCTGAAATATAAAGAAAAAAGATGGTCACATAGCCTAATTCACTCAAAAGAACTGTCTGTGTACTATCCCACTTTATGAAATGATCATCATACATACAGGGAGTTTGCAATAAAAATTCCTAGCATTTGTAAAGTATTTTTACCTTTTGAAAGCACTTTCAAATCCATTATTATTTCATTTTATTTTCACAAGAGCTTTGTGAGAACTTTCATGGAAAGGACTGTGTTTTATTCTCCTTATCATCAATAACAGAATGGGCCATCAATAAATGTTTATTAAAAGAATATATGTGTAGCTTGCAAAAATTTTCTCCCATTCTGTAGGTTGTCTGTTTGCTCTCTGATAGTTTCTTTGGCTGTGCAGAAGCTTTTTAATTTGATCAGGTCCCATTTAATTATTTTTATTGATGCTGTGATTGTCTTTGGGGTCTTCTTCATAAATTCTTTGCCTAGGCCAATGTCCAGGAGAGTATTTTCAACGTTTTCCTCTAGAATTCTAACAGTTTCACACCTTAGGTTTAAGTCTGTTACACAGCATGAGTTGATTTTTGTGAGAGGTGAAAGGTGTGGATACTGTTTCAGTCTTCTACATGTGGATGTCTAGTTTTCCCAGCACCATTTATTGAATAAGGATTCTTTTCCCCAGTTTATGTTTTTGTCTGCTTCGTCAAACTTTAGATGGCTATATGAGGATGGTTTTATATCTGGGTTCTCTGTTCTATTCCACTGGTCAATGTCCCTGTTCTTGTGGCAGTGACAAGCTTTTTAATTACTATAGCCTTGTAGTATAGTTTGAATTCTGGTAAATTGATGCCTC
>VBSM01000568.1:9471905-9485397 GCA_008086735.1 Cheirogaleus medius | reverse complement strand
AGAGGTCTTTTACCTCCTTAGCTAAATATATTCCTAGGTACTTTATTTTCTTTGCTGCTATTTTCAAGAGAATTGAGTCTTTGATTTGATTCTCACTTTGACTGTTATTGGTGTATATGCCTCTGATTTGTGTGTATTGATTTTGTATCCTGAGAATTCATTTATAAATTCAAGGAGTCTCTTGGTTGAATCCTTGGGGTTTTGTAGATATGATATATCATCTGCAAAGAGTGAGAGTTTGATCTCTTCTGATCCCGTTTGGACACCCTTAATTCCGCTCTCTTGTCTGATTGCTGTAGCAAAGACTTCTAGCACTATGTTGAATAGAAGTGGAGATAGTGGGCAGCCTTGCCATGTTCCAGGTCTAAATGGGAATGCTTTCAAATTTTCCCCATTCAGTATAATGTTGGCTGTGGGTTTGTCATATATGGCTTGTATAATTTTTAGGTAAGATCCGTCTATGCCTATTTTGTTAAGCATTCTTATAATAAAAGGATGTTGAATTTTGTCAACTGCTTTTTCTGCGTCTATTGAGAGGGTCATATGGTCTTTGTTTTTGCTATTGCTTATATGGTGAATTACATTTATAGATTTGCATATGTTGAACCATCCCTGCATCTCTGGGTAAGGGCTGATAACTAGAATATATTTAGAACTCAGGAAAATCAGCAAGGAAAAATCAAACAACCCTATCGAAAAGTGGGAAAAGGACATGAACAGAAACTTTCCAAAAGAAAACAGAATAATGGCCAACAAACATATAAAAAAATGCTCAACATCTTTAATCATCAGATAAATGCAAATCAAAACCACAATGTGATATCACTTATCTCCAGTGAGAATGGCCTTTATTAAAAAATCCCAAAACAATAAATGTTGGCATGGATGCTGAGAGATAAGAACACTCCTATATTGCTGGTGGGACTGCAAACTAGTTTAGCCTCTGTGCAAAGCAATATGGAGATACCTTAAGGCAATACAAGTGGATCTACCATTTGATCCAGCAATCCCATTACTGGGCATCTACCCCAAAGAACAAAAGACAATCTATAAAAAAAAACACCGGCACTCAAATGTTCATAGCAGCACAATTCACAATTGCAAAGTTGTGGAAACAACCCATGTGCCCATCAATACATGAGTGAATTAATAAAATGTGGTATATGTATACCATGGAGTACTATTCAGCTATAAGAAACAATGGTGATCTAGCACCTCTTGTATTTTCCTGGATAGAGCTGGAACCCGTTCTACTAAGTGAAGCATCCCAAGAATGGAAAAATAAGTACCACATGTACTCACCAGCAAATTGGTGTTAACTGATCAACACCTAAGTGGACATGTAGGAATAACATTTATCGGGCATTGGGCAAATGGGACAGGGAAGAGGGTATGGGTATATACATACATAATGAGTGCAATGTGCACAGTCTGGGGGATGGACACACTTGAAGCTCTGACTCTGGGGAGGAAAGGGGAAAAAGGCAATATATGCAACCTAAACATTTGTACCCCCATAATATGCTGAAATTAAAAAAAAATAAATATACATATTCCTGCAATAAAATCTTGACAGTTAAATAAAAGAATATATGAATTAAAGGACAGCAGCATAGGTAGATTGGATGGATGTATAAATGAATGGGGAAAAATCAAGTAGTCTATTATTTATTTTAGGGTATTTTTGGCTATCTGTCTATAATAATCTGTCTCTACAATTCTGTATTTGTAATGATGTTTTAGATCCCTAAGTGCACAATCTTGTCCTTATTCCTCTTTAGTATCATAGTTTCAGGGCTGTTTCATTTATAACATATTGTTTTCCTATCTTCAAGACTATCCTACTTCAGTATAATTTGTATAATTGAATTCATCTCAGACTTGATGAGATGCTCTGAGTGCTTCCACAAATGGGTGAATAATGTAGGAATGCCTATGCTTATTTATGTGTATTTTTCTCTTTATTTATTATATTGATTATTCTAGTCCATCTTTGCTGGATTTTATTTTACTTGAATCTTTTATTTTTTTTACATTCAATATCATGGCTTTTCACAGATTTCCAAATACCCAATTTCAAACATTGCTTTACTTGTTTGTGGGATATCTAGGCCCTATTGGTTTGGTTTATGTTGTTCCAATGCCTTCGAACTTTATATCTACTGACCAAACACCCATCACCACCCTCTTCAATCTACCCTGACACATGCTATGAGCAGCACATCAAAACATCTTACACTCTAGTGCTCTCAGTTGTTTGAATTTGCTCCAAATTCTGCATGATCACCTAAACTCTCTATGATCATCTATTTATGTTAATTGCCATGCCTAATACCTAAATTCCCCTATACTATGATCCCTTCACTCAGACAAAGCTTATCTTTCAAGCTGGAAGTGATTCAAAATAATCCATTGATAGGAACTTCTGTGACTGACTTCGCAATATTAAGTCACAACAACAAATTTAATGTTTTCCTTTGAAGTTTCTAAGTTGAAACTTATGACAGATTTTTTCATTATAAGCATTCTACTTTTTTTTTCAGAGTTCTTCCGAGTACACTTTCCAGTAGGCTGTTTAAAAGATAAACAATGTTTGTTATAAAATTCCCATTTATCTATTTATTTTGGACTTTGCAGAGAAATACTATAATTTGTTTTTATTGACAAAGGAGTCTTTGTTGATGATGAAGACAGAGCTAGAATTACAGTAATTATAGGATGTCCTACAATACAATAATCCATAGGACTTTTTGCATAATGTATAAAATGTAATGGCACACTATACAATCAGCATTCATCAAATATTTATTGAGTACCTACTCTGTGCCAGGAATATCTGTTAAAGTTGACATATTTGATCTATTCTTTATATATTTATCATGCCACTTTTATGTAAGATACTATTCTAGACTAATTAATATAAACATGAAAACTAGACAATTATCATATTGTTGCATAAGTATAATGAGCTTTCTAGTATTTCCTAATGAAGCAGCTAGACTTCCTTAAAATTGTTTTGCACATTTGAGCTCAAATATCATTTTATTAACCCGTATAGCTAACAGATGATGTGTACAAAGAACAAAGAAATTGATTTTAATAAGTAGGAGAAGAAAATCTAATGAAAACCTCCAAAATAAATATTTTGGTGTTTGCAATACACTGCAACAGGGGAAGTAAAGTGCACATTCCTTGTTTTTAATATTAAGAAACAAGGATTTTATAACTGTTGTTTGTCACTGCTATGATCTTTGATTTCTTTTGCAAGGATAAGGTAGAGAACCCTGAGGTGGTCCTATGTTTCATTTTTTAAAAAGTAATGATAGTTATCATAGCAAATAAAACAATCTGTTTGCCATCATCAAATTGAAATCTACACCATTGCTTAAACAGAGTCATGAACCCATGTGTGGGAAAATATCCATTATAATTACTTAGTGTTCTTACCCATTATGATGTCACCAAAATCTTTTAACCTACACATTGATGGAACCACACATTTTATCAATTTAATTTATTCACAGTCAGTTATTTTGCCATGAAAGAATGTAAGCTTTGGAGTTAAAATTTGTGTATTTGACCATATACTGTTTGAACTTCACCAAATCTCTAATCCTCTCTGGGCCTTGGTTTCTTCTACTACCAAAGAGGATTCATGATAATACTTGCTCTACTTTACCTTATAGTATTTTCATGATAATCAAAGGAAATACATTAATGTGAAACTGCTTTGTAAACTAAATTGCTAAGCAAATGTGAACTTCCAAGGAAATGACCAATAAATAATGTTTTTCTCCTTTGGCAAGTCTTGCATCTATTAAGAGGGATCTAATACATGAATTGAAAGCAAAGAAATACAATAACACTTAAATTGATCATTTTATACTAGCAAATATGTATAATCAGAATCTCCACCAAGAATGTGTCAGGACATCCAGGCAGTTTTACTGTCATCAATGGCAATAACACATGTGTTTTGAAGGGAAGATGAAACTTATTCATAATGCACATAATTTTTTTTGTAGTCAACTTTCTTTGTCCCCAGGAGTCCATTATCATTAAATGGAAAAAACAAATCTAAGACCGCCAAACATTACTAAATCCTTAGTGACCAGAATGATTTGTGACAGTAGCATTTACTGACAATGAAGAACATAATGTACAGAACAGCTGTTGCATTCAGTCTGTCAACTCTTTAAATTCTTTGTATATACAATTGTTTTCTAAAAGATGATATTAATTATTTTGTATAATCATACCAACATATAATGCATGCTTCAATGATATCATCCCTGTCACTTAATTAAACTTTTCTACCTAGTCTTCACAATAACATTCAAAGATCATTATCAGGAACAAAGCAACAAATCTAAAACCCTTGTTTCCTAAATTAAAAACAAGATGCATGCTCTTTCCTTTCCCACTGCAATATATTAAAAGAACCCTAAAATATTTGGATTGGAAGTTTTTATTAGATCCTATTTTCCCCCTTTTTAAAATCAATGTCTTTGTTCCTTGCACGTATCTCCAGTCAATAAAATGAAAAATGATATAGATTTAGGAGAATAGTGGTCTCAGTGTAGCATCTCTCATATTATTATTTCAGTATCATCTGTTACAAAGTAAGACCAATTCCCACATCTAATTACAAACAGGATTTCAGAGTCATTAAACAAAATACATTTCCATTAGTGTTGCTGTAAGAAGATAGGGAAAAAATGAAGATTAGTTCATGCTGCACCTCTGTTTTTCAAGTTGAAGATTTAGAACTTTGTACTAAAAGACTATAAATTTGTAGATCATCAACAAAGTGACAGACATGTGAAAATTCTTCATTCTAAACTGTTTAGACTGTGTTACTTGCATTTTGTCATTAGCTTTTGTTGTGTTGCATTTAGTTTTTATAGTAAAAATAATAAGAAACTGAAGAGTTTCTTCGCTATTGCTTGGCAGGTGCATGGAGGTATTTCTTTGTGCTCTACAAAAAACAGGTTCCTTATACTTCAAAGTAAATTTGCTAAAACAAAGCTTTCACATGAAAATGCTTGCAAGTAGGTAATTTTGATTCAATGAGACAAAGCTATTTTTTTCTGCTATTAAAACACAGTGCTAGTTCTTAGATTACAATGAAGGTAACAGATAAAATAAATCAAGTAAAGTAGATCATGCAATATCCCTAAATGGCTGAAATGCAAACTAAGAAGTACATATTTTCCTTCAATGAATGCATGCTGTTCCCATTAATGTTAATGCAACCAGGGAAGACTACACCCTGAAGCATTGCTGAATGTTTGAAGAACACAATCTCTTGTACTTTATTTTGGTACAACTTGTGTTATGAAAAGTTAGTCTTGGTTAATCCAAACAAGCTTTAAAGTGTCCCTTTTCATAGTATTTTAAGCCATATAGTCCTTGGAGATCCAAGCTATTCTAAACTAAATAATAACAATAAAATCTAAATATAATTGACCTGTCCCTACAGGCAATGGAGAGAGAAGCCTTCTTATTTGGGTTTTAAATCTTTCAAGAATAATGACAAGTCCAATATATTACATTAATGCTTTTATCCTTTTATTGTGGGGTCAAAGGAGTTAGGACCAGGGCCACTTTCTTTATCATATACTGCTGAGATGCATTAAATAGCAATTCAATATGATCTAATGTGTATAAAGAAGATATATTCTAATTACTCTAGAATTCTGGAAGAAAACAGAGAATTGACAATAAAACCATATCTGATTATCAATTTCCTAAAATTTATTTAGAGGCAGTCCTTGAACTAAATGGCCACCTTGCCTATGTATACCACATCTCTCTTTTCCCCTTCTGGAATTAGAGCAACATGGATAACCACTTAGCCTATGCACAAAGGGATAATTGCCACAGCTAGACTGTCCTTAACTGTAATCTAATCCCAATTCTTGATTTTATTTATCAAAAAACTGAGGCTCAAGTACAGAAAGAGACTCTCCTAAAGTTTCACAGTTGCTCCTTGGCAGAGGTGGTTCTAGAATCCAGATCTACTAACATATAATATAGGCATGCTTCCCTGTAAATTCCTAATTTAATCTCAAAGGTACTCTTTTATTTCATCCTCTCATATTTTTCCTCATGCTCAAACCATCCTGGAAATCCTTATTTCTTGCTTGAGAGCAGGACTTCAGCCTGATTACATGTGATCCAGTTACTTACAATCAGTACAACTATGTCATAAAGTACAGTGTATGCCAAATGAATTTTCATAAATAACTAGAACAGACAATGATACTATGCAAAGAGGGAAATAATCAGAAAGACAGAAAGACTTTTTCTAGGAGGGAATATGACTATATAGATGTTCATGCAAGTAAACCTGCATTTCCACTTCAAGTTGTATGTGTTTATTCTCTCTCTCCCTCTCTCACTCACACACACACCCCTCCAAAAACATCACTGTAGTATATGTAATGTCTTTATTAATTTCTTAATATATCTGGCTGGTAAGTCCACAGGTAGGCATAGCCCAGAAGAGGATAAAAAGAGGTTGTTGGAAAGGAAAAGGAAAGGATAGACTTGGAAAGCATCATCAAGAAGCAAAGGAGATAGGCAAAAGTGATAATTTAGATCTCAGATCATTCCACTGGCAGACTGAAAATATTAGTTTAGCTCCCTGCATTTTTCACTCATTGTGATTTTGTCAATAGAAACAGCTTATAATGGTGATTATGACGAGTTTTCTGAAAATAAAAAAGTATAAATTGACGTTCCTCCCAAA
Organism: Cheirogaleus medius; assembly: GCA_008086735.1. Classification (NCBI taxonomy): domain Eukaryota; kingdom Metazoa; phylum Chordata; class Mammalia; order Primates; family Cheirogaleidae; genus Cheirogaleus; species Cheirogaleus medius. The sequence continues at coordinate 9,478,643 of VBSM01000568.1, read as the reverse complement.
GAAATCCTGTATGTAATACAAAATCCACCAGAACCTACACGAAGAAAGCTTAACCATCTATATGCCAAATTATGTACATTTCTCTCCATAGAAAAGCTAGGGATGCAGAAATCAGGGAATAACATGTGTTTTACAAATTGTTCCTATTCATTATTTCCAAAGGAAATTATATCAGGTTTATAGTTTTCTAATAAAGTAAGATGTAATTTTAAATTGGACTCTCTTCATCAGCAATTCAACTTTTGCAACCTATTTGGACAGATTTTTCTAAAATACAGATGACACCAAAAAATTTTATTTTCCACTTCTATACCACTAACTTTGACTGGCTGGGTGTGATTTTTTTTTCTACATTGGCTATAAATTAGCATCTAATATGTGGTAGAAGATTGTCATTGTGTTTTCTGGCTTAGAAACAATTAAAGACTTATAAATGCACAGCAGCTTACAGAGAAATATTGGGATACAACAGTAGAGTAGAAAACACACTAGGCTCATTAGACTGAAAATACAAGAGTGTGGCTCTATTACCATTAATTTTCTCTTGTCACAATGAGTAACCAGGAAGGCAATGGATTTGTTTATGCCTCTGTTGTCTCTTCTATGATAATATGAATAGTAATGACTTCTTACTTGCCTCAAGGGAGTAATACAAAGGCATAAGGAAGTCAAGAACTATATTTTGGCATGATGGTACTAGAGAGATGCTGCCCTTGTGTATTTGATAGAATTGTTAAAAATGCAGATATGTATATTGCCTATATACTCATTTTTATATCAGTAGAGAATAACACCATTCCATGTTTATAAATGGTATACTAGTGTGGTTAAATCACTAAAACAAAGTATTTCCTTATGTTTGTTGAAAGGAAAATGGTTAAGAAAATACTTTGTTCATGGGATAAATGTGTAAAAATAATACCTACATTAACAACCCCAAAAACACTCCTGAGAAACCTGAATAATATTCAAAATGATGAAAAACAATCGTTCTTTGGTCTTGTCATCTTTACTCTAACACTAAAATAACAGCCAAGACATTTTGCTTTTTTTAGAATAAAAGACCTACCTCTTTTGTCTTTGGAAGCACTTGCAAATTTAAAAATGAAAATCTCAAAAATGCTGACCACGTAATAGCTGAGTATTCACTGTGGGTGTCTAACATGAAAGGTTACAATATGGATCTGTGCCTATGCATTTCTTTTCAACTTGAGCAGCATTCTCCTGCTTCTGCTAACTCGGCAATCATACAGCTGACAGATTTCTGGGTTTTCTAAATAATGCATAGGCTTTTCTTTTAACATGTCAGTGCAAAAGTATCAATTCTGCCCCAGTGTCATTCATGATGTTGATTTTCCTTGACAGCATTCCATTAAACCAATGAGTTTTTCCCCTCCTGATGGTTTCTTAAATATTCCTCTGAGTAGTGTATTTGGGTTTTTAAACAGATTGTGAAGGATGTTTGCATTTATGAGAAAACTCCATGGTAGGTATAGTCAGAAAAAAAGGTACAACAACAATAAAATCTTACAACATGACACATTTCCCTATTCCCTTGATTTCTTTAATCACTCCCCACCAAAAAAAAAAAAAGGTCTTCATTCAAAACATTTGGACTTTCTAAAGAAATATCACTGAAATATTTACTACTGCTTGATATCTCTCTTGGGAAAGCAAAAACACATCTACTAAATCATGCATATTAACTTCATAGTCTACACAAGGAAAACAAATGCTATGTTCTTTGCTCATTCTTTTATTGGAGCAGGTACTATCTCCAGTACAATGTACTGACGCTCCATTGATTATTTCCCAGCAGTTTAAAAGCCAGAAATTCTAAGGGAAGAGCATTTGTGCTCTAGTTTTATAATGCAGTATATATTTTTCATAGATGCTGCTGCCCTATAATATGTAAGCCTTGAGCATCTCCAGAAAAGAACTTTGCCTGCTGGTTAAAAATAATTTAGATGCAAATAAATCCTGGGGGGTTCTGGAGGTTTCTTTGCAAATTTCTGCAAGCCATTTAAGATAACTATTAGGATCCTGTGATGATCACCTAGAGGAGACACTTGTAACCAACCATTCATGACCCAGCTAGAGAAATCTGGCATCTTAAATAAAATTAAGAAATATTATTCCTTAGAAAACGTTGCAGATTCAGAAAAGAATGAGGCAAAATTTGAAACAGGCAGAGTCTGTGTTTGGGCAGTTCCCTTTTCTCCTGGTTGTTCACAATCTCTGTCTCTTAGGCTTTGCCCAGGGAACTCCCCATCTCCTCAGCATCTGCTCTTAAATTATCATTCACACTAAGATATAAACAACTGATAAGTGTAAAATTTATTATATCCTGAGGAGCTTTAAAATGAATTTTATACTTTGCATTAGACATGTCCTAGGAGAGTTGGGAATGGCAAAACACTACGATTTCCCAGAGTCCATGAAATTGTCAGATAAGGCCAGTGCTGAGGAAGTGTTTTATATTACTTGAATAAATGCACCTAATTTTGCTAAATGAAACATGCTCTTTGAGAATCTACACTCAATCAACTTCCTTCAATAAGTCAAAAACCAAACCTCACGCATGAGTGAAATAAGTATCTTCTACAGTGAGTGACTATATGGAGTTTCTATATTGAGTTCTTACCTTGAGAAACAATGGCCTTAATAGTGGTTTCTTGAAAGTTTCTCTAATTATACTCTTCTTTTATTACTAAAGAGCTACTGATTTCAACTGTGTGTAATCAGGTTTTGTCTTTTCTCTTCACTTTATATTTTACTACCATATTATTAACACAATTTAAGCAGAAATATATTTAGAGTATGTTTTTTGAGACAGGATCTTGCTCTGACACCCAGGCTGGAATGCAGTGTCATGATCATAGCTCATGATGATTACTGCAGCCTCAAACTCTTGGGATCAAATGATTCTCCTGTCTCAACCTCCTGAGTAGCTGGGACTACAGGCATACACCACTATACCTGGCTCATTTTAAATTTTTTTTTTAAGAGATGGGGGTCTTGCTATGTTGCCCTGGCTTGAGAGTATTTTTGATAAATAAATATTTATCTTATGTGTAATCTTCATCCTTTTGCCATTAACATAATATATTTTTATACAAATAAAAATATATATGGGTGATACATAAATATAAATATGTGTACATATTGTTTTGGCATGATAATTCTTTTGGAAGGGCTCTTATTTAACTGTTTTAAGGTTTAATATTCAGGCCAAATTTCCATGTTGAGACAGGAAAGAAAAATAAATCTAGGAAGGTATAACTTCCTTAAGGACTTACCAGAACTCATGAGGGTATACCTTAAGACAATTCACCCAGTGACAACCTCCCCATGATTTATTTGTTTTTCTTTCCTGGTGCCTCTGTTCATGCTATTTAAGCAGGAAAAACTTATACAACCCCCATCTTCCACCATTTGGAGTCAAATAGCATGCCTTTATCCCAGCTAGTAATGCCTTACTACTCTTCTCTGCCTACCTTTCTTCCCTTTGAATCAGAAGAATCTTACCCCCATATGTGACCAGTAGCCAAGGGTTTAGAATACTAGGCTAATTCTAGGAGAACTGTTTACAAAAGCGTTAGTTTTGATGGCAATACTGCTATGATGTCTGATTTGTGATCTGATTTATTTTCCTACTCTATATTGATATACTATTAATATAATCTTTAGAAAAGTCAAAGGTCAATTCTCCTCATCCTGCATTAACCAAACTATTATATTTAACTTCTTAGATTTTCTTTAAAGTCACAACCTTTGCTCTTAATATTCCCGGGAGCACTAGAGTTATTGCTACTTGGCAGGATCAGCTTGCCACTAAATGGGGGAACCATAATATTGGAATATTATGAAATTTACATAACAACCATAGAGTGAAGAGTATTCAGGAAATGCATGGCAAATCAAAATCTAAATTTTGAAATCAATCTGTGAATATATATTTCATAAAATTCACTTTGGAAATGTAAAATGTTGCAGCCACTTTGGAAAATTGTTTGACACTTCCTCAAAGTATTAAAAACAGAGTTATCATTTGACCCAGAAGTTCCATTCTTAGGTATATACCCAGGAGAAATGAAAATATATGTCTATATAAATACCTGCACATGGATGTTGATATTAGCATTATTTATAATAGCCAAAAAGTGGAAACAACCCAAATGGCCATCAACAGATAAATGATTAAACAAAATGTGTCATATTCATAAAACAGAATATTATTCAGGCATTCAAAGAAACAAAGTTCTGATATATGCTAAAACATGGATGAATCTTGAAAACATGCCAAATGAAAGGAGCTAGACACAAGAGGTCACATATTATATGATTCCATTTATATGAATTATCCAGAATAGGTAAATCCATAGAGACAGTGGAATGCGTTAGTAGAGGAATGGTTTCCAGAGGCTGGGGGTTTAGAGGAAATAGGGTGTCCTAATGGGTACAGATTTCTTCTTGGGGTGACAACAATATCTGGAACTAGATAATGAGGTAATAAAGGAAAATAAGATAATAGTAATAGTTGCATAATTCTGTGAATATACTAAGATCACTGAATAGTACAACTTAAAGGGGTGAATTTTTTGGTATGTGAATTATACCTCAATAAAGCTCTTACAAAATTTTTGCTTGGGATGCTATAGAACATTCAAACCTTCCAATAAGGGCACAAATATTTATTGAACTTTGGGTCAGTACATACACTAGGTTCATTGTATACACAGACCATATCTGTGACTGTGTATATCTAAGTATATCTAAGTATCATAGAACCATAGAGAATTAGGGTTTAGAAAAAACAGTGATTATTTCCAAGTCCTTATATTAATATGTCCGTTATAAAGTGAAATCCATTAAATGTGGGTGAATATTTAATTGGCCCAACTCTATGTAAAACTATATGCTTACTTAAATTGTCTTTTAAAGGAAATAGAAACAATCATGACAACAAATAACTATTATTTTAATGTTTAGCTGTATATATACTCTTAAGATGTAGATAAATATTCAAAACCAATAATATGCTATAAATCAACCTTTGAAATCATTATTTTTGAATTTTTGTCAAGCTCCAATTAATTCATGAATGGACATTTTAATTATAAAATATAACAATAGTTATTTATTGTAAACTCCATTTATGTACACAATTTCCTTACTAACATAGATATGACAACCGATTTACAATAATTTCCTCAAATGTTTTAGAGAAAAAAATTAAAATTCTATATCTCTTGGCCCAGATTAAGAACTATTGCTTACATTTTCTCTTTTTGTTTTTGTCACTTGTTTGTATTTAATCTGTAAATATAACATGTGTGTCCTAGAAAATACTGCAAATCAATGTACAAATACTTTGAACAGAACAGTATACTGGGTAACACCCAGCATGGCTTCCTAAAGAGTAAGTCTTGTCAGGTGAATCTAATCTCCTTCTGTGACAGAATGACAGCCTGAGAGATAGAGGGGAAACAATAGATGTAATTTAGTTTGACTTTGTCAAGGTTTTTAAGACCAGTCTAAACAATTGGCTCATCAGTAAACTGAAAATCCAGGTAGTTCACATACCTGGAGAGAGTTCCCAGGAGGCACGAGAGGGACACTCAAAGAGTGGTCACCCATGAATCAATGTTAATTTGAGGCAATAATACAACAATATCTTCCAGATACCAAAAGCAGGCAAAACATTTCTATCAGTGCCCTGAAGAGGGATAGAGGGATATTTTGATCACATGACAAACCTTTTGATCATGTGATAAAACTAAAACTTCTGAGGTGGGTTTAGAACCTGAAGTGACATCACCAAGTGGAAGATTCAATAAGAAATAAATAGTATGGATTATGAGAGCATCAGATTCAGGAGAGTACCCATTAAGAGAAAATAGTACGAACAGAAGAAGGAATGAACTAACTATGTTCAGCAATCATAAAAATGAAGATTAGAATTAAAAGGCAAAATGATTATCCCAAACTCTTTCATTGTTACTGAGGCAAAAGAGAGGAGGAGACTTGTTGGAAATCATAGAACAAAACTGTAGCAGAGCTAAGTATTTAGCATTAACATACAGAAACTGAAAAAACAATAGAGGAGCCATTACAGTAGATTCAATACAGGCTAGATCTTCTCTCAAAATGAAGTTCTGCCCTTTGTTCCATTAAGAGCCAAGTTGTTTTTGTTTGCTTTGTCAAAGATTAGATGGCTATATGAGGATGGTTTTATATCAGGGTTCTCAGATCTGTTCCACTGGTCAATAATCCTACTTTTGTGCCAATCCCAGATTGCTTTAATTACTACAGCTTTCTAGTAAATTTTGATATCTGGCATATTAATACCTCCCATTTTGTTTTTATTGCCTAGAATTGCTTTTGATATCCGGGGTCTTCTCTAGTTCCAAACGAAGTGTAAAATTATTTTTTCCATATCTGTGAAGAATGATGTTGGGATTTTAATAGGTTTTGCATTGAATCTGTACATCAATTTGGGTAATATAGACATTTTAACAATGTTGAGTCTGCCGACCCATGAGCATGGTATGGATTTCCATCTGTTTACATCCTCTGCTATTTCCTTCCTCAGTGTTTCATAGTTTTCCCTGTAGAGGTCTTTTACCTCCTTGGTTAAGTATATTCCTAGGTACTTTATTTTCTTTTTTGGTATTGTGAAGGGTATTAAGTCTTTGATTTGGTTCTCAATTTGATTGTTGTTGGCGTATATGAATG
>VBSM01000568.1:9450264-9470338 GCA_008086735.1 Cheirogaleus medius | reverse complement strand
GCACCATCTGAGGGATGGTCATGCTTGAAGCTCAGAATTGTGGGGGGAGGGGGGAAAAGGGCATTATTTGAATCCCAAAAATTTGTACCCCCATAATTTGCTGAAATAAAAAAAAAGAGCCAAGTTGGAGGCAGAACAAAGATGCAGGATTAGGAATACCAGAATTGATTATAGGTTGGCTAATAAGATCTGTAAGAACAGATCATATCATTGCAAGCTATTCATTGTGAAGAAGAGGAAATGCTTAAGCTAAACTCTGAGGTGCTTTTATGAAAAACAACCTTAGTAACATTGATAAAACAAGAAGTCCTTAATCCACTACATGAGATATTAAGAGTATACATAATAAACAACTCCCCAGTAGTGAGAGTTGCTAACTTTTGGAATAAGTTTTTTGAAGAGTATTGAAAAATACAGTAGAGAAAGTTCTCCTGGCTTACATTCCTATTAAAGGGGCCATAGGGACAGAAGAAAGATGGAAAATGTAGTAAAAGTTCATAGTTCTACGAGAAAAACCTTCGAAAAACAGTTCTTGGTATCAGAATCTAATATAAACAAGCATGCTTTGCTTGATTCTCTAGAAACATCTTCCTCCATATCTAATGAGGTGTTTGGATAACATGAAGAAAGAAGGTAATCTTGGGATTTTCTAATTCCACTTTACAAGTTAATCAACCATATATACTCTAGTTCTTTCCACTATAAACTATATTTTCTAAAAGGTAAAATATTCAACATCTGCTTCACATAAGCTAAACCAACACAAAATGCAGAACAAGCTGGTACTCAAAGGATAAGGATTTACATGGTTATCAACTTTGATTCTCCAGAGAATTTAACTATGCACAATTCTTCCTGAAATAAGCAATGCGGTTAAATAATGCTCCATTTATTTCTAGAAGTAAATGGGCAACCCTGGAAGTCTTTGTTATATTTTTTTTTAAAAAGAGCCTGCTGCTGTATAACTATATTTCTGATTTGACAGCTATAATTATAATCATTCAGGCATCTATTTCCCACAAACTCTTCACAGCCATAACCTTTAGTGATTAATTATAAAGATCCAGGAGCAATAGTACACAGACTAATTTCCTAAAACAATAAAAGACAGAATTTCTCATTTGGAGCTAAATGAAACACGAACAGGTTGTTATTCATGGCGAAATCTTGATGCAGAGTCATGGTGCAGCCATTATAGAAGCTATTAAACAAAACTTCAAATCAAAGAAACTATAGGTCTATCTTCAAAAAGAAAGTACTGTTCTTGCCTAAGAATATTCTGTTTCCTTTTTCTTTTTAAGCCTAATGTTATTAACTCTATTTTCATCCTATACTGCCTCTGTTGTTACAGAATCATCCAAAAATATCAATTTAAGTAAAACATGAGGAGATGTAAAAATCCCAGAAGGAAAATTTCTTTGCACACACATGTGAACATGTCCATTAAATACAGGTTTTCTGTATTTTTAGGTCAGTGCCCTTATTATTCAAGATGTGGTCAATAGATTTGGAAATTTCCTTAAGTCATGGAGTAAGTGCTCTGTAACTACCCTTCTTGATTTTTTGTGAAGAGCAAAACGCACAATGGTTGATTCTCATATCCTCTGGAAAAATGTTACATTACTACACATTCTCCTGTTAAGTTCAAGTGTGAAAAAGATAATGTTTCAATCCATATTTTGACAAAACCAATCACAAATAAAAGCCAAGACTTTCACAATTAAAGGGTAAGAGTCAAAGAGTCAATAGGTATTAAGGGGTTGGAATAAGAATTTACAAGTAATATGCCAAAAAAATGAAATATCATCCCTTTAAAAATGACAAATAGGAAAACATATTAATACCAACAGCAAAATTTTAATTGAATATTCGATATCTTTTTATAGCTGTCATACTTTGCCTTCTGGGGATTTAGCAACTAATAAGAATGATGAAATTGAATAGCAATGCTGCCACAATATGGCATTTAAATTAGAGCATAGTGAAAGTTCGCAACACAATAAAATGATAAATGTCTGAGATGATGGATATGCTAATTACCCAGATCTGATCACTATACATTATCTGTATCACAACATGACTATGCACCCATAAATATGTATAATTATTTGTGTCAATTTAAACTAAATAAGTAAATAAGAACAAAAGCATGCTTCTTCTGAACTTAAAAAAAAGTTTAATTTTTTTTAAGTTTTTTGGTTACATAGATTATTGTGAGGATGGTTTATAAGAGCCAAAAATTGTCCTCTCAGATAAAATGCTCATATGACCACAAATACATGGAATGATGAGAGATCATTCATTTGTATTTCAAATTGTGCCTTACAAACGCTGCTTATGATGGAGGGATAGAAAATATTCACTCAACTTTATTTCTGAGCTGTAACCTAAGCCATTGAAGTTATACATAAAAATGATAGGCAATTCTAATTCATACTTAGAATTTATTTGGAATAATTGTGGATCTAGAATGATTTTTAAGGCTTGATTAATTGGACACAGTTTCAGAACTCCAAGTGAAACATTTGTTTCTTCACTTAATTGAAGAGAAAGAAGTTAATATCAAGAAAGAATACCTATCAGAGTTAGAGTCAAAATAGTAATGCCTAGATTAGCTCTGGAGGTCAGTTCAGGTCTGACCTGAGGTCTGGTACATATCTCGTAAACAGAATTTTGGTCAGGCCAAATTAAGGACAATCTTCTTTATCAGTTGTAGCTCTATCTCTAGAGTTATTGATTGAGATTCAATATCAAGGAAAAACATCCATTATGTAGTTTAGCCTATACTAGAAAATCAATTAAAATGGAGGAATAATGTTATGGCAGAAATATCATGGAACTATGAATCAGTATCAGCTCTTTCATTACCTAGCTGTTTGACAACAAGCCAATTTCTCATCCTTCAAGCATCATCTGTAGTATGAAGGGGTTGGATTTAACTATCTCAAGTTACTTAAAATTCTAAAATTTGATTTTGGAAATATTTGTCAATAAGATTGTAAATAATAGGAGCTTTATAGCTAACCTAAGAATGTAATAAATCAAAACTTTGTAGTCATCAAACATAAAATTTCCTCAAGCCATATCCTCAACTCTTACTCAACTCCTAGAGATGGCCTGAGACCTCTGAGAACCACTATTTATAAACAACTGTCAGGGGAAAAGTACAGGCTGTTTAACACTTCATTCAAAGCCATCCATTTTAGGATTTTCACTTTCATATCCTTCAAACACAGGTTCAAATGCTACAGCCTACACTTGATTCTTTTTTTGACTTTATTAGAAGAAATTTCTTCTTTCTCTATATTCTCAAAAGACTTGGTTTCTCTTCTTGCTTTTATCACATTCCATCTCAGACTACAGTCATTTATATATTGATTCATTTTTATCTCCTCTCCTACCTACATCATAAGCTTTTGAAATCTTGTGTTTTCCTGAAATCTACCGATTTTTATCTTCTCTCCTCAGAGTACCAACATATTGCCTTTTTCACTGTTGGAATATTGTATATTGTGGATGATTAATAAATATCAAAATAGAATTTTGTTGAGAATCATATTCAACAATTACTCTAATCTTTCATGGAATGGCTAAAAAATGGTCACTAGCCACAATGCTCATTTTATTCACACAATTGCCCCTTATGGAATGTCTATTATTTGCTAGTCACTTCTATATGTACCACTGGAATTCTGTGTAACAAAGCTGAAAATAGCTGTATCATAATCTAATGCTCACTTCTCTTTTACCATATAAACAATGAAAACATTCAATGTGTACTTCTCATGATACTTCACGACTCAATTATTATTATCAAATTGACTGACTTTTCTTTGCTTGATTAGATCCGATACCTACCTTGTAAATAGTCTTGGCAGTTCTCCAAGACCTAGCTATCCTTAGAGGTTAAATATATAATTTCCCAGTTCTACTTGAGTTATAAACATTCTGCAAGAACATGCCCATAAATAGTAATCAGACCCTAAATTCTGTTAACTGTGATCTATCTTGTCAAGATTATCTATTTCCTTGCCTTCTTGGAAGGCACAAAAGTGGATGAAAGTCAAAAAAAGAAAAATCAAGCCCAGCCTTTGATCTCAGTTTAAATCCTGAGATAGGAGACCCAGAGTGCATCACAGACATACAAGTCCCTAGATTACAAAAGAAATTCATATCAATAATTCTTTAAACAAATTTCCATTTATGAATGTTCACTTGTGAAACTGTAGTTTATTATTTTCCTTTATAGCAAGGATTTCATTTATCCAAACTTTGAAAAACCTGAGGTACTTCATTTAAATCTATATAACAACAATAATTATAGTCATCCTATTTAAAGTGTGATTCCCTTCATTACATCAAAATAAGGATAATTAGATTACAATCTCTGCATGGTCCAGGATAGTGACTACTGTCACTCTATTTCTATAGCACCAAGTATAACATCATATACAGATGGTAACCTAATACTTGCTTTTATCACAATAATGCATATCTGGAGTTAGGCCAGGTTATATCTGGCCAGAAAAATTATTAAATATTTAGCAAGTTAGAAATTAGTCCACCAGTATATATCTCAAAATATTTTATGATGTATTAGTATAAAGGAGAAACAGAAATTTTGTAGAAAGTCTTTTTCTGAAACTGGTATCCCTGAGACAAACATGACAGATACTGCTGCATGAGTTCTCTGTGATTTTTATTTTTATAAAACATTCCTTTATAACAATATTGAATTATAAAAGGCTTTTGGTTGAATATGGGTCATTTCTAAGACACTCTAAGATTTGATAGCCAGGGACCGGGTGTGGTGGCTCACACCTGTAATCCTAACACTCTGGGAGGCCAAGGTGGGAAGATCAGTTGAGGTCAGGAGTTTGAGACCACCCTGAGCAAGAGCGAAAAACAGAACAAAATTAGCCAGGTGTGGTAGCATGTGCCTGTAGTCCCAGGTACTTGGGAGGCTGAGGTAAGAGGATCACTTGAGCCCAGGTGTTTGAGGTTTCTGTGAGCTAGGCTGATGCCACAACACTCTAGCCCAGGTGACAGAGCAATACTCTGATTTGAAAGGCGTTATGAGTGAAGATTAGAAAATTAATCATCAGTTTTCTCACTTTATCCTCATTTTAACATTTTTTTGTATTCCAGGGTATTGATAAAGTAAAATTCCCATTACCAAACAGCACTGAAGAAGAGGTAGCGTGTGGAAGGAGCAAACACTTTGGACTTAACCAGACATGAGATTGAAAGTTAGGTCTGTAGTTTACTAGCTTTGTGATTATGAGCAAAGATGAACTACCCTGTGCCTCTGTTTCCTGATCTGTAAAATGAGAGTTTTGGAAGATTCCTTTTATCAGGATTTTGATAAAAATGAAATGAATTCATAATGAGAGATACTTATTACACAGTAACTGACAACTATTCTTACTGCCATTAATATTCTTTGCTTAGTGTTAATTTTAATCTTATCTATGGGTTGCTTCCAGTTCCTGTAAATCCAGTAAATTTACATTTTCCATTGATTCCTCAATAAATTGTACCTAGGCTATATAGAAAGAAAGTACCACTGTGAACACTGGTTGAAAAGCAATTCTCACTCTATAACTCAACATGAACACTGTAATTTTAGATGACAATATCTACACTGTATTAAAGTCAGAGTAAATCTCATAAAAATTTGATTCAATAATTTCCCTCTTTAATTCCCCTTCCTGCAAAATAAAACCGTACCATGCTTAAACTTCTAGAAACCTAGAAGAGATGTAAGGCAGCTTCCAATCTACCTATCACATTATATTGACATTAACTGCCAAGTTAGTTTGGAAACCTGTGGCTCCTAAGACTATCTTTAATTGTCCCTTACTTTTCTGCACTTAAAGCAAATCATATTTATTTATCCATCCATCCATTCATGTATGTTGATAGTTATAATCCTATCTACTTCCAAAAGAGATCTGAAGGGTCTTATCATCAAGGCCAAGGTACAATTATCATGGGTTTAAAAAAGAAAGTAGTAGATAGGAGAGAACATTCTACTTCACAGTCATCTTTCCTTTTTGGCCTGCTCCTTGTTCTACCTCTTTTCTTTAGCTCTTGTCAATAATGCCTGGAGTCTGCCAGTACCTTCATTTTGCTAAGGTGGTCGTACTTCTGCTGAAAACACTGAAGCCCAGCCAAACTGGATTCTCAGCATTGCCTTTCAGTGGTAAGCTATTTAGAGAAGGATAGAGTAAAAATCCTGGCATGAAGCTGGAGTGGATCAGCTTTTGGCAGGCAGAGAGCATGTCTAACATTATAAGAATTAGAATTTAATTACATTGCAATAAAATAATGAAGGTAACCAAATGCTTCGAAAATGAGATTCTGACCTGTAATGGTTTTCTAATTTCCATGCACAAGTTAGCAATAGTGCTAAGCATCCTTCTGGAGTAACTACTTATAGTCAAAGTATGCACATTATTCTCAACCCCGCCCCCATCCCTCCTCTCTCCCGCCACACAAGAAAAAAGTAAGATTCATCTGCCTGGGATTCCCAAAGACACTCACCTGTGTTAGAATTAAGATCATCAGGCTCTGATTCGGTCCCATTTTGGCTTCCATTTCCCTGAAGAGTATTCATAGCCATAAGCTTCATCTTCTGCAGCTTCATTGCCTCAGCCATTGCTGCAGCTGTTATACCTAAAACAAGAGCCGAAACAAAGCTAGTAAAATGCAAATAGTTTTAAACATCCCAAGACTCTTGATAATGTACTCTGGTGTCTAATAAGAGTTTTGGACTGTTATTTTAGATAGAACTTACTATGTAGTAAATTCCATCTAAAACAACGTTGTCAGAGAAAGCACTCTGACATGCTAGAAGGAACCCCTTTCAAGTGCATATACTTGTTGGCACTTCTGCTAAAGGATGGGTTGTCTAGACTATGAGAGTCAGCTTAGATGGGAGGGTAAGGAGGAGAAAATGACTTCAGGTAGTTTCACCCTTTTATACACTGAGGGACAAAATGAAAACATGTAATGCCACCTCTACAGTCAGTCCCTGTAGTATAATTACATTCTTTTGTATTAATATAAAGCAGCTAAAAAAGAAACTTTCTGCATAATGGTATAAAGAGGTAGGGAGGAAATGGCTGTAGAGAAAAAGTGAATGTGTAAGTTTGAAATTCTTTCTCCTAAGAAGTCTTTATCAGGCAGCACCACAAAGACATATAGTGAAACAGGTCCTAAAAATAACCGACCAATCCATGCTCCAACAATGCCCTTCAAAAAGTTTAGTGAATTCAACTTAATTATTTTTAGATAATATCCAAATCACTAACCATCTACTGGTGGATTGCAGCCATGGGCCAAACGGTAAAAGAAAACTATAACAGATTTTAAAACAACACTTCAGAATTCAGCAAAATCCACTCTACCATGCAAAAATAATTGAAGGAAAAGAGGAAAGATATTGGTTATTTAAAAAATAAAACATAATTATCATCAGAAGATCCTGATTCTAAGACGTAGGGTGAATCCTTATCAAAGTATAAGGGTAAGTATGTACAGCCTAGACTATCTAACTGAGTATGCTTTGTAGAATAGCTAAGGTTCTATTTTGCCACTCTATACTCTTTACAATGCATGGAAAACTCATAATGAAGCAAACTTTTCATGACAATGGATTGTCTCTAAATCATGGCAAAGAAAAGATCTGAAAGAAAAATGCTTTAGTCTCTAAACTGATGACATACATTTTCACATTATCTAGATGGTCTGACATATTTTCTTGCCATATCTAATTTAGCTTTACTGAATTCCAATCCCCTAAATGATTTGTCCAGCCCCAGTGATAAGTCTGGGCATAAAATATGATGGCAATAATTTAAACATAGGGACTCTATTTAGGACTGCCAGGGCTGAGTACCACATAACCAAAATTATATCAGTAAAAGTTTATAGAATTTACATTGGCTCCTCGGAACTGGATCCTGACTATGACAATTATTGGTGATCAATAGCTATTTCATTATTTATAGCATAAATAATGGATTTCTGTGAACAATATATGTCTTCTAACTGTGAAAACTAAGGTTGACTGATATCTAAACCATTTTGTAAAAGAAAAATTCCAGGTAACATGTGTTTCCTACAATGACTCTAAGAGAATTAATGAGCAAGATTCCACACATATTTTTAATTCATACAAAATATGGTAAGTTCCAATATTTATGTATTCTTCTAAGCAAATCATATCCATATGATATCCATATGATATCACTGAAGAAAACGTCAGTGAGAAAATTTCGAAAATAAAGTTAAGGTGGAAGAGAAGAATATGGCTGACCAGAGATATAGGCTTCCAGATCGTCTCAAAAAGAAGGAAAATTTTAGATTAAAAAAAAAGATAAATATCAAGTATAATTCTGAGGGAAAAGTGCCAGAACCTACCAGAAATTCCACAGGAAGAAGTTTCAGAGCAGAACAAGACAGAGCAAGATATCAGCAGAGATCAACTCCCAAGAGGCTTAGAGCATACCAAAAAGGGAAGGTGGGAGTTTTGTTTCACCTTCCCTCAGACCTCTGGAAGTCAGCGGGCTCCCCAATGTCTCAAGGCCCTTTCTACCCTCATAACCCAAGGCTTCTGCTGCCAGTGAAATGGGAGCTTACTGAGGACAAAGCACCAGGCTGCCAGCCCCCTTGAGGTCCCTTTCCATCACCACATACCCAAGCTGAGATGGAAGGTGCCATATTGCTTCTCCACCCACTCTGCACCTGTGTCCTTCCCAGGGAGCTTCAAACCCTTGGTGTTTTTTAAATTTGTTCTTTATTCTTTATCCTATTTTTCAAATATATATATATTTTTTTCCAGAATATTAGAGGGGTATAAATGTTTAGGTTTCAAATATTGCCTTTACCCCATCCAAGTCAGAGCTACAAGCTTGTCCATCCCCCAGACACTGCTCACCCCATACATTAGGTATGAATATACATATCCCCTCCACCTCCCTTGACCTGTCTGACACCCAGTGAAAGTTACTACCATATATGCACATAAGTGTTGATTAATTAATAACAATTTGAGAGTGAGTACATGTGGTGCTTGTTTTTCCATTCTTGTGATACTTAGTAGAATGGGCTCCAGCTCCAACCAGGATAATGCGAGAGGTCCTACATCACCATTTTTGTGGCTGAGTAGTACTCCACAGTATAAAGATACTACATTTTATTAACACACTCATGTATTGATCAGCACTTGGGTTGTTTTCACATCTTTGCAACTATGAATTGTGCTACTATAAACATTAAAGTGCAGACGTCTTTTTATAGAATGTCTTTTTTCCTCTGGGCAAATACACAGTAGTGGAATTACTGGATAAAAGAGTAGATCTACAATTAGCCCTGGGAGATATCTCCATATTACTTTCCTAGAGTTTGTACTAGTTTGCAGTCCCAGACAGCAGTGTATGAGTGTTTCAATCTCTCTATATGCATGCCAACATTTGTTGTTTTGTGACTTTTTGATAAATGCCATTCTCACTGGAGTTAAGTGATATCTCATTATGGTTGTGATTTGCATTTCCCTGATGATTAAAGATGTTGAGCATTTTTCATGTTTCCTGGCCATTAGCCTGTCTTCTTCTGGAAAGTTTCTGTTCATATCCTTTGACCAATTTTTAATGGGGTTGTTTGATTTATTCTTGCTGATTTTCCTGTGTTCTATATAAATTCTAGTTATCAGCCCTTTATTGGACATGTAGCATGTGAATATATTATCCCTTTCTATAGGTTATCTGGTTGCTCTAGTGATAGTTTCCTTGGCTGTGCAGAAAGTTTTTAATTTGATCAGGTCCCTTTTACTTATTTTTGTTGTTGCTGTGATTGCCTTTGGGGACTTCTTCATAAATTCTTTGCCTAGGCCGATGTCTATAAGTGTTTTTCCAACATTTCTTCTGGAATTCTTATAGTTTCATGCCTTTGGTTTAAGTCTATTATCCACCATGAGTTGACTTAAGTGAGAGTTGAGAGGTGTGGATGCTGTTTCAGTCTTATACATGTGACTATCCAATTTTCTCAGCATCATTTATTGAATAAGGATTATTTTTCCAAGTGTATGTCTTTGTCTGCTTTGTCAAAGATCAGATGGTTATATTAGGATGCTTTTATATATGGGTTTTCAGTTCTGTTCCATTGGTTTATGTCTCTGTTCTTGTGCCAGTACCATGCTGTTTTGCTTACTATATAGCCTGTACTATAGCCTAATGTCTGGGAAAGTGATACCTCCCAATTTGTTATTTGGGCTTAAGTTTGCTCTGGCTATATGGGGTCATCTCTGGTTCCATTCAAAGAGTAAAATTATTTTTTCTAGATCTGCAAAAAATGATGTTGATATTTTAATAGGGATTCCGTTGATCGCTTTGGGTAGTATAGACATTTTAACAATTTTGATTCGGCCGATCCATGGTATGGATTGCCATCTGTTTAAGTCCTCTGCTATTTCCTTCCGTAGTGTTTCATAGTTCTCCCTGTAGAGGTCTATCACCTAACATTAGTTAAATGTATTCCCAAGCATTTTATTTTCTTTCTTGCTATCGTGAAAGGTATTGAGTCATTGATTTGCTTCTCAGTTTGACTGATGTTGGCATATATGAATGCTACTGATTTGTGCACATTGATTTTGCCATCTGAGCCTTTGCTGAATTTGTACATCAATTCCAGTAGTCTCATGACAGAATCTTTGGGGTTTTCTAGATATAAGATCATATCATCAACAAAGAGCAATGGTTTGACCTGTTCTGCCCCAGTATGGATGCCCTTGATTTCCTTCTCTTGTCTGATTGCTCTGGCTAGGACTTCCAGCACTATGTTGAATAGAAGGGGTGATAGAGGGCAACCTTGTCTGGTTCCAGTTTTAAGTGGGATGTTTTCAATTTTTTCCTGTTCAGTAAGATGTTCGCTGTGGGTTTGTTGTATGTGACTTTTGTCAATTTGAGGTAAGTCCTATCTATGCCTATTTTGTTAAGCATGCTTATCATAAAAGGGTACTGAATTTTGTTGAATGCTTTTTCTGCATCTACTGAGAGGGTCATATGGTCTTTGTTTTTACTTGTATTTATGTGGTGAATTACATTTATATATTTGCATATGTTGAACCATCCCTGCATTTCTGGAATGAACCCCACTTGGTGATGATGAATTACTTTTTTTGATAAGCACCTGAATTTGGATTGCTAGGATTTTACTCAGAATTTCTGCCTCTATATTTATAAGGGACATTGGTCTACTGTTTTCTTTTTTGTTGCATCCTTACCTTGTTTTGGTATCAGGGTGCTGTTGGATTCATAAAATATTTTGGGGAGGATATCTTCCTCCTTGATGTTATAGAATAATTTCTGGAGCATAGGCACCATTTCTCCTTTGTAGGTCTTGTAAAATCTAGGTGTGAATCCATCTGGTCCAGGACTTTGTTTTAGGAAGTTACTTTTATTTGCTGCTTCAATTTCGGTACTTGATATTGGTCGGTTCAGGAATTCTATTTCTTCCTGATTGAGCCTACGGAGTCTGTGTGTTTGTAATCATTTGTCCATTTCCTCCACAATTTCGTGTTTATTTGCATAGAGATTTTTACAATATTTATAGATGGCATTTTCTATTTCTGTGGTATCAGAAATAATTTCTCCTTTTTCATTCCTGATTGAGCTTATTAGAGTCCTTTCTTTTCTGCTTCTAGTTAATCTAGGAAGAGGTGTGTCAATTTTGTTTATTTTTTCAAAGAATCAACTTTTTGTTTTATAAATCTTTTGTACAGTTTTTTTGCTATCAATTTCATTTAGTTCTACTCTGTTCTTGGTTATTTCTTTTATTCTGGTTTGTTTTATGATTGGTTTGCTCATCCTTTTCCAGTTCTTTGAGAAAATTCATTAGATTGTTTATTTATGATATCTCTTTCCTTTGGATGTAGGCATGTATAGATATAAACTTTCCTCTCAGGACTGCTTTAGCTGTGTCCCACAGATTTTGATAACCTGTGTCTCTTTTATCATTTAGTTCAAAGAATCTTTTTTATTTCCATCTTAATTTCCTCCTTAACCCAATCATCGTTCAGCAGGAGGTTGTTTAGTTTCTATTACTTTGTTTAGAGATGAGTGTTTCTGTTGGAGTTGATTTCTAATTTTATTCCACTGTGGTCTGAGAAGATTCATGGTATAATTTCTATATTTTTTAATTTGTTGAGACATGTTTTGTGGCCTAAGATATGCTCAATCTTAGAGAATGTCCCATCACAGACAAGCAAACGCTGAGGGAATTCATCAAGACAAGGCCCCCCAGGAAGTACTCATAACAGCATCCACATAGACCAGCACAAAAGACAATCACCAGTGTAAAGTCAACCAAAAGCTAAAGGTCTAAGTTCAGATACCATAATGGCTGAAGAGGTAAAACACAGCAATAAAGTTTTACTCAACAGGATGAAAATAAATCCACCGCTCTTATTAGCTCTTTCAATAAATGTGAAATGGCTGGAACTTCCCACTAAAGAGACATAGGCTGTCCAAATGGGTAAATTACACAAGCCAAGTATCTGCTGTTTTCAGGAAATACACCTAACCCACAAGATATGTTCAGACTCAAGGTTAAGAGATGGAAGAGAGTATCCCATGCAAATAAGATAAGGTGGTGTACCATTATTCCACAAGATAGGTGGTGTACCATTTCTGATTTCAGATAACAGTCTTCAAATCAACAAAAGTAATGAATGACAAAGATTGTCATTATATAATGGTTAAGGGTACAATTCAACAAGAAGACATAACATGTCTAAATATTTATGCACCTAACTCAGGTGCATCTAGATTCATAAGACAAATCCTACTTGATCTAAACAAAATGATAAACAGCAGCACCATAATAGCTGGAGAATTCAATATCCCTCTGACAGAACAGGACAGATCCTCCAAACAGAAAATAAGCAAAGAAACAATGGGCATAAACAGAACTCTAGAACAAATGGACCTGACAGACATTTACAGAACATTCTACCCCAAAACCACTGAGTATACGTTTTTCTCATCAGAACCTCAGCTTTTGTCTCACTCATAACCACATAAATATTTCACAACTCCAGCCCAGTCTGTAGGAGCCACAGGAGCTGATGGGTCCTGGGGGATCAGTGTGACCCCAAAGCTTGGACATTCCAAGTGGGATGCCTTCCAGAGAAAGGGACAGATACAACCAGAGTTTTAACTGTCTTACATTCAGATTATTTTCCTCCCCAACTCTGCTCCTCCCTGCTGCACCCAAGAGGTATGATTGAGCCAAGACTGTCAGAGGCAACTGTTTACTCTATGTTGGTGCACCCAACCCATCAATACTTCCACAAAAAGAGGGGCTCCCATCTTTCCTCTTAATGACCTATAGAAGACCCAGGGGTGCTTGATCTGTGAGCTCCCTTCCCTCTAACCATCTCAGATACTACTTGCATGGCTGCTCCAGCAGCATAGGGCAAACCCCAAATCAAAGGGAAAACAAAGCTTCTAGAGCACTCCACAGGAAACTCAGGACCAGCACACTTCTCCCTGGCATGATCAGGGATTGAACTTTGGGGACATGGGGTCAGGTACACAGTCCAGATCCCGTATCCCCAGGACTGGATCATGTTGATAGGGAGAACAAAGGGGAGAGTTGTGAACTAACCTTTGGAGGTGAGGGAACTGATGAGGATACAACCGAGAAGAGACTGCAGTGTGGGTCCTGCCCACAGCACACTCATGGAGATCCCTTCCCCATGAAGGAAAGCCACACCTTTGGCCCAGGACAAGATCCTGGATAGGAAAGCTCCCAGCTCACAGAGCCATTCCTGGTGAGGTCAGCTAGTTTGAACTCCTGGTGCAGCCAGATGCCAGAAGGAGACCATGGTGTGGGACAGGGAGAAAAGCAAAATCCACTCCTTACAGAAAGATTGTGAATCTCAGACAGCTCTGCCACCACATGGATAATTTTGGGCTGTATGGGTTTGCTTCAGCCCCTCCCTCATGCTTTCCCCAGTGGCCTGGGAGCAGACCCTTTGCCTCTGCCAAGACAGCTCTCATACTAGACTTTGTAGAGCCTGAAGGCAGGCTTTGCCACCTGAGCCCTACTCAGCCTAACTTCTACACACACCTCTGCTGTGGTAGATAATAAGGACTCACCTGGAAGGTCATAGTTTCAAAAAAAAATGAACTAAAATAACAAGAACAAAAAAAGAAAACAAAAACCAAAAAACAGCCACCAACTTGTACAGCCCTTTACAGAATTTACTGAATCATACAAGGCATAGCCAGCTGATTCTTACCCACCAGCACCACCTGCTATCACAGGGATTAAACTGGGCACCCCAATATAATTCATTCTGTTAAAAAGATGACAGAGCTGGAGAAATACAAATGATTTCACTGACCTCCATCTTATCTCATCAACGAAATGCAGGGAATCTGCTCACACCCATAGCACAACACCACTATACCCTATGAAGAACTAGCAACTGAGAAAACCACACTAAGGATATCAATAACCAAGGCATCCATCCAGAACCTACACCCCGTCAAAGCACACACAAGCAAAGTCAAAAGATCTTACCCAGCATATGCTACAGACACATACTTAAGGAGGGGGGGAAGTCCCATATAAACAAGAGAAAATATAAAACCAAGAAGCAACAGCTGCTCCAGATGAGAAGGAATCATCACAATCACTCTGGAAGAATGAAAAATCAGAGTGAAACACCCCCAAAGGGGCATATAAGCTCTGTGTCAATGGATCCCAACTAAAATGAAAATACTGAAATGACAGATAAATAATTAAAAACATGGATTGTAAGGAAGCTCCATGAAATCCAAGAGAATATGGAAAACTAAATCAAACAAACCAGAAAAACAATTCAGGAAATGAATGAAACATTTACTAAACAGATATATATATATATATATATTTAGAAAAAGAAGTAGAATTTCTGGAAATGACAATTTTTGTTTATAGAAATAAAAAACACAGTGGAAAGCTTTAAGAATAGACTAGACCAGGCAGAAGAAAGAATTTCAGAGCTTGATTACAGTCTTTTGAATTAACCCAGTTATCCAAAAATAAAGAAAAAAGACTCAAGAGGAATTAACAAACAATATGAGAAATAAGGGATTATGTAAAACAGCCAAATATAATAATAATAGACATCCCTGAGAGTGAAGAAGAAAAAGAACAATAGCTAGAAAACCAATGTGAGGGAATAATTCAGCACAACTTCCCTGGTCTTGCTAGAGATTTAGACATCCGGAAACAAGAAGCTTAACAAACAACTTGGAGATACATTACACAGAGGCAATCACCAAGACATATAGTAATCAGACTGCCCAAAGTTAACTCTAATGAGGAACTATTGTGAGCCATTAGGCAAAAACATCAAGTACGAGACAAAGGAAAATCCTAACTGCAGACTTCTCAGCAGAGATTTGAAAAGCCAGAAGGGATTGGGGCTCCATTTCTGGTATTCTTAAACAGAAAAGCCTAGAACATTTTATCATACAAAACTAAGTTTCATATGTGAACAAGAAATGAAGAGTTTTCCAGATAAGGGAATTTGTCATGATAAGACCTGCACTGAAGAAAATAATTAAAACTGCATTATACAAGTATCAGAAAAATCAACACTCACCAGTGTAAAATCATCCAAAAGCTAAAGCACTAAGCTCATTTAAAACAACAGCACAAGAGGTAAAACACAGCAATAAGGTACTACTCAACATAATGAACCAAACAGCATCCAACATATCAATTCTCTAAATCAGCATTAACAGTATTGATGCCCCACTCAAGGCATAGGCTGGACGAATGAATCAAAAAATACAACCCCAGTATCTGCTGTTTCCATGAAATATGTCTAACCCACAAGGACACATATAGACACAAGATAAAGGAATGTAAAATAATATTCCATGCAAATGGAAACCAAAGGAGAGGAGGTGTAGCTATTCTCATATCATATAAAACTGACTTTAAATAAACAATGATAAAGAAAGACAAAGATGGTCATTTTATAGTGGTAACAGGAACAATTTAACAAGAAGAGGTAACAATTCTAAATATATATGCAACTAACACAAAAGCTCCCACATCCATAAAGCAAATTATACTAGATCTAAGCAAAGAGATAAACAGCAGCATCATAATTACTGTGGAATTCAAAACACACTGACAGAGCTAGACAGATCATCAAAGAAGAAAAGAAACAAAGAAACACTGTACTTTTTTTAAATTTTTTTTTATTTCAGCATATTATGGGGGTACAAATATTACGGTTATGTATATTGCCCACGCCCCCCTCCCCCCTCGAGGCAGAGCCTCAAGCATGACCATACCCCATACGTTGCACTTTAATTGGACTCTAGAACAAATGGGACTAACAGAACATTGGGAACATTCTACCCAAAAACTAGGGAATATACATTATTTTCATCAGTATATGGAATATTTCCCAAGATTGATCATATCTTAGGCCACAAAAAATGCCTCAACAAATTCAAAAAATAGAAGCAATACAATATTTTATCTCAGACCAGAGTGGAATAAAACTAGAAATTAATTCTAAGAAAAAAACTCAAAAATACAAAAAGTCATGGAAATTAAACAACCTGCTTCCTTACAATTATTGGGTCAATAATTAAATTAAGGTGGAAATCAAAACATTCCTTGAACTGAATGACAAATGGGACCCAAGCTACCAAAATCTATGGGATTGAGCAAAAGAAATTCTAAGGGGAAAATTCATAGCCTTAAATGTCTACAACAAAAAGACAGAAAGAGCACAAATTAACAACCTAATGGCACATGTGAAGGAACTAGAAAAGGAAGGGCAAACCAAATGCAAAGCCAGCAGAAGAAAACAAATCACTAAGGTCACAGCAGAATATAATGAAATCAAAAACAAGAAAATTACACAGAAGATCAATGAAACAAAAAGTTGGTTCTTTGGCCTCACCCAAGCAAGGATTAGAGGCATGCCCAAATATCAGTTTTTTTAATTTCATAGAACTTGGAGTTTGAAATTTTAATTTATAACTCCTATTATTTTTAATGTTATTTATTAAATAAAGTGTAACTAAAAAGAAAATAAAAAAGTTGGTTCTTTGAAAAGATAAACACAATTGATAGACCTCTTGCTAGATTAACCAAGAATAGATGATAAAGGACTTAAATAAGTGCAATCAGAAATGAAAAAGGAGATATTACTACTGATACCACAAAAATACAAAATATTATCTGTGAATACTAAGAAAATGTCTATGCACTTAGACTAAAAAATATAGAAAAATGGACAAATTTTTGTAAACACACAACCTGCCAAGACCTAATCAGGAAAAAATAGAATTCCTGAAGAGACCAGTAATGAGCAATAAGATTGAATCAGCAATAAAAACCTTCCAAAAACAACAAAAAAGCCTGTGACCAGATATATTCACAGATGAATTTTACCACACCTACAAAGAAGAGTTGGCACCCATTCCGCAGAAATTATTTCATAGTATTGATAAGGAGGGAATACTCCCCAACAAGTTCTATAAAGCCAGTGTCACCTGATTCCAAAGCCAGGAGAGGACACAACAAAAAAAGAAAACTACAGAACAATATCCCTTATGAATATAGACACAGAAATCCTCGATCAAATACTGGCAAACCAGATCCAACAACACATCAAAAAAAAAATAATCAACTATGACCAAGTGGGCTTCATCTGGGGATGAAGGATGATTCAACATATGTAAATCAATAAATGTGATTCACCACATAAACAAGAGCAAAAACAAAAAGTATATGATCATCTCAGTAGATGCATAAAAAGCATTTGACAATATCCAGGACCCTTTTATGATAAAAACCCATAACAAATTAGGTATACAAGGAATGCATTTCAACATTATAAAAACCATACATTACAAACCCACAACCAACATCATACTGAATGTGGAAATATTGAAAGCATTTTCCTAAGAACTAGAAAAAACAATGGTGCCCATCATCACCACTACTATTCAACATAGTATTGAAAGTCCTATCCACAACAATCAGGCAATAGAAAGATATAAAGGGTATCCAAATTAGAAATGAAGCAGTCAAACTATGAATTTTTGCTCACAATTTAATCTTATATCAAGAAAACCCCAAAGACTTCACCAAAAGATTCCTGGAATTGACAAATAAATTCAGAAAGGTCTCAGGTTACAAAACCAATGTACACAAAAGACTAGTATTTCTATATACCAACAATAGTCAAGCTGAGAGTCAAACCAAAGACTAAATACCATTAACAATAGCTGGAAAGAAAAAAGAATACCTAAGAATATACTTAACCAAGGAAATAAAAGATCTCCACAAGGAAAATGATGAAAGCTTGAGGAAAGAAATTGCAGATGACACAACCAAATGGAAAAACTTACCATGCTCATGGAGCCGTAGAAGGAAAACTGTCAAAATGTCCATATTACCCAAAATGATTTAAAGATTTAATGCAATCCCCATTAAAATACCAATGCCACATTTCACTGATCTAGAAAAAAAAATTCTATGCTTTGTTTGGAACCAGAAAAGGGTCCAAATAGCCAATGAAATCTAAGCGAAATAACAAATCTGGAAGCATCATATTACCATTCTTCAAAATATATTACAAGGGTAAAGTAATCAAAACAGCACGGATTGGCACAAAAATAGAGACATAGAGCAATGGAATAGAACATAGAACCCAGATATAAAACCACTATGAGATATCACGTAACCCCAGTGAGATTGGCCTGTATCAAAAAAAATGCCAAAACAACAAATGCTGGTGAGGATGTGGAGAGACAGGGACACTCTTACTGCTGGTGGGATTGCAAATTAATGCAATCTTTGTGTAAAAAAATTTAGAGAAACCTCAAAGAGCTAAAAATAGAAATACCTTTCGATCCAGCAATAGCATTATTAGGCATCTACCCAAAAGAGCATAAGACATACTATTATGAATACATCTGTACCTGAACGTTTATGGTGGCACAATTCACTACTGCAAGGACATGGAAACAACCCAAGTGCCAGTCAATTCATGAATGGATTATTAAAATTTGGTATATGTTTACAATGGACTATTACTCAATTCTAAGAAATGACAGTGAGCTAGCACTGCTTATATTATCCTGGATTAAGCTTAAGCCCATTATCCAAAGTGAGGTGACACAAGATCAGAAAAATGGGCTCCACATGTACTAGCCATCATATTGGTACTGACTGATTAACACTATGGTGCTCAAATGGTGGTGGTGATCACCAGGGATTCGGGGTTATGGGGGTATACCCATATCTGAGGGATGTGGTGAAGATTGTGGAGGTGAAGGGCATAACTCTAACTCTTCCTAGGGAGAGGCAAAGATATAAAATGCAATCAAAATGTTCATACTTTCATATTATCTTGAAATAAAATAAAAATGTGAAAAAAAACAATGGCATCATCACATGTTAAAGACCAAGTCTTTGGTCTATCAAAATATGAGCCAAATTCTTCCCTGATAAATTATTAGTATAGAATATCGGCCTCAGACTTTCTTTTTTTTCTTTTTTTTATTTCATCATATAATGGGGGTACAAATATTGTTAGGGTTACATACATTGCCCCTACCACTCCTCCGCCTCCCCCACATGCCAGAGCTTCAAACGAGTCCAATCCCCATGTGGCACGCATGGAACACATTATGTAACTCTACACTTCCTCCCCCCTCCGGCCTGCCCTCCATCCAACAAAAGATTATTTTTTCTTTTTTTACATTTTGGATACATTGTATAACTTTGCCTCTCCCTAAGAAGGGTTAGAGGTATGCCCTTTCCCCCGACAATGCTCTCCACATCCCTATGATGTGGGTCTTGCCCCTCCTCCCGAAACCTTGGTGAACACTACCACCATTTGAGCACCATGGTTTTAAACAGTCAGTACCAATTTGATGGTGAGTAGATGTGGAGCCCATTTTCCGTATCTTGTGTCGCCTCACTTTGGATAATGGGCTTAAGCTTAATCGAGGATAGCATAAACGGTGTTAGCTCACTG
>VBSM01000568.1:9436940-9450164 GCA_008086735.1 Cheirogaleus medius | reverse complement strand
CATAAACATACGGGTGCAGATGTCTTTATAATAGAATGACTTATGCTTTTTTGGTAGGTGCCCAGTGCTATTGCTGGGTCGAATGGTATTTCTATTGCTAGCTGCTTGAGGTATCTCCAAATTGTTTTCCACAAAGGTTGCACTAATTTGCAGTCCCACCAGCAGACTTTCAAAATGATATTCTACACTAGGAACAGATGGGATGTAGTGATGGCTATTTCATTATTGATCGTCGATATATTTTTGTCATGATGTGGAGAAATCCAAATGGAATATTGGGACATTTTTGCAGAGTCACTGAACTACTTTCAGGTTTAGACCAATAAGCTCACTAGAATATTCCAGTTTCTTATATCTATAGAGCTTTCACCTCAATACCATTCCCAGAATAATGAGAAATAGAAAGTTGTGTGTGATCTCAGAAACTTCCAAGCCAGATAAAAGGGATGCACATTTTGGCTCCTTTTTTTCTTACTTGTCCATCAATCATTTGATAGTGGATGCATGATTACCCATTCCCTGCTCATAAAGAAGAGAAAAATAAGATGAATTTATTTGCTAATTATACAGATTTACTGGCACAAATGGCAGCAACCTCACTTGGCCTCTGGTCCTCCTATCTAAGTATTCACAGAAAGAACAGCTTAACATCAACTCTTATAACACTAAAATCAACATTTTTGAGAAGCACTTTCCAATACTGGCCTGGCATATATTTAATTATGATACCCAGTATATTATCACATTTAGTAACCTAAGAGTGGATTTTGCAGCAAGTTGACCTTGGATAGTTTACCAATAAATTACATTGCTTGTAATATACAATCAGTGTGTATTCTATGAACATACACTTGATGTAGGCCATATAGGTAACTAACAACACCACCACCAACAACAAAAAGACACCTAGATACTGCTGACTGATCTTAGACAAACCAGGCAACATACACGGGGTAAAAGAAACCCTATTCAATAAATGATGCTGGAAAATTGGACAGCCACATGCAATATAATGAAACAAAACCCCTATCTCTCACCACTCACAAAAGTTAATTCAATATGGATGAAACACGTAGTCCTAAGGCATGAAACCATAAGGATTCTAGAGTAAAATGTAAAAAAACTCTTCTAGATATCAGCATAGGCAAATAATTTATGAAGAAGACCCCAATGGCAATTATAACAACAAATATAAATAAATGGGACTTGATTAAATTAAAGGCTTCTACACAGCAAAGGCAATAATCAACAGAGCAAATAGAAAATCTACACAATGGCAGAAAATATTTACAAGTTATACATCTGATAAAGGACTAATAACCAGAATCTCCAAAATTATTGCAAATCAGCAAAAAAAATTAAGCAATCTCATTGAAAAGTGGGCAAAAAGCTTGAACAGAAGCTTTTCAAAAGATAGATAAATGGCCAATAAACATGTGGAAAAATGCTCAACATCATTAATCATCAGGGAAGTGAAAATTAAAACCACAATGATATATTGGCTTACCAATATTATAATGGCTTTTATTAAAATACCCAAAAACAACAGATGCAGGCATGGATGCAGAAAGAAACACTTAGGCATTGTTGGAGGGACTGAAAATTAGTACAACCTCTATGGAAAAGAGTATGAAGATTTCTCAAAGAACTAAAAGTAGACCTACTATTTAATCCAGCAATCCCACCACTGGATATTTACCCAAAGGAAAAGAAGTAATTTTATCAAAAAGATACCTGCACTTGAATGTTTACTGCAACACAATTCACAATTTGCAAAAATGTGGAATCAATGCAAGTGCTCATTAATTCATGACTAGATTAACAAACATGGTATGTGTATACCATGGAATACTCTCCAGCCATAAAAATGATGAATTAATGTTTTTACTACAATTTGGATGGAACCAGAGGCCATTATCCTAAGTAAAGTATCTCAAGAATGGAATAACAAATACCACATGTACTCTATAACAAAGTGGAACTAACCAAGGTACACACATGTGCACAGAGGGAAGTAAAAGTTATTTGTAATCAAGCAGGGGGTAGGGGTAAGAAATGGAGGGCCACAAACTTACCTAATGAGTACAATGAACACTATTTGGGTAATAGGCACACTTGTAGCTCTGACCCAAGCATTACAAACCCTATCCATATAATAAAAACATGTGTACCCATTAATAATTTGAAATTAAAGATAATAAAGATAGATGAGGTCACAGGAAAAAATAATATTGAGGCAGTAAAGAATTATACCATAGTAGCACTTCAAGAAAATTTAGGGACTTTCTAGTTCAACTTCTTTATTTTTCAAATGAGGAAACTGAGTTTCTGAGTGAATTTTCAACAGTCATTGATTTAGGGGAAGACATGCAGCATAAGTCCAAGTATTCTGGAACCCAGATATATTTTTTAAAGTCCTAAAGTACTACAAACATGAGTTAACAAAAATCTGTAAAGGATATGATCCTCTTACCACATATAGTCATGTACTGTTTGTTATCTTTCTTTCTCCTTACACTTGCTTCAATATTTATAGTCCTAACCTACAACTCACTCTATATTGCAGTGACTTTAAACGTATCAAACCTTTAAATCCTATTTGTTTAGTCTTTAGTACAACACCTAAATATCTATGTCTTCAGATAAAACTGCAGTCAAACATAGGAAAGCAGTGGAAAATACGTTATGGTTTACATGAATTTTTCACAGCAATTTAACCTTTTATTCAGCTGTTCAGTTAAATTAGTATCCTCAGGATGCTTTCAGTGTAACACTGATGGGCTTCAGACAGCAAATCGACATCCGGCTAAAAGTTCTCAAAATACAGCTCTGGAATAATACATTAAGAGGGCAATACATAAAGCTGATTTTGGAGTTGCTTAGTTAAATTTTACTTGGGAACCAGAGTTTCAGCTTCCACTAGGCAACACGAAAATGGTAAGTTTAATGAGAATAAAAAGATACACCAACAATAGTAAAGTTGAGAACAAATCAAAGACTCAATACCTTTCAAAACTGCAACAAAAACAAACTAAATACCTAGAAATATATTTAAGAAGATGAAAGACCTCTACAGGGAGAACTATGAAACACTAAGGAAAGAAATAGCAGAGGACATAATCCAATGGTAAAACACACCATGCTGAAGGATTTGTAAAGTCAAATTTGTTAAAATGTCTATATTACGCAAAGTGATGTATGATTCAATGCAATCTATTAAAATAGCAACATCATTTATTGCAGATCTAAAAAAAATAATTCTATACTTCATTTGGAACCAGAGAAGACCATGTATAGCAAAAGCAACCTTAAGCAAAAAGAACAAATTGGGAGGCACCAATTTACCAGACTTCAAGCTATACTACAAGGCTATAGTAACCAAAACTGCATGGACTGGCACAAGAACAGAGACATAAACCTAAGGATCAGAACAAAGTACGCGGATATAAAATCACCCTCATATTGTCATATAATCTTTGACAAAGCAGACAAAAACATACACTGGGAAAAAGGATGCTTATTCAATCAGTGGTGCTGGGAAAATTGAATAGTCACGTGTAGAAGACTGTAACAGGATCCACACCTCGAACCTTTCACAAAAATCAACACATGATGGATAACAGACTTAAACCTAAGGCATTAAACCATAAGTATTCTAGAAGAAAATATTAGAAAAACGCTTATAAAAATCAGCGTAGGCAAAGAATTTAAGAAGATCCCCAAAGCAATCATAGCAACAAGAAAAATAAATAAATGTGATCTAATCAAATTAAAAAGCTTCTGCACAGCCAAGGAAACAATCATTAGAGTGAATAAACAGCCTACAGCATCAGAGAAAATATTTGCATAATGTACATTGGATAAAGGGTTGATAAGTAGAATCTATAAAGAAGTCAAGCAAATCAACAAGAAAAAATGAAACAATCCTATTAAAAAGTGGGCAAAGGACATGAACAGAACCTTTCCAAAAGAGCATAAACTAATGGTCAAGAAACATATGAAAAACTGTTCAATATCTCTCATCATCAGGGAAATGCAATCACAACCACAATTAGATATCACTTAACTCCCGTGAGAATGGCATTTATCAAAAAGTCAAAAACAGCAAATGTTGGCATGGATGCAGAGAGATAGAAACACTCATACACAGCTGGTGGAACTGCAAACTAGTACTAATTCTATGAAAAGTAGGATGGAGATACATCATAGAACTAAAAGCAGAGCTACCATTTCATCTAGTAATCCCACTACTGGTTATTTACCCAAAGGAAGAAAAAAGACACCTGGACTCGAATGTTTATAGCAGCACAATTGACAACTGCAAAGTTGGGGAAACAGCCCAAGTACCCATCAATATATGAGTGGGTTAATAAAATGAGGTGTATGTATACCATAAAGTACTACTCAGCCATAAAATATGGTGAACTGATACCTCTTATATTAATTAACCTGGATGAAACTGGAGCCCATTCTTCTAAGTGAAGTATCGCAAAAATGGAAAAACAAACGGTACATGTACTCATCATTAAATTGGAACTAATTGATCAACACTTATGTGCACATATGGAAATAACATTCACCAGAAATCAAGCAGGTGGGAGGGGAGAGGAGGGGATGGTATTTTCATACCTATCGGGTACAACTCACACTATCTGGGGGATGGGCACATTTTGACTAAAATGGTACTAAAACAATTTATGTAACAAAAAAGGTTTGTACCCCATAATAGACTGAAATAAATTAAAAAATAAAAAATAAATAAAAATTGCATCGCTACAATTTTAAGTAAATAGTTACACATACATCTAGAAGTATAAATGTTTTCATTTCAGTCACTGAATCTGAAAATAGCTCTTTTACATTGTGTTCAAATTACATATATTTAAATGATTGAAATAGATTTGGAAAGGCAGAAATTCAGTGTTACTGGGAAAACATTCACTTACTGATATTTGAGCAATTCTGTAACCTCAGTATCTTACATTTTTGTTCACTTAATTTCATTATTGGCTTAATGTCTAGTCATTGTAATTACTCACAAAGTGTTAGCATACAGCTACAGCCTTATGATACTCTACATGATGTCCTTTTTATGATTAACAAATATTTATCAAATTATTTGATTAGCTATATATTTTTATTAATGAAAACTACTTCATTTAAGTACGATTGACATACAAAAAGCTGTGAATATACACTGTATACAACTTGATGACTTTGCAGATAATCATACACTCATGAAACAATCACCACAATCTATGCCAGAAACCTATCCATCACCTCTATAAGTTTCTTCCTGCCCACTTTATTTATTATTGTTTGTGTGTGTGTGTGCTGAGAATACAACATAAGATGAACCTTCTTGCCAACATTTTAAATATATAATATAATATTAACTACAGGTATGATGCTGTACAGTAGATCCTTAGGATCTACTCATCTTGCATATTTGAAACTTTGTACCCTTTGACTAATAGCTCCGTTTCTTCCTCCCTGCAGCACATTCTTCCTCCCTCATCATTCTTCTCTGTTTCTATGACTTTGACTATTTTAGATTCATCTTATAAGTGGTATTGTGCACGATTTTTCTTTATGTATCTGGCTTATTTCACTTAGCATAATGTCCTCCAGGTTTATCTATGTTGTCACGAATGTTGTCACAAAAGAATTTGATTCTTTACTCCAGGCTGAATAATGTTTCTTTGTAAATAATATATAAATATCACATTTTCTTTATTCATTCATCCACTTATGGACATTTAGTTTGTTTCCCTATCTTGGCTCTTGCGAATAATGCTGCAATGAGCATGGGAGCACAGATATCTCTTCAAGATCCTGATTTCAATTTGTTTAGATATATACTCAGAATTGCAATTTCTGGATTGTACGGTAGTTTTATTTTTAACTTTTTGGGGAAAATTTTTCCTCAAAAATATTTCCATTGTTTTTCACAGTGGGTGAACAAATTTAAATTCTCACCCATAGTGTGCAAGTATTCCTTTTTCTCCACATGCTCACCCACATTTGTTATTATTTTTTTAAAAAATAGCTATAGTAAAATGTGTGGGATGATAGCTCATTGTAGTTTTGATTTGCATTTTTCTTTCCCTAATGTTGACTATCTTTCTATATACCTGTTGGTCATTTGAATGTCTTCTTTTGGGAAAATTTTATTCAAGTCCTTTGCCCAATTTTAATTGTGTTATTTGTTTTTGTTATTCAGTTGTAAGAATTCCTTATATTTTTAGATATTAACCCTTTATCAGATATATGGTTTGCAAGTATTTTCTCGCATCCCATACATTGCCTTTTTACTCTATCGTTTGTTTTCCTTGCTGTGCAGAGCTTTTTAGTTTGATGTAGTACCATTTGTCTAATCTTGCTTTTATTGCTTGTGTTTTTGCTGTCATATCTAAGAAATCATTGCCAAGGTCAAGGTCAAGAAGCTTTTTTCCTGTGTTTTCCTTCTAGGAGTTTTGTGGTTTCAGGTCTTAAACTCTTTTGTTTATATTTATTTGTTAATTTATTTTTATAATTTTGGGGGTAAAAACACTTTGGTTACATAAATTGCCTTTACAATGCCCAAGTCAGAGCTAGAAGCATGCCTCTCCCCTAGACAGTGGGCACAACATCCATTAGGTGTGAATTTACTCTTATCCTCCTTCTCCCTCCCACCTGTCTGACACCCTATGAATGTTCCTTCCCATATGTGCTCATGAGTGTTGATCTATTAGTACCAATTTAATGGTGAGTACGTGTGTTGTTTGTTTTTCCATTCTTGTGATATTTCACTTATTAGAATGGGCTCCAGCTCTATCCAGGATAGTATGAGAGGTGCCAGATCCCCATTGTTAAGTTTGTGGCTGAGTAGAGCTCCATGGTGTACATATATCACATTTTATTAATCCACTCATGTATTGATGGGCACTTAGGTTATTTTACATCTTTGCATCTGCGAATCATTCTACTATAAACATTAGAGTGCAGATGTCTTTTTTACAGAATGCCTCTTTTCGTTTGGGTAGATACCCAGTAGTGGAATTGCCTGATCAAATGGTAGCGCTACTTTTAGTTCTTTGAGGTATCTCCATACTACTTTCCATACAGGTTGTATTAGTTCACACTCCTGCCAGCAGTGTACGAGTGTCCCCGTCTCTCTGCATCCATGCCAACATTTGTCATTTTTGGATTTTTTTGGTAAAAGCTATTCTCACTGGAGTTAAGTGGTATCTCCTTGTGGTTTTGAGTTGGGTTTTGCATTTGGTGAACTATAAGGGTCCAGTTTCATTCTTCTGATGTAGATATCTAGTTTTCCCTACACCATTCATTGAAGAAACTACCCTTTCCCTATTGTGTATACTTTATTCACCCTATTAACTTCAATTTAAACATAACAATATGAAAATGCCCACATATCATAATTTTATATGTATTCATCTGTATATATGATTGACTATTATTATTGTTAGCAAGTACATAACATCCTACTTCAGGCTTAGAGTGTGAAGAAAAGTTCTTAAGAGTTAGAGGAACTTTACTGAACATCCAAACCAATCCCTCTATTTTATAGATGCAAACCTCTAAGTCCCAGAGTGGAAAAGTAAGGAAGGGGCTTAAGATAACACAGTCAGTGGTAGGCTTACATGAAGAACTCATGTCTTTTGACATTTTTACCTTAGTGCTTTGTCCACTAATCCTCACAGTCATAATCTTGATTTTAGGTTCTTCAAAACTTTATAAAATTAATCTACAGAGATGCCTTATAGGTCACTGACCATAACTAATGAGAAATTGTGTCATATAACTTTTCTGGACTTCAGTTTATTCATATGCAAAATGAAGAAGTTGGACTAGATTGTTTTCAAGGTCTTTTATGAAGCATTTATTCTGTCTAAATTTACTTTGTACTGTATAGCTTTCTGAAACTCCTATGGTTTTTTACTATTCATGCATGCTCTAAAGCAAAATTTTTCTTGCAGTCCTTTTTTACTAGTAAACAAGCATTAGACTTACAATTTTATGTGATCTATAGTTTTTTAACTGGCAGTGTGGGAGAAAAAAATCTATTGCTTGTAATAAAATTTAAAAGGAAAAATCCAAGAGAATTTAGTGAGTTTGGGTTCTCACAGTGATCTGAACAGAAATTAAGGTAATGTTATAGTTTCTTAATTAGTTATGCTGTGTCTATCCCTTCATATTCTTTTGAAAGCTTTTTTTGTCAAACCTGTGAATGAGTAAATTAATTAATGGGGAACTAAGAGTAATCAAATTGTGAGGTGTACCATTAATTAATGAAATGTTTTGCCAGTTCACTACCATATGTTTTTATATTTTTAAAAAATATATATTTAATTAAATTTACAGTTGAGGCATTGCAATGAATAATATTCCCCCCAAAATGAAAAACAGTTTAGATCCACCATATTATTTCGGTCTACTCATCAAGTACTGTGTGTTGGCTTGTTTGTTATTTGCCTTCAAAGCTACTTTGGGTCAAGTATGATGTACTAAAACATGAATAATGAAACATCTGGTGCTATGAAATGTTAATGTGATATACCACATTGATTCTAGCAGAAACAGTTTTGAAATTCCCTATAAATCAACTGGAAGATACAAATCTTTCTAAACAAAGGTAGTTTTCATGTTCATTTTCATAAGATGCTCATGTTCTGAACTCTATTCAGAAAAATAATTGGACTCTAGAAATTTCAGAAGGCAAGTAAGAGGAAAGCCATATGGACCTAAGAGTAAAAGTATGCAAGAGCATAGAAACAACATATAAGTAGTTACAGGCCACCCAAATGAGGAAAAAATATTATAGTGGTTTTTAGGGGGATAGAAACACCATTAAAAATTACTCAGCTAAGCACTATGACTGTGAAAGAAAGGTCAACAAAATACAGCTATGAGAATTTCTCAAAATACTCAATAGCAGCTGCATTTGACCAGACATCAGCAAAGCCATCAGATGATGTAGGCACTAGAAATCGACTATATTGGCATAGATGTTTTTCAAATATCCAGATATCTGTTGAGTTACAAATAGATATTAAGAGAGGATACACTCAATCTGTGTTAAAGTTCAACTTGCCCTACAGAAGTATGTATTAAAGAATGTAGATGTACACTAAGGTAGTGAATTTGCAATTAAGAGTGGAGCCAGAGAAAGGAAAACAACAGTTAGGAAGGGTTGGCAGGACAAGAAGTACAGCATAAAAGAGAGTACAGCAAAACCAGAGCCCAGGAGAACACAGCTATTTTGAACAAACTGCTGTCCCTGTGCCAGAAGTACCTAACAAAATTCTGGTTGCCAAGCAACTATTTATTTTCCTGTATAGTATTGTGAAAATGCATAATAGGCATTTGAATGCTTGAAAGTCTAATGGGCCTTACTGACACTTACAGAACATTCTACCCAAAAACCACTGAATACACATTTTTCTCGTCAGTTCATAGGGAATTCTCTAAGATTGACCATATCCTAGGCCACAAAGTATGTTTCAAGAAATTTAAAAATTAGAAATTATACCATGAATCTTCCAAGACCACAGTGGAATAAAATTAGAAATCAACCCCAACAGAAACTCTCATCTCTACACAAAGTTATGGAAACTAAACAACTTTCTGCTGAACGATTATTGCTTTAAAGAGGAAATTAAGATGAAAATCAAAAGATTCTTTGAACTAGAAGATAAAGGAGACATAAGTTATCAAAAATCTGTGGGACACAGCTAAAGCAGTCTAGAGAGGAAAATTCATACCCATACATGCCTACATCCAAAAGACAGAAAAATCACAAATCAACAATCTAATGAATTGTCTCAAATAACTGGAAATGGATGAGCAATCCAATCCCAAACTCAGCAGAAGAAAGGAGATAACAAAGATCAGAGCAGAACTAAATGAAATTGATAACAAATAAAAACTATATGGAAGATTAACAAAACAAGAATTTGGTTCTTTGAAAAAATAAACAAAATTGATATGCCTCTTGCTAGATGAATGAGAAAAAGAAAAGAAGGGACTCTAATAAGCTCCATCAGGAATGTAAAAGGACAAATTACAACTATCATGGAAATACAAAATATGATCTATGAATATTATAAAAACCTCTAGGCACATAAACTTGAAAATGTGGAGTAAATGGGCAAATTCTTAGAAACACACAGCTTCCCTAGGCTCAATAAGGAAGAAATAGAATTCCTGAACAGACCAATATCAAGTACCAAAATTTAAGCATCAATAAAAATCCTTCCTAAGAAAAGTCCCAGACCACGTGGTTTCACACCTGAATTTTACCAGACCTACAAATAAGAACTGGTGACTATCCTACAGAAATTATTCCACAACATCAAGAAGGAAGGAATCCTCCCCAACATGTTTTATGAAGCCAATATCACCCTGATAACAAAACCAGGAAGGGACGTAACAATAAAAGAAAACTACAGATTAATATCCCTTATGAATATAGATGCAAAAATTCTCAACAAAATCCTAACAAACAAAATTTAGGTGCTTATCAAAAAAAAAATCCATCATGACCAAGTGGGCTTCATCCCAGAGATGCAGGAATGGTTCAACATATGCAAATCTGTAAATGTAATTCACTACATAAATAGAAGCAAAAACAAAGACATTATGGTCCTTTCAATAGATGTAGAAAAGCATTCATCAAAATGCAGCACATTTTTATGATAAGAACGCTTAACAAAATAGGCATAGATGGGACTTACCTAAAAACGATAAAAGCCATGTAGGACAAACCCACAGCCAACATCATACTAAACAGGGAAACACTAAAAGCATTCCCACTTAGAACTGGAACCAGACAAGGTTGCCCTCTATCACTGCTTCTATTCAACTTAGTGCTGGAAGTCCTAGCCAGAGCAATCAGACAAGAGAAGGAAATCAAGGGCATCCAAATGGAGGCAGAAGAGGTCAAACTCTTTGCTGATGATATGATCTTATATCTGAAAGTCTAATAATCTTTTCAAATGCTCCTATTATATCTACTCTTACAAGATTAAAAGCAAGAGAGAAGCACCATATTGAACCTGTCTTTTATCAACATTTTCCTAAGTATTTTCCACTTGATTACTTTTTCCACAAAATGTTAAAAGAGCATCGATTTAAACAAAAGGGTTGGGGGAAGCATGATAAGGTAGTTTCAAGCCTAAATTAGGCAACACTGAGTTAAAAACAAAAACCCTTATATAGTTCTTACCATATGCCACATACTCTTGTAAGTTCCTTACATATACTCAATTAATATTCACCGCAACCTTAAGAGGGGAGTACCATTACTATTCCTATATTTCAGATGAGGAAGCTGAAGTATAGAAATGGAATAATTTGTCTAATGTCATACAGCGAATAAATCTTGAAGTTTGGGTTTAAACCCAGGTACTCCAGGTTTCTTTATTGCATATTTTTCAAATCTTTTCATATGTAATATCTATTATGAATTTTCAAAAGAGACATAGAGTGGAATACCTACTATTAGCTCTAAAGACACGAATACTCCATGGAACAAAGTTTGAGAAATATTGTGCTAAATCATGTTTTTTTAAACAAAGAATGTAAGCTCAACTTCAATTGCTTGGATACTATTTTTTTTTGCATTTGAATTTAAGCTGTAGATAGATATCAGGAATTCTGATAATTTATATATAAAGTTTATATGCACTCTCATTAAGTTATCATGATTTACACTTGTCATTGGTGATATTTTAAATTTGAAATGTGCCAGCTTTGTATACATAGTCACTAAGAGAATTATTAATTATTTTGCTGATACTACTGAATAGATCATTTTATTGTTTAAGAAAATTTGAGCCACATAAACTCTTCTATTAATAGTAGTACATACACCACCCAAAGTGATTTATTTGAGAATGTTTATATAGTGTTACTAGATATTTGAAGGTAATTTCCAAGGACCTTCCAGCTCTGACATTCCAGGGATCTACAATTTTTAAACTTCTAGTGGCATGCCCAAGAAATTTCATTGTGTGTTTAGGAGAGAGTGTGCATTAGATATAGCTTAGGGGTGACAAAACATCTCAAATGTCTGACTGTTCTCATGCCTAGTTAACCCAGGAATTCAGGAAGACTACCTTAAATGCTGGGCATCCAAGAACACTAGCAGAAACTTCCTTCCCCAGCTGTCCCATGCTCAAGTACAGGATTGATTTAAGGAGACCAGTCCATCAGACAAGATACCCTACCGGCTAGTCTATCAGCAAAAATAGCCTCTTAGTCATCTGTTAAATGTATTAAGCCAGAGAAAAGATAAAACACTCATGGTTCCCGTACCAAAATGAGTTTGAAGAGTATTCTACTAATAAACTTGTTTTACTTTTTCTATTCTTATTCTCAAAGATATTTGGGCACTTTAAAAAAACATATTTAGGGTTCTTGCTTCAGCAGCACATATACCGAGATTGGAACAATACAGGATAAAATGCAAATTTGTGAAGAATTTCATATTTTTGGTGATGGTTGCAGAGCAATGTGAATATAATTAATGTCACTGAATTGTTTTCTTAAAAATGGTTAAAGTTTATATTTTACTGCAATAAAACATAGTCAAGTAAGTGATTACTTACAATCAAAAGCTCCTAACAAGTATATAAAAGAAGGAAAGAGTTGTTAGCTTTTGGTACTCTGCCAAATTCTTAGCTATTTTTCTTCCATAATTTCTCAAAGAAGGTGTTTAAGTTTCAGTTCAAACATGTTAACCAAAATTAATTTATACTTTGAAATGTGCTTGACTGCAACAATGGTGCAAAAACACATATAGTAAAACATATAGCATCTGAACTATAATATACAGAGACAGACATTCACAGAAAAGAGACACGTTATTAGAAGAAATCTAAAAAACATACTGAGCCATTAACTCAATTCCCTTTGGATTTGAAAATCAATAATAACAGTAATCAACTGAAGTGATGCCTACATTAGATGATCTGGCATTGCTCTGTAACAGGTAACTCTACCAGATAGAAATGAGAGAGAAAGAGAGAAAAAAATTAGTATTAACAGAAGGAAAAGAAAACAACCTAGCTAAATTTAAACACATAACAAAAGTCAAATTTGCCTTGAGATAGCTTCCAGAATGGAAGAGAAATTCAATTAATTACATGTAGTTCTAAAATAAGTCATTCTATTATAAAGACATCTGCACTCGTATGTTTATGGCAGCACAGTTCACTATTG
>VBSM01000568.1:9412798-9435210 GCA_008086735.1 Cheirogaleus medius | reverse complement strand
ATCAGATCTCAAAAAATTCAAGAAGATAGAAATTATACCTTGCATCTTTTCCAATCTGCCCTTGTTTTATTCTGTGACTGCCTGATGGTTCCATTCTTTATCATCAGTTTATGCTTATACTTACCAAAGTAGTATACACTAAGCATCTGTTTGAGAAAGGAAAGCAATATGTTATATTGAATATAATTATGTGAAAACTTTTTGACATAACTTGTCATTTTCCACTTAAGGAGTACATGAATTAACTATAGGTATATTGATATAAATGTATACATAGACTTATAATCACCATCTGAGAGCCTTCCATTTGTACAATAATTAAGGAAATGTGAATTCTAATATTTTAGGTCTAAAATGTTTAAGAGACTGATACTAAATCTCCAGAAAATAAGAGATTTAGGAGAAAGGTTAAATTATACCCACTACAGTAATCTTATTTAATTATATGTATAAATTACTATCTGATTTGAGATATAAGTATTGATAACGATGTATCTATTAACTATCAGAACGTATAGTTAGAGCTACCTTAAACAACAAACAACATGTACAATTGCTATATGAGTTAAAAGAGAAAATAGATATCATGAGAATAGATTTTAAGAGAATCTGGCTCTTATTCTTAACACAAAGTATCTGGAAAGATTATACTTCAAAGTTCATGTTACTTTCTCTCATAAAATTTAGTGTGATAACTCAAGACTTTTGTAATTTTTGAAACTCACCAGCATTTTAATAATCAAATATAAAACATTTTTGTTATTGTTATTTCCATATTAAAATTACACTCTCTATTCGTAAGATATCACATGTTCTCACTTATAAGTGGGAGCTAAATGAAAGATATATATTGTCATAAAGTGATGAAACGAACATTTGTCATCCTAGTAATGAAGCCCTTTCAAATCTTTGTCAAATTATATTAACACTTACTCTTAACTAGTTATTACTCTCTACTTTCTGTTTTTAAAGAACACAGGATCTTAGTTTAGCTATATACACTATTTTTTAACAATTATCATGTATCTCAGGTAAGATCAATGCATTTAAAAAAAATCAATTTTCTCTGGTTGGTTGCAATTGAATTGGAAGCATAGGAACTTTAGAAATTTCCACAGGAAATAATCATATCGTACAGATAACATGCATTTTACTTTTTAGTTTGAATTCCTGCTACCAGTAATTTCAAACACAACATTAATTTTCCAAAGCACCTTTTAAATAGTATTACTTATTGACTCTGTAGAAGGAACTGAGAATTTCACAGCCACTTTTTAATAGGCTTGCATTCTTTCTCAGCACAGCTACTTGAAGAACTTCCTGAATGATCTTCCGGCCCCTAACTCTTCCCATCTCCTGTCTATGCTATACTCTATTATTAGTGATATTTTTATAAAGAACAGTATCTTCACATACATCACCCACTGAAAAAGTGTTTAGTGCTTCCA
The DNA here is from genome assembly GCA_008086735.1 of Cheirogaleus medius. Taxonomy (NCBI): domain Eukaryota; kingdom Metazoa; phylum Chordata; class Mammalia; order Primates; family Cheirogaleidae; genus Cheirogaleus; species Cheirogaleus medius. The sequence goes on along the minus strand of VBSM01000568.1, from coordinate 9,433,762 downwards.
CAACCTGTAGAATAAAGTTCAAAACTTCTAATCTGATATTTATTTACTTATTTAAGAATATTAGGGGGTGCAATCATTTTGGTTACATATAATGACTTTGCCTTGCCCAAGCCAGGGCTACAAGCTTGCCCTTCCCCCATACAGTGTGCACTGTATCCATTTGTTGTGAAGTTATCCTCCCCCACCATGACCTTCCCACCTGAATGGCATGCAACGAATACTACTTCCATGTGAGCACCATAGTGTTGATCAGTTAGTGCCAATTTGATGGTGAGTACATGTGCTGCTTGTTTTTCCATTCTTGTGATACCTGACTTCAAAGGATGGGCTCAAGTTCTATCCAGGATAATATAAGAGGTGCCAGTACACCATTTTTTTTATTGTTGAGTAGTATTCCATGGTATACATATACCACATTTTATTAATCCACTCATGCATTGATGGGCACTTGAGTTGTTTCCACATCTTTGCAATTGTGAATTGTGTTGCCATAAATATTTGAGTGTGGATGTCTTCATAACAGATTTTTCTGTCCTTTGGGTTGATGCCTAGTAGTGGGATTCCTGGATCAAATGGTATTTCTGTTTTTAGCACTTTGAGGTATCTCCAAATTAATTTCCAAAGGGGTTGTACTAATTTGCAGTCCCATCAACAGTGTAAGAGTATTCCTATCTCTCCACATCCACGCCAGCATTTGATTTGGGGACTTTTTGATAAAGGCCATTCTTACTGGAGTTAAGTGATATCCGATCCTGGTTTTGATTTGCATTTTCCTAATGATTAAAGATGTCAAGTACGTTTTTATATGTTTGCTGGCCATTATTCTGTCTTCTTTTGAAAAGTTTCTTTTCATGTCCTTTGCCTACTTTTTGATGGGGTTGTTTGATTTTTTTCTTGCTAATTTTATTAAGTTCTATATAGGTTCTCGTTATCAGTCCTTTATTGGCTGTGTAGCATGCGAATATTTTCTCCCTTTCTGTAGGTTATCAGTTTGCTCAAGTGATAGTTTCCTTAGCTATGTAGAAGGTTTTTAATTTGATAGGGTCTCATTCATTTATTTTTGTTGCTGCTGTGATTGCTTTGGGAGTCTTCTTCATAAATTCTTTGCCTAGGCCAATGTCTATAAGAGTTTTTCCAACATTTTCTTCTAGAATTCTTAAGGTTTCATGCCTTAGGTTTAAGTCTGTTATCCATCGTGAGTGGATTTTTGTGAGAGGTGAGAGGTGGGGATCCAGTTTCAATCTTTTGCATGTGATATTTACAACCTCCTCCAATCTACCCCCACCCATATTTATAGGCACAGCTCCTACTCTTTTCCATCATATACCCACTACTCTAATATACTTAACACTCTGTTACTCATACAAACATGGTACTTGCTCATTTTCACACCTTTGCTGATTTGCCTTTTCTTCCTAGAATACTTTTTTCCCTGTCTTGCCAACTACAGCCTAACCAAGCTTTAAGACACAACTTAAATGCCACTAACTCCAAAAAGTTTTCTTTAATTTCCACAAATCGAAATAATTCTTCTCTTCTTTGAATTTTCCCATAGTAATACATACTTATATAAACATATTTATCCTTATCTGCCTTTTATTATGATTATATCCACCAGTCTCACTTTCCCACCTAAAACAAAGGCTGGTAAAGTTACTAAAAGGGCATTGACTGTGTCTTACTCAGCTTTGTACTTACAGCAGGATATAAAATAGTATTTCGTAGGTAGGCAGTATTTGATAAATACATGTTTAATGAATTTACCATTTTATAAAAGAGAAGTTTAGTAAAGGTGATATAAAGATCCTTAATACATAGAATGTAGTCAAAAATTGGCAAACAGTATTCAGAAATATAACTACCCTGACATCAAACATAATTTTTTTCCTTTTAATTCCACTAATCATCATGTGCTGTCATGTCTCTTATATCTTTAATAAATCATGAAAATTTCCCTGTACTTTACTTAATCGATGACAAGTAGAATGAAAAATGCATAATAACTCCTACAGATATTGAGACATTTTTAAACAGAGTTTTTAATATTTTTAAATATCTATTATTTAAATAGGTCAAAAGAAGTATTTGCCCTTTATTAAGCATGGAGTAGTTATGACTGGTGAGGAGAAAATTACATTACAAATGAGTAGCTACCTGTTACCAAATTACAAGGCATTTCATCAAAAGATCTAAATAGGAAGCAGACTGACCAGTTAACGTGTTTTCACTGACCTGGGGGAATTTTTTTTCCAGTTAATAGCTTCTGAAGAATGCTTCCTTTTGAGTCTTGTCTCTGACACAAAAATGATTGTCCCATTTAACCAGTCTTCTATCACATATATCAGAGAATCTTATTTACTCACAGACTACTGGAACATTAAAACACAAAAGAGTGATTGTCTCTAGAAGAAAAATTTAAAGATTGACTTATTTTTTACCCCAAAAGGGGGTTGAGATCAAAAGCTAAGTTTAATAGATGTTTGACTAAGGTCATACTCCTAGGAAATAGAACACTGAAGATGAAAGAAAAGAAACAAGTTTGGCTTTTGATCTCAGCCAAATCCATTTGGCATTGTTTAGCTTTTATATAATGCTTCAATTTTAGGTGGTATTGTGACTGAAATGAATTGGCTTTCTTCTTGAGGCTTTAATAGCTTTGTATTACTTTGGCATTTAGCACAGTTTAATAAAACAGATTTGTACTTTCTGAACTGGTATTGTAGTATTAGTTGTAAAAGGTTTTCTTCATCTACTATACATGATAGATTTTCAATATATATAAAAGGGAGCTAAAAAACAAATTCCTATCAAATATTCTTTAAAGAAAATCATAATTGAGGTCACCAAAATTTGTTAATGACAAAGAGCCTTCTTAATTTTAAGCTACATTATTTTCAATGTATATTTCCTATAAACTAGAAGAGTTTGCTACTTTGTAGCTCAGCATTGGACAGAGCCAAAGTAAGACAAAAAAATAACTGTTACTGAATACCCACTACTATATGTCAAGAACTATTTAGAAACTCTACACACATTATCTCACTTAATCTTCAAAATGACTCTATAAATATGTAAGAACTATTATGCCAATTATACAGATGAGAAGAGTGAGAGCAGGAGAAATTGTCTATCTTGGGCAAGATCACATAGCAAATAAATAATAAGGCATTGATTTGAACCAAGCTCTAACTCCAAAGTTCTATTCTTTCCATGGTGCTTTTTAATTATTTAACATGACAGAACCAAAAATAATTTATTTTTTTTAGTTCCATGAATTAAGTGATTCTCAAAACTATCACAACAAATTGTTTAGGCTTATACATCCAGCATGGAGCATTATTTGAGATATGGGTGAAGAGTTATACCATTTAATTTATTAAGCACTTGTCTAGATAACTCATGTCTCATCTCCTCAAATTATGTTTTGTCTAATGTTTACAGATTATCACTGAGGGTTGAGGGTATTGTTTCTTATTACTTGAATTATCCTAATAATTGTCTCAATGTGCCATTTCTCTCTGCAGGGGCAAGCTGCTATAAGTATCTACATTTTGTAATGATTTGAAAAAAGTAGAATGAGTGCTTTCTTGATGACAGCTTCCCACCATTTATCAAAACCCTTTATTCAATGGATTTTTTAAAAGAAAATGATCACACAAAGTTCAGTGTTTCTAATGAGGAGCTGGAGTTTCCAAATTAATAGATTAGTGAATGTTTTTAGAACAAAGTAGAAAAAGGTCAAAGGAAACACATATAACAGCCTCTTCTTAACATATCTGAAATATTTCAACTTGTTAATAGACAGATCCATAGTTATTATGCCACACTAGCCTCTAAAAAGGGGGATGTCAATCAAAAAGATTAAGGACTCTCTGTACTGAAAATTGACAGCTACCCAGAATTAGAGATCATCTCAAAACTACTTGTCTTTGAAAAACCTGGGGTAGATTAGGATATCCTCTTTCTCCCCTTTGTTTTATTTTCTTTGCTGGTGAAAAGATTATGTAGTGACATTGATTCCCCTCCTGCACTGATTCCACTGCTTAGTCCCCCACTCTAGGCCTTTCACAGTCCTTCTCAATCACAAACAGAAGACACAGTGGATAAAATAATAAGAGAACTTCATAATTATTCTCTGGAATAAATCAGAATTCAAATATCTAGAAGATAGAAAGCTCAGATTAAAATACTTTTGAGACTCAAGGAATTTACCATATGTTTGACATTCCCATTTCAAAGGGAAAACAGACCAATATGTCGGGAATACAGAGGATGTTTTAGCAGTTATATTCTGATTCATTTTTCATGAATGTCAGTGTGAAGAAGCTAGGGAAGGTTGATGTCCATGTTGCCCATGGAAAAGCAAGAATTCTTCCTCACATTTCAAAAACAATTGTACAACTCTATTCCTGAAAGTGACAAGGAACCAGGCACAATGGAGAGTCTCAGCAGTTAATGGATTAAAGATGCCATACTAGTTTATCTATATCTTTGTCTATGTACAACTTTAAAGGCAACTAACTTTTCCATTTTGAACGTTGTGACCATAAAAGACTAGTTAACATTTGGCTGGAATCATCTTACCTTTACTGCCAAAGGGTGAGGGTAGGGTAAGAGAGAATGGAACATTTCAGTAACTGAAACTCTTAAATAAAGTAAAATTTAACCACTTTCATGAATTCTGTAGATATTTGTAATATAATAAGTTTGTAAAGTCATTCTTCAGACATGGCTATATTCCCCAGATCAATCAGAGTTAATTTAAAGTTGGCAACCTATGTAGAACATTCGATGAATACAAAGAAACATATTTTAGATTTGTGGTAATTTTTCCCAGTAAAACTCATTAGAAAGCTCAGTAGCTACATATATCAAAAACTGAAATAAATTCATTTTAGTTTAATATATTTCTTAATTATAAAATTAGGGTAAAAAATTTGTGACTAATAAAATCATGTTTTTAAATCTTTTTGACCATATTTAACTGGAATTTTATATTTCAGTTTCTAAAGCCTTAACAAACAGAACACTACTTCTCACATCTATTTATCTTCCAACTGCATTATACTTTCCTTGTTTATAATGACTTGGTAGTGTAAGCATTTAATGCATGCCTACATTAGCACAACTCTGTGTTTTCATTTTTAAAATGTGATTAAACAGTGATTGTAATGCAACATTTTATGGTACAGTAACTAAGGTAAAATATTATATTATCATCCCAAGCACAATTGATATTGTATCTTTCTGTTCATTCACCAATTTACTTGCACAGTTTGTGTGGAGAAAAGATGATAGGTGAGTATTATGCAGTATCTGTAATCCTAAGGACCATGGTTTATTTTACAGCAATGTTAGTCAAGAGCTATGGCTTGAATAAATCTCAAGAACTTATTGCTAATGCCACAGAGTGCATAAGATGAGTCTCAAGATAATTTCTTCCTTATAGGTAGAAAAATCTTGAGGTAAATAATTGGTGTATTTTACACTATGTTAAAGCCATTTCTCCTATATCCTTCCTTGTCCCCACTGATGGCTTTAAGAAGAAATTCACACAGAATATTGGCCTTCAGATGCTTTTTCTGGCTTCAAAAATACTTGGTTGAGTGTTTTCTTTAAGATGTAAGAAAGAAGGAAATATAGAAGATAAAATATTACATAGGGAAGTTTCCCAAGTCTAAACCATAGATACTCAACTACAACAGACATGGATTTTTCAAAGGAAATTTTTACATAATGTTATTTTATGCTTTTATGTAGTAGGGTTCCTGAAAGACCCACTCAGATATCTGAATACTTCATCTTGTCTTATTTCTTTACACACATATATTTAAGATCCTAATTAGTTGATGATTAAGTTTCTTTGGCAGCAGTAACAAATTTGTTATGGAACATTATATATTCTATTAATAGTACTTATTCATGTTAACATGTATTTAACTCCTGTTATGTAAACCTAGATGTTTATCTAGGAAAACAAAATGAAAAAATAATTTGGGGGGTTCCATGGCAAGATGGTAGACCAGAAGCAGTCTGTACACGTCACCCTCAAGGAGAGGATCAAAAGATACAGGTAGGCGGGTCACAGTGGTTCACTCCTATAATCCTAGCTCTTTGGAAGGCTAAGACGGGAGGATTGTTTGAGGCCAGGAGTTTGAGACCAGCCTGTGAGGCCCTGTCTCTACTAAAAATAGAAAAACTAGCCAGACATTGTGGCGTGTGCCTGTAGTTCCAGCTACTCAGGAGGCTGAGGAAGGAGGATGGCTTGAGCCCAGAAGTTTGAGGTTGTAGTAATCTATGATGATGCCACTGCATTCTAGCCTGGGTGACAGAGTGAGACCCTATCACAAAAAAAAAAAAAAATTGCTGGTAGATGCCCACCTATGAATGGGCTTCTTGGAAAGAACATTGTGAATCACTGGAGAAGCAATGGGGTACATTGAGAATGAAGGAGAAGGTGATGGGGCCATCTATTCTGCAAGTCGGAAGGAAGGTACCTGGGGGAGGCATGTGGGTAAGATTAGGAGGAGAAAGCCCTGGGCTCCACACTCTCCCTGCAGGCACTGCAGCTTGAGCTATGAGGGGACCCCGATCCCCAGGGAGCTAACTGAAGTCTGTGCAGTGACACTGCAATGGAGAATGTGTGCAGAAGGGACCTCATAGCTTCTATTTCTGGGTTACTGCAACTGACACCATTCTGAGCAATGAGTTCCAGGGTACCAGGTACACGCAGGGTTCAATTTTATAGCAGCTACCTCCACATTGTACCAACTGGGCCAGGGAGGGAATGGACAGAGTAGATGCTGTCCAATGCTGTGTCTTGTGATTGGGAGGTGAGCACCCCTCCCCACCAACAGGGGATTTGAGTTGAGCAGGTACCATAGATACCTGTGTGGGGCCTGCACTGCTGTCAGACCCCACAGCCATGCCCAAGCAGCTCCTGCCTGCCTCCAGGCCTCAGCCCTGGCTCTAAGGCTATGGGAACACCTGGGCCCAATGCTCTGCCCCAAAGGCTCCAGTGCTACCCCTAGGCCCTGAGGCTCCACTCCCAACACTATACCACTGCTGCTGGGCCCATGGCTCTGCCTCTGTGGCTCCAGAGCTTCCGTCAAACACTGAGGCCTCACATACAAAGTTCCACCACTCCTGCCAGATCCCATGGCTCCACCCCTGAGGACCCAATGCTGCGCTAGGCCCTGTGGATCCATCCTGAGGTAACACCACTACTGCTGAGCCTGTGGTTCTGCTTCCTAAGACATCACTGCTGCTGCCTGGTCACCACAGCTGTGCCCCAGAGGCTTTAGAGTTGCTGTAGGGCCCCATATCTCTGTATCTGAGGATCCACTTCTGATGTAGGGTCCCATAGGTCCACCTTTAAGGCTCCAATGCTGCCACCAGGCCTTCAGACTCAGATCTAAGTTTCCCCGCTTCCATACAGCCCCACAACACTGTCCTCAAGGCTCCCACTGGTTGCATGGCAGGAACCTCCCCTGTGCTCCAGTGCTCCACCAAGGACCCACAAACTTTGATTTGCCATTAGACCTGGTTGGAACAAACACCCACAGCCCAGACTACCACATCCAATGCCTAGATAGCTTGAAACAGCTGTCACTGTCACCCTCATGGGGAAACTCAGGCAGAGCAATCCAACACAATGCCAGCCTCTGTGGAGAAGGTCTCACCCAGCACCCAACATGAACTTCCAAAGGTGGCCTAGGTAACAACCCACCATTACTCATAAAGATCATCCAGTATTGGCTTGAACTGTGACAATTACAGTGGAATGGGACAACATAGAACAGCTATATTAAAGGCTTTCAGTGTACCTACCCCTGCACAGCCAAGACAATCTTCCAGAGTAGGAAATTAAAGCACCATCTAGAGACCTCTCCTTCTTTACAAGAAGTAGAAGAGTCCACAGAAAAGGTTAAAAACTATGTGGCAAACCTATCCACCCTGTGCTGAGAGAAGATTCAGATGACAAGAAACCAGCAAAAAACTCAAGCAACATAAAAAAAAATGTTTGACCTCGAAAGGATCACAATGAATCTACAGCAATGGACCCTGAAAAAAGGAAATTGTCAAAATGTCAGAAATGGAATTCAGAATACAGGTGGCAAATATGATGAATGTAATAGAAAAGACAGTTGAAAACCAATGAAAGGAAACTGAAAAAAGTATTTCAGGACATAAATGAAAAAGTCATTAAAGAGCTATACAATATAAGAAAAAATATAATACAACTTAAAGAATTTCAAGATTCATTTAGAGAATTTCAAAATACAGCAGGAATCTTCAACAACAGGATAAAGCAAGCAAAATAAAGAAATCTTAGAGCTTCGAGACAAGGCTTTCAAATTAACCCATTCTGTCAAAGATACAGAAAAGAGATTACAGAAGAGTGCATAATAACTCAGAGAAATATGGTACTATGAGAAGTGAATTAATATATGAATCATAGGTATCAGTGAAGAAGAATAGAAAGCAAAAACCATGGAAAACCTATTTGAGGGAATTATTCAGGAAAACTTTCGTGATATTACCAGAATTTCTAAATTCAGATGTAAGTTGGTGATCGAACACTGGGAGGATTCCAAATAAGACATCTCCAAGAAACATAGTCATTGACTTGGGCAAAGTCAAAATGAAGGAGAAAATTCTCTTTTTTATTTTTTATTTATTTTATGAATTTTAATTTTTTAATTCAGGATATTATGGGGGTACAAACATTTTAGTTACATGTAATATATTTGCCTCGCCCAAACCAGGGCTATAAGCTTGCCCTTCCCACATACAGTGTGCACTGGATTCATTAATCGTGAGATTACCAACCCCCACCATCCCTGTCCCACCTGACCGGCACCCAGGGGATATTACTACCATGTGAGCACCATAGTGTTGATCAGTTAGTACCAATTTGATGGTTAGTACATGTGGTGCAAGTTTTTCCATCATTGTGATAACACACTTCGAAGAATGGGCTCAAGCTCTATCCAGGATAATATAAGAGGTGCTAGTTCACCATTGTTTTCTGTAGTTGAGTAGTACTTCATGGTATACATATACCACTGTTTATTAATCCACTCATGTATTGATGGGCACTTGAGTTCCACATCTTTGCAATTGCAAATTGTGCTGCTATAAACATTCGAGTGCAGATGTCTTTATTATAGAATGTCTTTTTTTCCTTTGGGTAGATGCCTACTAGTGGGATTTCTGGATCAAATGGTATTTCTATTTTTAGCACTTTGAGATATCTCCAAATTACTTTCCACAGAGATTTTACTAATTTGCAGTCCCACCAGGAGTTTAAGAGTATTCCCATCTCTCCACATTCACACCAGCATTTCTTGTTTTGGGACCTTTTGATAAAGGCCATTCTCAGTGAACTTAGGTGATATATCATTGTGATATCTCATTGACTTGCATTTCCCTAATGATTAGAGATGTCGAGCACTTTTTTATATTTGCTGGTCATCATTCTGTCTTCTTTTGAGAAGTTTCTTTTCATGTCCTTTGCCAATTTATTGACAGGGTTATTTGATTTTTTCTTCTTGATTTTCTTAAGTTCTATATAAATGATTGTTATCATCCCTTTTTCAGATGTATAGAAAACAAATATTTTTTCCTATTCTGTAGGCTGTCAATTCACTCTAATGATAGTTTCCTTGGCTGTGCAGAAGTTTTTAATTTGATCAGGTCCCATTTGTGTATTTTTATGACTGCTGTGATTGCTTTGGGGATCTTCTTCATAAATTCTTTGCCTACTCCAATGTCTAACAGAGTATTGCCAAGATTTCCTTTCAGAATTCTTAAGGTTTCACACCTTAAGTTTAAATCTGTTATCCATTGTGAGTTGATTTTTGTGAGAGGTGAGAGGTAGGGAACCAATTTCAATTTTCTGTGTGTGGATATCCAGTTTTCCCAGCACCATTTATTGACTAGAGATTCTATTCCCCAATGTACATTTTTGTCTGCTTTGTTGAAGATTCGATGACAATTAGAGGATGGTTTTATATCTGGGATCTCTGTTCCATTCCAAATGTATCTCTGGACTTGTGCCATTACCATGTTGTTTTGGTTACTATAGCCTTGTAGTAAAGTTTGAAGTCTGGCAGACTTATGCCTCCCAATTTGTTCTTTTTGCTTAAGATTCCTATGGCTACAGGAGGTCTTCTCCGCTTCCTAACAAAGTGTAGAATTATTTTTTCTAAATCTGTGAAGAATGATGATGGTATTTTTATAGGGATTGTATTAATTCTGTAGATCACTTTAGGTGCGATGGACATTTTAACAATATTGATTCTAGCAATCCATGAGAATGGTAGGAATTTCCATCTGTTTACATCTTCCAAAATTTTTTTTGTCAGTGTTTCATAGTTCTCCCTATACATCTCTTTCACCTCCTTTGTTAAATGTATTCCTAAATATTTAACTTTCTTTGATGCTCTTGTAAAAGTTGTTGTATCATTGCTTTGATTTTTGGCTTGCTTATTGCTGGTGTATATGTATGATACTCATTTGTGTGTATTAATTTTGGATATTGAGACTTTGTTGAATATATTTATCCATTCCAGGAGTCTCTTGGTTGAATCCTTGGGATTTTCTAGATATAATAGCATATCATCAGCAAAGAGTGAGAATTTGAACTATTCTGCTCCTATATGGACACCTTTAATTTCCCTCTCTTGACTGATTCATCTGGCAAGGACTTCCAGCACCATGTTGAATAAAATTGGAGATAGTGCGCAACCTTGTCCCATTCCTGTTCTAAGCAGGACTGCTTTCAATTTTTCCCCATTCAGTATGATATTGGCAGTGGCTTTATTGTATATGGTCTTAATAATTTTAACATATGTCCCATCTATGACTATTTTGCTAGAGTTTTATCATAAAAGTGTGCTGAATTTTGTCAAATGCTTTTTCTTCATCTATTGAGGGAATCATATGGTCTTTGCTCTTGCTTTTATTTATGTGGTGAATTGCATTTATAGATGTGCTTATGTTGAACCAACCTTGCATTCCTGGGATAAAGCCCACCTGGTCATGATGAATTATTTTTTTATGTACTGTTGGATTCTTTTTGCTAAGATTTTGTTGAGGGTTTTGCATTTATATTTATGAGGGATATTGGCCTATAGTTTTCTTTTATTGTTGTGTCTTTCCTGACTTTGGCATCTAGGTTGTATTGGCTTTGTGGAATGAGTTGGAGAGGATATCATCCTTCTCAATGTTGTGGAATAATTTCTGTGGTATAGGTATCAGTTCTTCTTTGTAGATTTAGTAAAATTCAGGTGTGAACCCATTTGCTTCAGGACTATTTTTTGTTGGATGATTTTAATTGTTGCTTCAATTTCTATGCTTGATATTGGTCTGTTCAGGAATCATATTTTCTCCTTGTTAAGCTTAGGTAGGTTGTGTGCCTCAAAGATTTTGTTCATTTCCTGCACATTTTGTAGTTTTGGGGCATACAGATTTTTGTAGTATTCAAAGATAATGTTTTGTATTTCTTTTTTTTTCCTTTTATTTCATAATATAATGGGGGTACAAATATTGTTAAGGTTACATACATTGCCCCTACCACCCCTCCCCCCCACATGCCAGAGCTTCAAGCATGTCTAGTCCCCAGGTAGCGCGCACGACACCCATTATGTAACTATACACTTCCTCCCCCCTCCCCCCTGCCCTCCATCTGACAAAAGATTTTTTTTTTGACATTTTGGTTTGCATTTCTGTGATGTCTGTAGTGACATCTCATTTTCATTTCTGATTGAGTTAATTAAAGTCCTTTCCTTTCTAGTTCTTGTCAATCTAGCAAGGGGTCTCTCAATTTTGTTTATCTTTTTGAAGAACTACCTTTTGTTTTAATTGAGCTTCTCTATCATTCTTTTGTTCTCTATTTCATTTAGATATGCTCTGATCTTAGGTATTTCTGTTCTTCTGTTATGTTTAGAACTAATTTGCTCTACCTTTTCCAGTTCCTTGATGTGGTTTATTAGTTTGTTGATTTGTGAGATTTCTGTCTTTTGAATGTAAGCATTTAATGCTATTAGTTTTCCTCTCAGGAGTGTTTTTGCTGTATCCCACAGCTTTTGATAACTTTTCTCCTCATTATCATTTAGTTTGAAGACTCTTTTGATTTCCATCTGGATTTCCTCCTTGACTCAGTAGTCTTTCAGCAATAGATTGTTTAATTTCCATGACTTTGTGAAGTGGTGAGTGTTTCTGTTGGAATTGGTTCCTAATTTTATACCACTGTAGTCTTAGAAGGTACATGGTATAAATTCTATTTTTTTTTTAAATTTTAGAGGTCTGATTTTTGGCCCAGATGTGATCAATTTTGGAGAAAGTTCCATGAGCTGATGAGAATGCATATTCAGTTTTATTTGTGTGGAATATTCTGTTGATGTCTGTTAGACCCATTTGCTCTAGAGCTCTGATTAAGTCCATTTTTTCTTTGCTTATTTTCTGTTTGGAGGATCTGTCTAATTCAGTCAGCTGAAATCCCCAGCTTGTATGGCATTACTGATTATCATTCTATTTAGATCACACAGGGTTTGCTTTATGTATCTGGGTATTCCTGTGTTGGGTGCATAAATATTAAGAATTGTTAAGTCTTCTTATTGGATTTTTCCTTTCACCATTATATAGTAACCATCTTTGTCTTTCTTTACTTTTGTTATTTTAAAGTTTATGTTTTCTGAAATAAGGATAGCTACCCCTGCTTTCACTGGCTTCCATTAGCTTGGAAGTTAGTTTTCCAACCCTTGACCTTGGATCTGAAAGTGTCCATGTGGATTGGATGCATTTCCTGGAGACAGCAGATACTTGGGTTATAATTTATTTTCGACTCAGCCACTGTATGTCTCTTCAGAGGGCAACTCAAGCCATTCACATTTATTGAAAGGATTAATATTTGGGGTAGGTTTCTCTTCACATTGTTGGGTAAATTCTTATTGTTTTGTTTCACCTCTAAAGCCATTGTGGAATTCAGGTTCTGGAGTTTAACTCTTGAGTGATTTTACTTTACTGAGTGCCTATTATGCTTTTCAGTACATAATGCAGGTCTGAGTACTTCCTGCAGGCTAGGTCTGGTCCTCACAAATTCCATTAGTGATTGCCTGTCTAGGACAGTCTTTTTTTCTCCCTCATATATGAAGCTTAGTTTTTCCAGGTAAAGATTTCTAGGTTGGCCATTATTCTGTTTTAGAATATTGAGGATGGGTCCCTAGTACCTTTTGGCTTATAGAGTTTCAGTTGAGAAGTGTGCATTTATTCTGACAGGTTTTCCTTTGTAGCTTATCTGCTGTTTTCATGTTACTGCTCAAAGGATTGCCTCTGTCATGTTTACTTTGGCCAGTGTAATAATTGTGTGACATGGTGATTGCCTTTTCACGTTGAGTCTCCCAGGAACTCTGTAGGCTTCTTATATCTGCTTATCTAAATTTCTGTCCAGGCATGTTTTCCTCCAGTATTCCAAGAAATAGGTTTTCCAGCCCTTGTATATTCTCTTCTTCTCTCTCTCTCTCAGATGCCTATAATTATTATATTTGGTTTCTTTACATAATCCCACATTTCTTGTATATTTTGCTCTTGTGTCTTGCTTCTGTGTTCTTTTTCTTTATCTGATTTCGTTAGCACATAGGCATTACCTTCAAGCTCTGAGATTATTTCCTCTGCATGATCCATTCTATTCTTAAGGCTTTCCACTGTGTTTTGAAGTTCCTTGAATGCATCTTTCATTTCCATTATTTCTGTTTGTTTTTTCATAATATTCCAATTTCTTTAGAGAATTTTTCATTTATTCCCTGCATTTTCTCATGGCTTCTTTGTTTTGGGTTTCTATTTTCTCTTCAAATCCATCGAGTTTTCTTACAATCCATATTCAGAATTCTTCCGCCATCATTTTAATTATTTTGTTTAAATTAGTATCCGTTATTTAGGGTCAAATGTTTTGCTTTGTGAGTGACTGTTCTTCCTGATCTTTCATGTTTCCTGCATTCTTTTGCTGGTTCTTTCTCATCAGACTCCTTGTTCAAAAACTGGGAGTACTAGGATTGATTTATGCCCCTATCTTCAAGTCCCCAAATACGTTCCTTGACAGTGGTGGGAAGAGGAGCATTGGTTTTGTATTGCCTTAGAGGTATTTTAGCAACTTGGCTTACCTCTGACTTGTTGTCTTCATATCTTGCCAATGGAGATTAGTGAGTTTGTTCCACCAGCTTAAGCTCCAAGGTGGTGGATCGCACTTGTGTGTATGACTCCACTGCCCCAGAATAGCTTGAGGTGGAGGGCACTTTGTTAAACTATGGGGTTACCCTCTCTGTCGTTCATTGTTCATTGTGTGAAGGAGCCATTTATTGAGGTAATCTTATGCCTTTGTTTTAGTCTCTGGTCCCCCAGTTGGGGAATATGAATGCCCCAATCTTTAGGAAGGGCCTTGCCGCTCCCGAGGGTTACTGGGATCCTAGTCCCCCTTAAGGTATGAGTAAGGCAAGATAGACTGCAGCTGATGCCTGCAAGCCTAGGTATGTGTGCTTCTATGGTTGCTTGATCTGCCGCTAGGGGGAGCCGTTAATATGTTATTCTGGGATCTTTCAGCACATTTGGGAGACTGTTCCTGGTGGAAGGGATCGATTGGTACAGTTGCTAAGGTCTCAGGCCATGATTTTCCTTCCTTATCCACAAACCCCACTGTTCGAAGCTGCCTGGACACAGAGAGCAAGCCCTAGAGTTATGTTCTTATTAGATGACCTAAGCAGGTTAGGTGGGGCGAATCAATGGACTGTTGATTATTGTTTAGCACCAAGGCCCCACAGGTTCATGCCTAGTCACACAGGGAAAGCAGCTTTTCTCGCATCTCCTCACCTCCAAGGGTGCAGTCTGCCACACCCAGCATTAAAGTCACTGGGCTAGTGGAGGTATATTGTCCAAGAATGCTGAGTGTCCCAGCATCTGGGATCCCACAGATCATGGCCTCCCACTGCTGGGAAACTAGCATTGGGGAAAGCACCCAAGATTCGCCCACCA
Source organism: Cheirogaleus medius (assembly GCA_008086735.1). Lineage (NCBI taxonomy): Eukaryota > Metazoa > Chordata > Mammalia > Primates > Cheirogaleidae > Cheirogaleus > Cheirogaleus medius. Next base: position 9,418,732 of record VBSM01000568.1, on the reverse strand, counting down.
ACACAGACCCAGCTAGCTGAATCAACAGGTCGTGGAAGTCTCACCAATTCACACCAGCTGCACAGGGAAAGCAGCTATACTTGCTTTTCCCCACCTCCAAGGATGGAGCCCACCACACCCAGTGCAAAAATCACCGGGCTGGGGAAAGGGTGCTGCCAGAACCATAATGCACCACAGCATCTCCGTGTTGTGGACCCCAAAATGGCGACCACCGACCTGTGGAGAACTAGCACTGGGGACGACTGCTTAGGAATTAGTAGATGCCGGTTTGGTGGACTGAATCAACAGGATGCCCACTGTCCTTTGTTCATCACAGTCTCATGACTGTCTGCTGTAAGGTCTTCCTCTTTTTGTCCCACCCTGAGCATGCCCAATCATCAGCAGGTTCCAAGGGGCAGAGCCCCCTTTTCACCATTCACCTCCTTTGTTCTGGCCCCCCTTACCACCAGAGGTGAGGGTCCTGTCTCCAACTCCCTCACACCATCACAGGAAGTGATCGCTCATAGTAGTCCCTCCCCCATCCAGTGCAGTCCTGGCACAGAGCACAGGGAAGTTCAAAATGTTTCTCACTATTGTCCCCTCTCCACAGAGCCGACCATCCTGTGCCACAACTTTGAACTGACTTCAGGCACATCTCTGTCTGAGTGGGTGTAGAGGTCAATGGAGGAGCCAGGCATCCTCCTGTGCATCAGATCCCACTGCACTCACTGGCTGGGCAGGTGTGTCTGTACCATGTTCTATTCTCTATTGTTTACCTTGCATTCTTCAGACTTTGCTATCATATCTCCCATTCATCTTTTTTTTTTTCCTACATGGCATGCCACACACTGTTTCTCTGAAGTTTCACAATGCTGTTCTTCGAGGGGATCGATCCACTCATGTGTAGCCATCCAAGTTATTCACCTCCCTCTCTAGGAGCAGAGAGCCAGGAGATCACCTCAAATCTGTCATTTTCCTTCTCTCAGCAATATTTTCAAAAATACAATTAATGAGATATTTTTACTTTTTTGGTACTAAATCTTCAAAATCCAAAAATGTTTTACACCACATATATCAGGTTAGACTGGCCATTTTTTAAGTGCTCAATAGCAACACGTGGCATTACATTCCATTAATTACAGTGGTCCCGGTAATGAACAACCAAGATAGTATAAGGGATGGCTATAGTTAAGTGTCCCCATTCTGATGAAGGAGAAAATTCTACAAGCAATAAGATGGAAGCAGCAACTAACCTACAAATAAAAACCCATCAGGCTAACAGCAGATTTCTCAGTGGAAGAACTTACAAGGCAAATGGGATTTGGGCCCCATTTTTTGTCTTTTTAAACAGAACAACTGGGAGAAGGAAAAATGGCAGAGTAAAGGTAACCCCCCGGATTCCTGCTCCTAGAGAAAGAAACATAGATCTTGGTCTCCTACACACGAGTGGATCTACCTCCTACAAGGACAGCATTGAGAATGCGCAGAGGTTCAGCGCAGGACTTTCCAAAAAGGAAAAAACAAGGTGATCCGGAGATAAGATCAAGTTCTCTGGAGAGTGCAAAACAAACAATAGGGCATAGAGCATGGGAGGGCACTGGCCTGCCGGGCCAGGGGGTGAAGTGGGATCAGACCCACAGGAGAACTTCTTGCTTCCCCATTGACCTCCACACCCACGCAGCCAGGGACCTGTTTGAAATTGGTGCGAAACTGCGGCAGGAGAAGAGGGTGCTGGAGAGTGCTGTCATTAGTAGAAAGCACTGTGAACTCCCCCAGCTCCGTGCTAGGACGGCACCAAGAGGGCAAGAAACTGGAATGAGCTGTTAGGGGAGGCAGTTAAATACCTTGCCTCTGGTAACAAGTGGGGCCAGCCCTACAGAGCTGTTCACTAAATCAGGGACTCTAAGCTGGAACCGCCTAGGGTGAAAAAGCCTGAACAGGGCGGGCCAGTAAGAGCAAGAACGATGGCTGAACAGGTCTGAGTCAGTGGGACGGCGGCATAGAGGAGGCAATGTGGCGTCCTGATGACCCAGACCCCCAACCTGGCACCTGCCACCTCCTAAACAGTCACCCCCAGAGCTGGTAACCTGCGAATGGGCAAGTGGTCACCATTGATGGGGTCCACAGCCCAGCCACCACGGTGTGATATGATACAGTACCATGGGCAGATGCCCAACCCCAGCCTAGAGACTCTCCTGACAAATTCCGCCCTTACACAATCTGCGATCAGCTGGCCAGGCCTGGATACTGAGAAGACTAACGTCAAGGGAAGTTACAGCCAGTGGGGCACCAGAGGGCAGGGCAGACTGGAGAGCTACCTCCTCCCCCTAGACTGCATCTCTCCTGCTGAAAGTGGTAGACTCCACCCCTGGAGGCGGGGTGAGACAAGAAAAGCCACCTTCCCCCTGATCTAGGGTGATTCCGCTGGGCCTGTGTGCGGGCAGTAAAATGACTTTGCTTCCCAGAACAGTTTAGGTCACCCAGTTGATCAAAACGCTGGGGCTGGATCTCCTCCCTCGGTCAGCGACCAACACAGTCAGGGCAGTGGTCAAGGAACAGATCACCCGCAAGTGGCCACAATAGGCTCCACAAGTAACCCCTCCAATCAGGGGTACCTTCCAAGTGTGGTGAAGAGCTCCCCCCACTGGAAGATCAAGAAACCATAGAAGAGAGGAACCCTGAACAGGGAAAAAACATCAGCTGATCCAGATGGGGAGAGCTCAGCAAAAGAATTCTGTAACTGTGAAGTATCAAATTGAAAATACTCCCCCAAAGAGATACACCAGCTCTCAAGAAATGGAGACTGACCAATCCCCAAACACTAAAATGACAGAAGAATTCCAAAATTGGACTATAAGAAAGCTCAGTGATATGCAAGAAAAAATGGATAACCAACACAAAAAAACACAAAGAAAATTCAGGACTTGGAACAAAAATTCACTAAGGAAATCGAGATCTTAAAGAAAAATCAATCCGATCTCCTGGAAATGAAGAATTTATTCAGGGAAATACAAAACACAGTGGAAAGACTCAAAAATAGGGTGGACCAAACAAAAGAAAGAATCTCAGAGATTGAAGATAACTCCTTCAAATCAAACAAGTTAATCACAGAGATTTAGCAGAAAAATAAGAGACATGAGCGAAGCTTACAAGAATTCTGGGATTATATGAAGAAAAATAACCTGTGGCTCCACTGGATTCCGGAGAAAGAGGAAGAAAAAATGCAAGGGTTGGATAAGCTATTTGAAGAAATAATTGAGGAAAATTTCTCAGGTATGGCCAATAATTTAAAATTAGATATCCAAGAGTCCCAAAGGACCCCTGGGAGATACAATGCAAACAGGAAAACACCACGACACGTAGTCATCAGACTGACCAAAATATCAACAAAAGAGCCCCTCCTACAAGCTGTTACGTGAAAGAAGCAAGTTAAATACAAAGGAAAACAGATCCGAATAATGTCAGATTTCTCAACTGAAACATTACAAGCAAGGAGAGACTGGGACCTCATTCTCACTCTTCTGAAACAAAATAATGCCCAGCCTAGAATCTTGTACTCTGCAAAACTAAGCTTTACATATGAAGGAGAAATGAAGACATTCTCAGATAAGCAAAGTCTGAGGGAATTCACCAAAGCAAGACCAGCCTTACAAGAAGTACTCAAAACAGTGTTACACACAGAACAGCATAATAAAAACTCACAAACATAAAGACACCCAAAACCTAAAGATGAAAGGCCAGATATCACAATGGCTCAAGAGAGAAAACAAAGCAACAATGTCCAACCCAACAGAATGAACAGTAACTTGCCTCACCTCTCAGTCCTCTTAATAAGTGTGAATGGCTTAAACTCCTCACTCAAGAGACATAGGCTGGCTGAATGGAAAAAAATATACAAGCCAAGTATCTGCTGTCTCCAGGAAACACACCTAACTGGCAAGGATGCATATAGACTAAACGTAAAGGGGTGGATATCAGTATTTCAAGCAAGCAGAAGCCAAAAGAAGGCTGGCGTGGCAAGTCTGATCACAGATGATTTAGTTTTTAAACCAAAAAAAGTAGTGAAAGACACAGATGGTCATTATATAATGATGAAGGGTACAGTTCAACAAGAAGATATAACAATTTTAAATATATATGTACCCAACTTAGGTGCACCCAGACTCATAAAGCAAACCTTACTAGATCTAAGCAAATTGATTAACAGCAACTCCATAATAACCGGAGATTTCAACACCCCACTGACTGCACAGGACAGATCCTCCAAACAGAAAATTAATAAAGAAATAATGGACTTAAAAAAAGCTCTAGAATAATTGGGTCTGATTGACATTTACAGGACATTCTACCCCAAATCCACTGAATATACATTCTTCTCATCAGCTCATGGTACATACTATAAGATTGACCATATCCTAGGACACAAAGTAAGTATCAAAAAATTTAAAAAAATAGAAATCATACCATGTACCTTCTCAGATCACAGTGGAATAAAAGTAGAAATAAACCCTAACAGAAACTCACATGTCTACACAAAAATATGGAAATTAAACAACCTTCTGCTAAATGATTACTTCATAAAGGAAGAAATCAAGATGGACATAAAATAATTCTTTGAACAAAATGACACTGGAGAGACAAGTTATCAAACCCTCTGGGACACAGCTAAAGCAGTACTGAGAGGAAAGTTTATTTCTATAAATGCCTACAACTAAAAGTCAAAAAGATCACAAATAGACAATCTAATGAATCAACTCAAACAGCCAGAAAAAGAAGAACAGACCAACCCTAAACCCAGCAGAAGAAGTGAAATGAACAAGAAAAACTCAGAACTAAATGAAATTGACAACAGGGAAGCTATACAGAAGATTAATAAAACAAAAAGTAGGTTCTTCAAAAAAATTAACAAAATAGACATGCCTTTGGCTAGACTAACGAAAAACAGAAAAGAGAAATATCTTATAAGCTCCACCAGCAACAAAAAAAGGAAATATCACAACCGATCCCAAGGAGATACAAGATATAATTTACAAATACTACAAAAACCTTTATGCACACAAACTGGAAAATGTGGAGGAAATGGACAAATTTCTAGAAATACACAGCCTCCCTATGCTCAACCAGGAAAAAATAGAATTCCAGAACAGACCAATATCAAGAGCCAAAATACAAACAGCAATTAAAAATCAACCTAAAAAGAAGAGTCCCGGCCCAGATGGTTTCACACCCTAATTTTACCATACTTACAAAGAAGAACTGGTGCCCATCTTGCAGAAATTATTCCACAATATTGAGAAGAACAGGAACCTCTCCAACACCTTTTATGAAGTGAACATAACCCTGATACTAAAACCAGAAAAAGATGCAACAAAAAAAGAAAACTACAGACCAATATCCCTTATGAATATAGACGCAAACATTTTCAACAAAATCCTAGCTAACCGAATCCATATGCTAATCAAGAAAATAATGCATCACAACCAAGTGGGCTTTATCCCAGGGATGCAGGGATGGTTCAACATATGTAAATCTATAAATGTAATTCATCATATAAACAGAAGCAAAAACAATTTTCATATGATTCTGTCAATAGATGCAGAAAAAGCTTTTGACAAAATTCAACACCATTTCATGATAAAAACACTTAATAAAATAGGCATAGAAGGGAAATACCTAAAAATGATACAAGCCATATATGACAGATTCATAGCCAACATCATACTTAATGGAGAAAAATTGAAAGCATTCCCGTATAGAACTGGAACCAGGCAAGACTGCTCACTATCTTCACTTCTATTTAACATAGTAGTGGAAGTCCTGGCTACAGCAATCAGACACGAAAGTGGAATTAAATGTATCCAAATAGGGGCAGAAGAGATCAAACTTTCACTGTTTGCTGAAGATATGTTATTATATTTAGAAAACCCCAAGGATTCAACCAAGAGACTCCTGGAA
>VBSM01000568.1:9379866-9395915 GCA_008086735.1 Cheirogaleus medius | reverse complement strand
AATATCGATGCTTCTGTTCTTGTGCCAGTCGAGGCTGATTTAATTATTATTGCTCTATAGTACAGCTTGAAGTCAGAAGACTGATGCCTCCCCGTTTGTTCGTTTTGCTTACGATTGCTTTGGCTATACAAGGTTTTTTCTGGTTCCATACAAAATGCAGAATTATTTTTTCTAGATCTGTAAAGAATAATGGTGGTACTTTGATGGGGATTGCATTAATTCTGTAGATGACTTTAGGTAATATTGATATTTTAATGATGTTGATTCTACCAATCCATGAACAATGTAGATATTTCCATGTGTTTACATCTTCTAGAATTTGTTTTTTTAGTGTTTTATATTTCTCCTTGTATAAGACTGCCATATCTTTCATTAAATATATTTCTAGATTTTTAATTTTCTTTGGGGCTACAGTAAAAGGTATTGCATTTTTTTATTTGAGTTTTGGTTTGACGGTTCTTGACATATATGAATACCTATGATTTGTGTATATTGATTTTGTAACCTGAGACTTTACCGAGAAAATCCCATGGATTCATCTAAGAGCCTCCTAGACTTGATAAATGAATTCGGTAAAGTCCCAGTGTATGTTTTTGTCTCCTTTGTCAAAGATAAGATGGCTATATGTGGATGGTTTTATATCTGGGTTCTCTGTTCTGTTCCACTGGTCAATGTCCCTGTTCTTGTGACAGTCACAAGCTCTTTTCATTACTATAGCCTTGTAGTATAGTTTGAAGTCTAATAAACTGAAACTAACCATTTTTTTAATTTATTTTTTATTTCAGCATATAATGGGGGTACAAACATTAAGGTTACATATAATGCCCTTCCCCCCTCCCCCCTGAAGTCAGATCTTCCAGCTTGACCATCTCCCAGATGGTGCACATCTCACTCATTATGTATGTATATACCCATCCCCTCCTCCCCCCCCACCTGCTCGGCACAAGATAAATGTTATTCCTATATGTCCACTTAGGTGCTGGTCAGTTAATACCAATTTGCTGGTGAGTACATATTGTGCTTTTTTTCCATTCTGAGATACTTCACTTAGTAGAATGGGTTCCAGGTCTATTCAGGAAAATACAAGAGGTGCTAGCTATTTCACCATTGTTTCTTAGAGCTGAATAGTACTCCATGGTGTACATATACCACATTTTATTAATCCACTCATGTGTTGATGGAAACTTGGATTGTTTCCACAACTTTGTAATTGTGAATTGTGCTGCTACAAACATTCGAGTGCAGATGTTTTTTGTTGTTGTTGTTGTTGTTGTTGAGTGTCATTTAAAGGTGCAGATCATTAAAGACCTCTGCACCTGAATGTTTATGGCAACACAATTCACTATTGCCAGGATGTGGAAACAACCCAAGTGCCTGTCCATTCATGAGTGGATTATTAAAATTTGGTATATGTATACAATGGAATATTACTCAATTATAGGAAATTACAATGATCTAGCACCACTTATATTTTCCTGGATTGAGCTTGAACCGATTATCCGAAGTGAGAGAACACAAAATCGGAAGAATAGGCTCCACATGTACTCATCATCAAATTGGTACTGACTGATTAACATTATGGTGCTCACATGGCAGTAATGTTCTCCAGGGATTAGGGATTTGGGGGGGTAAACTCACAACTAAAGAACATGGTGAGCATTGTAGCGAGGAAGGGCATGCCTCTAACCATATCTAGGGAGAGGCAAAGATATAAAATATAACCAAAATATTTGTACTCTTATAATTTCCTGAAATAAAAAAAAAACTATTATGAAGAACTGCAACCAAAAATTATAGAAACTGGACAATTTACTGCCTGCCCTTATTTTATTTAGTCATATTTTTCCAAAATGAAAAGATAAGTCTATAAGCCTGGGTTTCTATTTGCCTGACTCATAACTTCCCATTGCATTCACTCACGGGTTACTATAGCTTGTCCATTCCTATCTTTTCCATTTGGCCAATCTGAACAGAAGGCAAAACTGTCTGCTGTCTTTTGACACATTACTATTCTTTAAACTGGAATGTAAATAAGATTTTTTTTATTTCAGAGTATTATGGAAAGATATTAAAGCCTAATAACAAATTAATGTCACATTACAGGTCTTTATATGTAGCAGTAATAATGGTGTCTAGTTAAATAAAACATACAATAAAAGAAACATTTGAAATTTAAACTTTAAAGAGTTTGCAAACATTACTAGAAGCAAATGATAAATCTCAAGAGAGATTAAATTGTAAAGCATAACACTTGAATTTAATTATAATTCATAATACCATGTATTTCCCCTACCTCCATTCTTATGACTACTAGGAGAAACTGGTAGATGGATGGGTAATTCTATTCAAAGTTCATAAAAACTCAGGGCCTTAGTAAAAACTCAAGTAAAACAGGGACTATTGCAACCCTGTATCCAGAAATGCCTGCATTGGTAGTGGTATGGAAATGGAGTGCTCTGGCTTACAGGGAAAGGCCAAAGTAGATGCTGTAAAACAATTGATGGTTATTTCAGGTAAAATGAGGTAAACACATGCGACAGCTTCTCTTCCACACAACACAACAATAACCAGAGAGAATGCATGATGCAGCTACAGTTTTTGAGAACTCTGAAAAGTACATGTCAACACAGGGATCTAGGAAGAACACCAAAGTTCAATGTACTAGCAAATTGGTAGTGAGTTTCAATAATTTTCCCCTTGGTACCCTCTTATCCTGAGCTCAACATGGCCCAAAATACATAATTGGGCATTGGGGTGCAGATGGAGATATAGGAGAAGCTTTCTAATTTTGGCTCAAGGAGCAGGACAGGGAATGCCTACTATTTAGAAAATGTGGAAACTCCCCATTGTTTTTGTTTTTGTTTCCTTATTTTTCCTTTCCCTTCACTTCATGTCCTAGGTCCCATGTAATCTGTAAGGTGGAAACAGGAGCATAGGAATCTCAACCCTTGACCAGAGGAGCTCTGATATGAAGAAGGTGGGGCCAAGCACATTGATTTTTTTTTCTCTCTGTCTTCCCATCATTTGAATGTGAATGCAGGCACAGGAGTGAAAGTGCATAATATAGTAGTGCAATTAAGTCCCAAGTATCCAGCCAAAAGACTGAAAAGAAGAGTCAGAGAACTGGAAAGCACAATAGAGATCAGGGCTGGTGGGGGGCAGTGATGCTAATGAGCCTATAAAGGTGGTTATGAAAGCCTGGAATCAATTCTGGGCTGTGCATGCACAGGGATCTGACTTTAGTCTTTATACAAAAGACTGTAAGATCTAAGCTAACAGACATACCACTCTCCAGACATCAGAATAGCCTACGTAATGTACACAAAGGATAGATTTGAAAATCACTGCAAATACTTTAAAATCTATAATTATATTGAAAACACAACACACAGAGTATAGATAAAAAATTGTGGCCTAAATATAAACAGGTCAATTCCCTAATAAAACAGAAATATCTACATTCTGCACAGGCATCATTCTGCATAGGCTTTAAACAAGATATTTATAATATTCAAAATATGTGCAATACAATTCAAAATTATTAGGTACACAAAGAACTAGGAAAGATTGAACTTGTGTGAAAAAAAAATTATCAAAAAGAGAGATGACTTCCAGAATGGTGATGTTAGGAGCACTGCAGAATGCTGCCCAGGAGGAGGAAAAAACATAATTGGTGAGAATTATTTAAAACCAAATATTTACAGTTTCTGGAAATAGTCCAAATTGCAAACAGCACAATAAAATATATTTATCAAAAAATCTATTAATTCCAAATAAGAATAGCAAGAATCTATAACAGGAGCCAAGAAATGCTCTCTCCCTGCCTTAATTCAGAAAGACAGGAGCTTCACTCTGGGTAGATGTGCCAAAAAAACAAGGCTCTCTTTCCCCAGTTTCCAACTGAGGGTTATAATATCTCCTAAAAAAGACAAGCCATTTCTCATTTCTCATCATCCCTAGTTTCATGTTGCAAAAGCTGTATTCCAAACAATAGTGGCAGAGAGCTCTGGAACTCACTTTCACCACCTAGCCACAATTCATAAGGTAGAAGCTCCAATACAGGTGCAGTAGGACATGAAGAATGGGGCCCAGACCACCGTGCCTCATCTCATTCAAAGGTCAGAGGTTCCAATCTGAGAAAAGCAAGGTAAGAAGAAAACAGGCTACTTTCTCTTTTCCATTCTGAGAGAAATGAATCACCCTCCTTGCCCCCAACTTCAGAGCAATGGTGCAGGCGTTTTTCCTCAGAAAGAGAGGACTGGGCTGTAATAACATAAAACTAAGATGTGCTCTCCAAGGGAACTATTTTTGGAACAGAGTATGGGAAAGTTCAAACTTAAGGTTGCTCTTGAATACAATAGAGATTTTAGATATAAGCAATAAAGAAAAGGCTAGTAGCTCCATGAGACCAACAAGCTTAAACCACAAACCAGCATGTTAACCAAGGGGAACCATGGAAATGAAATAATTAAGAAGATCTCTCCTAGGGTTGGAACAAACCTCAATGACTAGCCTATAAACCAAGGCCCCACAAAGATGTTGGAATATATTTGGATCAGACTATGTGGCATTTATGCCCAAATGCATTGTGAAAAACAATAGAATAACCGGCTATTACTCAGGACTAAGATCTGGATGTGATCCCAACAGAGGCAAATGGATTAACACAGATACCAGAGAAAGTGATAGTCAAAGAAAACCATGCTAAAACCTTGTCATCTCATGGTGACCATGCCGATAACTAAGGCTGCACCCTCTGAGGAGGGACAAAATAGATGTTAAAAACAATATTACCAGAAATATAGACAGGCATTTTATAATTATAAAATTATAATTTTATAGCAACAGAAAGATAAGATTACAAATATGTGTACACCTAAAAAATGGAGGACTAAATCATGATGCAAAGTCTGAAAAAAGGAAGGTAAAAATTGACAATTTAAATAAGTATTAGAGACTTCAATTCTCCACTTAAAATAATAGAACAACTAGGCAGAAGATCAACAAGGAAATATAAAGTTTGAACAATACTATAAAGCCATTAGAAATAAAAGACATCTATAGACTACTCCGTCCAAAACCAGCAGAAAACACATTCTTGTCAAGTACACATGAAACATTCTCTAGGATAAGCCATATGGTAGACAATAAAGCAAACCTTGATAATGTTAAAATAATTTAAATCATTCAAAGTATATTCTTCAACCACAATAGAATGAAATTAGAAATTTATAACACAAAGAAATTTTGGAAATTCACAAATATGAGAAAATTGAAAAATATACTTCTAAATAACTAAACAGTGAAAGATGAGATCACAAAGTAAATTAGAAAGTGTTTTTTTTAAAAAAAAAGAAATTGGTTTGAAATGTGTGAAAATGAAGGCATGACATACCAAAATGTATTGAATGCAAGTAAAGAAGTGCTTATAGGATAAATTATAGATATAAATTACTATATTAAAAATAAAGATGGAAGACATTCTGGGTTCATGGTTTGAAAGACTTAATATCATTAATATGGCAATGCTCACCAGAGCAATCTACAAATTTAACACAATCCTACCAATATCTCAACAACATTTTTTGCAGAAATGGAAAACCAAATCCTAAAATTCATATGGAATTGTAAGGGGCCCAAAATAGGCAAAGCATCTTAAAAAGAAAAACAAAGTTGGAAGACTCAAACTTCCCAATTTCAAAACCTACTACAAGACTGCATTAATCAAGACAATGTGGAACTTCCATAAGACAGACATGAAGATCAAAGAAATAGAATTGAGAATCCAAAAATAAACCCATATATCTGTGGTTAATGCTTTTTGAGTCCTACCAAGGGTATAAAAACTGGAAGAGAACAAGGAAGGGGGGTCAGAAGATCAGAAGGCGGCTGATCCTGCTGGCAGAATAAAGGCTGTTCTCCAAAATAAAGGCTGTTCTCCCACTCTCAGCGTGCCCCTCGGTTATTTCCCTGGTCAAGAACTGTTACAAGAGCTGTTACACTTGCAGTTAACACTTGCAGGAACAATGTGGGTTTTTTTCCTCTTTTAATCTTTTAATGTGGTAAATTTAAGTAATACATTTTTCTAATACTGAACCAATGGTGCTTTTTTGGAATAAACCCTACTTGATCTCTTAAAAAAAATTAAATGGAGAAAGAATACTCTTCAAAAATGTTGCTGATACAAATGGAAATAAAGCTATAAAACTATTAGAAGAAACTATATGGGTAAATCTTGATGATCTTGGATTCGTCAATGTTTTCTCAGATATGACACTGAGAGTACAAGCAACAAAAGGAAAATAAATAAACTGGAATTCATCAAAAGAAGAGATGGCTAAGGGGTACAAAAATACAGTAAGATACAAGAAATAAGATCAAGTGTTCAGTATCACAATAGGGCAACTATAGTTAAAAATAAGTCATTGTATATTTCAAAATGACTGAAAGAGTGGAACTGGAATGTTCCTAACACAAAGAAATAATAAATTCTCAGGTGATACATACACCAATTACCCTGATTTAATCATTACACATTATATGTTTTTATCAAAATATCACATGTACCCCATAAATATGTACAACTATTATGTATCCATAATAATTAATTTTTTAAAAAAAGTAAAAATTAAATATAAAATAGAGAAAAAATAAAAGGTAAACCTAAAATAATTGAAAATAAAAAGAAAAATAAATTTTTTTCTTCATCAAGCAACATTATTAAGAGAGTGAAAAGACAAATGACAGAACAGGAGAAAATATTTATAAATTATATATTTGATAAGTCTAACATCTTAAATATGTAAAGAAACTTTACAACTGAAGAACAGACAGGTAATTAAACAATTAAATCAACTGAATAGTGGCCAAAGGGGTTGAGTAGATGTATCTCTAAAGGACATATATGAATGGCTGATACATACAAGAAAAGACACTCAAAATTCTTGGTCATGAGCAAAAAGTAAAAGTAAGTCAAAACCACAATGAGATATGACTTCATGTACACAAGGAAGGTCATAATGAAAAACACAGAAAATAAGTATTGGCAAGGATATGGAAAAATTAGAACCTGGACACATTCCTGGTAAGAGTGTAAAATGGTGCAATCACTGTGGAAAATATTTCAGTCATTCCTAAAAAGGTTAGATATAGAATTACCATATAACTGAGCAATTTCACTCTTAGGTATATACTCAAAAGAAATGAAAACAGAAATAAAAAAAAAACTTGTACACAAATGTTCATATCAGCACTTTAACAATGATCAAATGTTGGGAATAGAGAAAGTAAGAAGATGGTAGACTAGAGACATCAGTCGACAGATCATCTGAAAAAGAAAGAAAAGTTTTAGATTAAAAACAGAAGAAGGAAACATAGCCCAAATGTAATTCTGAGGGAAACGTGCAAGAACCTACCAGAGATTCCATGGAAAGAAGTTGCAGGCCACAATAAGAGGGAGCAATATTTTGGCAGAAATCAATTCCCATAGAATTTGGAGCCCTGTGGAAAGGGTAGGTTGGAGTGTTTGTTTTACCTCCCCACACACCTCTGGCAGACTGAAGGCTCCCAAACTGTTGGAGAGCTTCTCTACACTCACAAGCCCCAAAACTGCTGCTGCCAATGAACTGTGAGCTTCTTGAGAACAGAGCACTGGGCTGCCAGACCCCTCAGTGTCCCTCCCCCACCATAGACCTGAGCCAAGATGGCAAACGTCATATTGCTTTCCACCCATTGTGTGCCACTGTTCTCCCCAGGGAGTTTCAGCCTATCAGTTTTCTTGTCACTGGTCTTCACACAAACATTTCCCAACTCTTCCCCAGACTGTAGTAACCATGGGAAGCTGGTGGATCCTGAGAGAACTACATGATCCCAGAGCTTGGACATTCAGGGATGGTGCTTTTAGGGGAGAGGGCAGTGCAACAAGACCGGTGAGACCCTCAGGACAAAGGGGACAAGAGTGCCAGGTCCCCCCATTCACACTCTTTGCCTCCTCCTCCCCTCCCCTGCACATAGCTGCTGATGGAGCTGTGGCAGGGGTCCCATGTGATTTGGCACAGGCACACCAAGGGATGATTGAGCCAGAGCTCTTAGGAGAGACTGCTTCCCCTCTGTTAGCATCTGCACCATACTGAGGCTTCCACAGAGAATGGGGCTCATGCCTTTCTTCTTAAAGGCCTGCAACAGACCAAAGGGTGCTTGGATTGTGAGCTCCATGCCCAACAGACCTCCCCAGTGCTGCCCACCTCCTCCAGCAGACAGGGCATACCCTGAAGCGGAGGGACATTAAGTCTTCTTGGGCACTCCATGGGCAATTCAGGTCCAGCATGCTTCTCAGTGGAACAGTGAGGGATAGAACTTGGAGGATCAGGGGACAGGCCTGCAGGCTGGATCCTATATCCCTAAAAATTGATTGTGTTGCTCAGGGGAACAGAGGGAAGATTTACGAACTAATCTTGGGATGCAAAAGAGCACACGTGGGCGGAACTAAAAGGAGAGTGTGGTGTGGGTCCATGCCACAGCACACTTGTGGAGTGCCCCTCCCCAAACAGGAAAGCTGTGCTTTATGTCTGGGTGAGATCCCGGGCAGGGAAACCACCTGCAAATGGGAATCCTTCTCCCACTTGATTAGAACCAGTCACAGGTCCCAGAAAACACCCCTGCCGTTGTTCTTGCATGAAAGCACCATCTACAAGTGGGGAAAACAACCAGTACAGCCCATTACAGCATTTACTGATCCTATCATACATGGCATGGCTGACTTACCCACAAGAACCACCTGCTGACTTAGAGATAAAACTGGGCACCCCAATATAATTCATACTCTTTTTAATTTTTTTTATTTCAGCATATTATGGGGGTACAAATATTACAGTTACGTGTATTGCCCATGCCACCCCCCGAGGCAGAGATTCAAGCGTGACCATCCCCCAAACATTGCACATCTCACTCATTATGTTTGTATATACCCATCCCTTCCTCCCCACTCCCACCCGCTGGACACCTGATAAATGTTATTCCTATATATCCACTTAGGTGTTGATCCATTAATACCTGCTTGTTTTTCCATTCTTGAGACACTTCACTTAGTAGAATGGGTTTTCAAAAGAAGACAGAATAATGGACAAGAAACATGTGAAAAAATGCTCAACATCTCTAATCATCAGGGAAATGCAAATAAAAACTGCAATGAGATATCACTTATATCCAGTAAGAATGGCCTTTATCAAAAAGTCCCCAAACAATAAATGTTGGCATGGATGCAGAGAGATGGGAACACACCTACACTGCTGGTGGGACTGCAAACTAGTTCAGCCTCTGTGGAAAGCAATATGGAGATACCTTAAAGCGATACAAGTAGATCTACCATTTGATCCAGCAATCCCATTACTGGGCATCTACCCAAAAGAACAAAAGTCACTCTATGAAAAAGACACCTGCACTTGAATGTTTATAGCAGCACAGTTCACAATTGCAAAGTTGTGGAAACAACCCAGGTGCCCATCAATACATGAATGGATTAATAAAATGTGATACATGTATACCTTGGAGTACTATTCAACTTTAAGAAACAATGGTGATATAGCACTTCTTGTATTTTCCTGGATAATTCATACTCTTAAGAAGACCACAGGACTGGGGAGAGAGAAAGGATTTAAAAGACCTCCATCTCCCTTTGTCTACAAGAAATAGGAAATCTGCCCACACACATAGTACACAACCACTGCAACTTACAAATAACTAGCAATTGAGAAAACCACCAAACTAATGACATCTATAATCAAGGTATCCATCCATACCTAGACAGACATCAAAGTACCCACAAAGTCAAAATCCTTGACCAATGTATATTATAAGCATACACTTAAGAGTGAGAGGAAAAAAATAAGTCCCATTGAAACAAAAGAAAATCTCCAAACAAAAAGGGATAGCTACTTCAGATGAAAAGGAATCAGTGCAAGAACTCTAGAAGAATGGAATATCATAGTGAAATGACACTCCCAAAGAAAGGCACCAGCTCTCTAGCAATGTATATCAACCAAAATGAAAACACTGAAATGACAGATAAGGAATTCAAAATATGGATTGCAACAAAGCTGAATGAGATCCAAGAGAAAATGAAAACTTACTCAAAGAAACCAGAATAATTATTTAGGAAATGAATGAAAAATTAATTACAGAGATATACATATTAAAAAATGAAACTTTGGGAAATGAAAAATTTGTTTAGGGCAATATAAAACACAGTGGAAAGTTTTAAGAATAGACTAGATTAAGCAGAAGAAAGAATTTCAGAGCTTGAAGACAACTCTTTCAAATTACCCCAGTCATTCAAAAATAAAGAACAAAAGATCAAGAGGAATGAACAAAGTCTACAAGAAATATGGGATTATGTAAAATTGCCAAATACAATAATCATGAACATCTCTGAGGGTGAAGAAGACAAAGCAAAAGGCCTGAAAAACCTATTTGATGGCATAATTGGGGAAAATTTTCCTGGTCTTGCTAGAGACGTATACATCCAGATATAAGAAGCTTAACAAACACCTGGGAAATTCATTGCAAAAAGGGCAAGGACAAGACATATAGTCATCAGAGTGGTCAAAGTCAGTGTGAAGGATGAACTTTTACAAGCTGTGAGGTGAAAATATCAAGTAACATACAAAAGAAAACCCATTAGACTAATAGCAGACTTAGTAACAGAAAACTTACAAGCCACAAAGGAATGGGGTCATACCTTTAGTCTCTGTAAACAGAACAACTGCAAGCCAAGAATTTGGTATCTTGCAAAAATAAATTTCATAAATGAAGGAGAGAAAACGTCTTTCCCAGACAAGCAAACACTAAAAGAATTTGTCGTCACTAGGCCTGCCCTACAAGAAATGCATAAAATTGTTCTATACATGAAACAGAACAATTAATACCTACCAGTGTAAACATATCCCAAAATAAAAACTCATAGCTCGATAAAACAGTAACATAAGGGAAAGAACCAACCAACTAGGTAACAATCAAAATGATGACCATCACAGTATCTCACATATGAATACTAACATTGAATGTGAGGGTCTTAATGCTCTGCTAAAAAGATGTAGATTGGCTGAATGGATTATAAAATACAACTCAATGAGAGAGGCAAAAAATGGCTGACTAGAGGTATAGCTTGTCAGACCGTCCCAGAGGGAACATAGAAATTCTGACAAAGGAGAGCGGAGAAGAGTTCCAGAGTGGGTGTGAATCATAGAGAGAGGTGCCAGAGCCCACCTGGGATCTCACAGAGGAAAATTTCAAAGCAGACAATGCAGAAGATAAAGGAAAAAATATATCAGCAAGGATTAAACCTAGAGAGGCTCCAACCTCAGTGAAAGACTAAGGGGGGATCCCTCTCACCCTAACACAAGGATTCAGTGGCCAGTGGCCCATCAAGTTTCCTGGAGGCTTTTCCACACCCACGAGCCCAAGCACAGTGGCAACCATGGTACAGTGGGGAGAATTTGTGTGATCCTGGACCATCGATACTCCATCTGGGGCTCCACTCCAGGGAGATTGTCACAAGAAGCTGGACAGCTGGCATTCTTCCATTCAGATGCTTCCTTCCCTGCTGCTCCCCAACCCACTGTAACTGGGAAAGCATTTCAGGCTGAGAATTTGGTGAGCAACCAACCCGCCAGCAGCAGATATGTGTTATAGGTTGAGGTTTCCACAGAAAGTAAGACCCACACCTTTCCCTTTGGGGGCCTACAGTGGATCTGGGGTACCCAACTCAGCAACTCTCTGACCAAAGGCATTTGGAGAGTCACGCCAATGGGAAAGACAAACAGGCTGGACTACCATGACCCCCGAACTTGAGCGGGTTGCTGGGGACACTGCAGGGGGTGAGTCTGTGAGTTGGACTTGGGTGGCAAGGAAGCCCATGTGGACAAATCTGACAGTAGAATACTGTGGGGTTATGAGATGGGGAAAGCTGGAAAAGTACCAATCACGCTGCAGGAAAACCACCCTGTTTGATTAGGGCAGATTCTATGACCAGGAAGTGCACAGCCCTGAGTGCCATAGCAATCAGGCATGGTTCATTCAGGCACTGTGGCTGACCAGGAGCAGCAGCCCCTCCCCCAACCTACCTGGAGAGCAGTGTGTGCTGACATGTATGGGAGTGGCCACTTCCCCCAGCAGGTGTGTTCCACTAGCTGAGGCTTCTAGAGAAAGTGTGACTCATGCCTTTCCCTTTGGAGTCCTGCAGTGGATCCGGGGTGCCCAATTAGGGAACTCCCTCCCTGAAGGCATTTTGTAAAGTTACACACCAGCAGAACAGACAAGCAGGCCAGATCTCATGCCCCCTGGACTGAAGCAGGTTGCTGAAACACAGGAGAGAAGTCTGTGAGTTCGACTAGGGTAGAGAGGAAGCCCATGTAGACCAATCTAATAGTACAATACTGTGGGACTCAGAGATGTGGCAAGCTGAGAGAGTTCCCATCCCCCCAACAGGAAAATTGCCCTGTTTTATTGAAGCAGGTTATATGAAGAGGAAGAGCCCAACCCCAGGAGCCATAGAAACCATACAGGGTTCATTCAGGTGCACAAACTAACCAGGAGCCGTGGTCCCTTCCTCACCCATTCCAACCAGGAGAGTAGTTTGTGCTGAGAATTTGGTGAGTGGTTCCATCTCTCCAGCAGCCATGTACTCCACGCTGAGGCATCAATGGAGAGTGAGGAGCACATCTCTTCCTCTGTGTAATGCCCAATCTGGGGGTTCCCTGTCCACCAGTGTTTCACACAGATACATGTTAGTGGAGCAGACATGCAGCCTGGGGGGAGATGTGAAAGCTGAACAGTCAGATTGTGAATCTCAGATGGCCCCATGTCCACAAGCAGTTTTTCTGGCTGGGTAGTGCCACTTTGCCCAGAAGCTGGGAGTAGATCTTTGAATGCTACCAAAACAGCTACTTTAACAGCTTTGGTGGAGCCTAAGTTGAAGCACACCGAACTCAGCCCTGCCCAGCCTCATTCACCCACCTGCCTCTGCTGAAGCAGAGAATAAGGACACACCTAGAAGTTCCAAGGTCCAAAGCACTACCTGAGGCACTTGAGTACTACACCTGAGGGATTAGAAGCAGTCACAAAAAAACAACACTTCAGCCTGTTCATTCTGGCAAACGCCATCTACTAAAGGGGAGGTCAATTTGCACAGCCCTTTACAGTATTTACTGACTCAATCATACAGGCTGAGGTTGTTTCTCACCCATAGGTACCACCTACTGTCTCAGTGATTAAACTTGATGTGCCAATACAATTCACACTGCTAAGAAAATCACAGGGCTGGGGATTGAGAAAGGATTTCAAGGCCCCCATCCTTTCTCATCAAAGAGAGATGGGGAATCAGCCCACACACATAGCTCACCACTGCTATAGAATAAACAACTAGTAAGTGAGAAAATCATCACACTAAAGATATCCATAACTAAGGCATCTATCCAGAACCTAGATTACTACCAAAGCACCCACAAACCAAACCAAAGTTTCTTACAACAATATATGCTACAAATACCCTGTATGAATATGTGTGGGGGGAAGCCCTATTGCAAAAAAAGAAAATCCCAAATTAAGAAGTAACTGCTCCAGATAAAAAGGAATCAGCATAAGAACTTACGATATATAAAAAATCAGAACAAAAGGGCTCCCCAAAATTGGAACACTAACCTTCCAGCAACAAAAAACAACCAAAATAAAAATACTTAAATGATAAAGAATTCCAAATATGGATTATAGGGAAAATAAACAAAATCCAAGACAAAATAGAAGACCAACTCAAATAAACTAGAAAAACAATTCAGGAAATCAATGAAAAATTCACTAAAGAGATAGACATATTAAACAAAACCTTCTGGAAATAAAAAATTTATTTAAGGAAATACAAAACAAAATGACAAAATGGAAAGTTTTCACAAGAGACTAGACTAGGCAGAAGAAACAATCTCAGAGCTTGAAGAAAACTCTTTCAATTAAATCAGTAAGTAAAAAATAATGAACAGAGACTTGAATGAACAAAGCCTACAAGAAATATGGGATTATGTAAAAGACCCAAATATGACAATTATAGGCATCCCAGAGTGTGTAAAAGAAAATGCAGAAGGGGTGGAAAATCTGTTGAGGTAATACTTGAAGAAAACTTCCCTGGTCTTGCTAGAGATTTAGACATCCAAGTACAAGAAACTCAACAAACACCTAGTAGATTCATCACAATGAGGCAATCACCACAGCACAGAGTCATCAGAATGGCTGAAGTCAACACAAAGGAGGAACTTCTTTGAACTGTAAGACAAAAATGTCAAGTAACTTAGAAAGGAAAACCCATCAAGCTAACTGCAGACTGAGACCTTATAAGCTGAGACCTTATAAGCCAGAAAGGATTGAGGACCCATCTTCAGGTCCATCTTGAGGACCCATCTTCTGTTAAACAGAACAACTGCCAGCCTACAATTTTGTATCTAGGAAAATTAAGTTTCATGAATTAAGGAGAAATAAAGACTTTTCCAGACAAGTGAACACTAAGGGAATTTGTAAAGACCAAACTTACTGTGTAGGGGATACTGAGACCTGAATTATACATGGAGCAAAACAGTGGTCACCTTCCATTGTAAAACTGCCCAAAAGTTAAAACTCAGAGCTCAAATAAAACAATAGTATAAGAGGTAAAACAAATCAATAAGGTACTAACTAACAGGATGAATAGAAGTGCACTCCACATATCAATTCTATCAATCAACCTAAATTGTTTAAATTTCCCACTGAAGAGACATGCTGGCTGAACGGATTTTTAAAAAGTACAAACCAAGTATCTACTGTCTCCAGGAAACACATCTAACCCAAAAGGACACTTATGAACTCAAAGTGAAGGGAAGGAAAAAAAATCCTTGTAAATGGAAACCAAAAGAAAGCAGGTGTAGCCATTCTTGTGTCAGAAAAATTTTATTTTAAATCAACGATAGTAAATAAAGAAAAAAACATCATTATATAAAGGTAAAGGGAACAATTTAATAAGAGGATATAATAATCCTAAATATTTATGTACCTAACACAGAAGAATCCAGCTTCATAAAGCAAGCTCTACTAGATCTAAGTAGAGAGATAAACAGCAACATTGTAATTGCCAGAGACTTTAACACCCCACTGAAACAACTAGACAGATGATACAAGCAGAAAATAAACTCTGGACTTAAAGAGGACTATAGAACAATTGGGCCTAGCAGATATTTACAGATCATTTTACCCCCAAACTACTGAATATGCATTTCACTCATCACCACATGAAACATTCTTAAAGCCTGATCATATTTTAGACCACAAAACATAGCTCAACAAATTTTTAAAAAAATGAAATCATATGATGTATATTTTCAGACCACAATGGAATAAAACTAGACATCAACTTCAAGAGACACACCCAATTCTATACAAAGTCATGGAAATTAAACAAACTACTGCTGAAGGATTATTGGATCAAAGATGAAATTAAGAAGAAAATAAAAAGATGCCTCAAACTGAATAGCAAAGAGGACACAAGATATCAAAATCTATGGGATATACCAAAGACAATCCTAAGGAAAACATTCATAGAATTAAATGCCTAGAACTGAAACATGAAAATATTACAAATTAACAATCTAATTACACGTCTCAAAAAACTGGGAAAGGAAAATAAAAGAGCAAACCTAGCTCAAAGCCAACAGAAGAACAAAAAAATAACCAAGGTCACAGCAGAGCTTAACAAAATAAAAAATAAAAATAAATTATACAAACCAATGAAACAAAAAGTTGATCCATTGAAAATATAAACAAAATTGATAAAGCAAATATTAGTTAACCAGAAATACTAGAAAAAGGACTCAAATAAGCCCAATTAGAAATGAAAAAGGAGATATTACAACTGATATTATAGAAATTAAAAAATGTCATCTGTGAATCCTATGAAATTATCTATGCACATAAACTCTAAAACAACCCAGGGGGGGCGGAGCAAGATGGCGGACGAGAAACACCGCCAGATAGAGCGT
>VBSM01000568.1:9367856-9379766 GCA_008086735.1 Cheirogaleus medius | reverse complement strand
TTTACTGTTGTTGATTTAAAGTCTGTTTTATCTGATATAAAAATAGTTACTTTTGCTTGCTTTTGTTTTCCATTTTCCTGGACTATCTTTTATCACCACTTTACTTTGAGTCTGTAAATTTCTTTACCCATCTGGTAAAGACATTTCTTGTGAGGAGCATATTGCTGAATCTTGTTTTTTTATACATTCTGCCAGTCTATATCTTTTCAGTGCTTTTGGTCCATTTACATTCAAGGTTCATATTGATATGTGATGTTTTGTTCCTGTTATAGTGTTAATTATTACCTAGTTACTTTGTAGCCTACATTATGTAATTGCTTTAAAGGATCTGGGTGTTTTATTATTTCTTGTGTTTTTATGATGGTATGTATCATACTTTTGTTTCCTCATTTAAAATTCATTTGAATATTTCCTATGGGGTCCATCTAATGGTGATGAATTCCCTTGGTATTTGCTTGTCTGGGAAAGTCTTTATTTCTCTTTTGCATATGCAGTTTAGTTTAGTAGGATACAAAATTCTTGGCTGGCAGTGTTTTACTTTAAGAATACTGAAAGTAGGATTCCAATCTCTTCCAGTTTGTAAGGTTTCTGCTGTGAAGTCTGCTATTAGTCTTATAGGATTTCTTTTATAAGTGATTAAATGCTTCTCTCTTCTTTTAGGATTTTTTTCCTTCATATTGACTTTTGATAGGATGATGACTATGTGTCTTGGTGAGATTCATTTTGCAAAATATGTCCCATGTGTTCTCTGAGCTTCTTGTTTCCTGGATGTCTAATTCTCTAGCAAGACCAGGGAAGTTTTCCTGAATTATTTCCACAGAAATGTTGTCCAAGCTATTTATTTTTTCTTCATCTCCCTCACGAATGGCTATAACTCATAAGTTATGTTGCTTAGGCTAGTCTTGAACTCATGGCCTCAAGCAATCCTCCCACCTGAGCCTCCCAAATTGCTGGAATTACAGACATGAGCCACTGCACCCAGTCTTTTTTTTATTATTTTTAAATTATTTTCCCCCTTGAGGGTGTGATTGTAATGTATGTTGTGTTTGGTCATTTGGCTTTGATTCTGGGTGCTTTCAAGGGACCAAGGCTCTCTATGAGTTACTTGGTTATAGCCAAACTTTGTGTGGTGGCTTTCTCAAGTGCTGGTTGTATTAATAGTAGCAATGTACTCGATGCATGAGCACGTTTTGTATTAGATTGTGTAGTTCAACCTCTAGGCCAGTAGAGGGTCGTTATGGGTAAGAGTTGGCTGCAGGAGAAGCCAATCAATATGTGCTTGATGTTTGGGTTTTGGGGAGGGAGGTCTCACTTGTCTCAGGCTGTGGGCTCCTTTGTGGAACGCCCAATGCCCAGAATTCCCTGCTCAGCCCCATTGGGAGAGACAAAGCTAGGTAGAGCTAGACCACACCCCAGTGATGAGCAGAAGCACCAGCCCCAACCATGGTAGGGGATGGGGAAGTTGGCAGTGAAATGCACTAAGGGTCCTGCACTAGCTCCAGGTTTTGGGCAGGCAGGAATATGATACACCTCTCTATCACACCCCTGTCCCTGGGCTAATGACTTTCAGTTCTGATAGACACACCATTTACCTCCAGGTCCCAAAGAAGCTGCAGGCTAAAGAAAATGCCTATTTAATCACTCTCTGCTAAAATGGCCTCAGGGTGGAACCTCTTCCCCCAGCCCGAAACAGACAGCTTTTTAACTCTCCTGTGTTCTACTGAAGGACTACCGCAGCTCAGTTCATGAAGGAGGATGGGCCCTGTCCTTTGTGTGAGACTGGGAATGGTGAGCACATCATCAGTGGGGTTGCAGCTACCCCCAACAGCCCTGGGATGGGCATTTTCTAGAACTCCTGTGCAATCCCCCAACAAGAACAGCTGTCGCTGTGCCTGCAGCAGTGGGCTTTAAGAGAGTAGAAGTCCCCCTTTCCATGTCCATTCCTGAGCACCAGTTTTGTCTTATTTCTGATCTTAGGGAAAATTATTCAGTCTTTCACTATCAGGTATGATATTAATTGTAGGAATTTTGTAGTTGTTCCTTATCAGACAGAGGAAGTTACTTTCTATTTCTTTTTTGCTGAGATTTTTTTTGCCATGTTTGAATATTGGATGTTGTTGGACTATTTCGTGCATCAATTGACATGATCATGAGGTTTTTCTTCTCTAGACAGTTAATATGACAGACTACATAGATTAATTTTTAAATATAGAACAAGCCTTGCACCCCTGAAACAAACCCTACTTGGTCATGTTGAGTGTGTGTTTGTGTGTGTGTGTGTGTGTGTGTGTATTTCATATAGCTAAATTCTATTTTCTAATATGTTAAGGATTTATGTTTTTATAATGTTGACAGACATTCACTTGGAGTTTTATGTTTTTTGCACGGTCTTTGTCTGGTTTTGTTATCAGGGTAATACTTGCCTAATAAAATGAAATGGGAGTCTTTCCTTCTCTTCTATTTCCCAGAAGAGATCATGTAAAATTGGTGCTATTTCTTCTTAAATGTTTGATGGAAGAATTGGTGCTATTTCTTCTTAAATATTTGATGGAATTCACCAGGGAAACCATGTAGGCCTTGAGATTTCTTTTTTTGAAAAGTTTTAACTATGAATTCAATTTTGTTAAGGATTATAGTAATATGCTATCTCTAAGCCATTTATATCAGTTTAGGTGATTTTTTTGTAATTTGTAGTTTTCAAGGAATTGGTCATTTTAATATGAATTTTTGAATTTATATGCATAGTTATTAATATTATTTCACTATTATGTTGAAGTCCTCAGGATTTTTAAGATGTGTCCTCTCTCATTCCTGATATTTGTGCTATCTCTCACTTTTTCCTTCTCATTGCTTGTTATTTTTCAAATTTATCAACCCTTTAACAAAGAGCTTTTGTGTTCATTGATTTTCTCTATCATTTTTATGTGTTCTGTTTTTTCTCTTTATATGGTTTTTCTATGTATTTGGGTTTTTTCTCTTCTTTTTCTAGATTTTAAGGTCAAAATTTAGATTTTTGATTTTAAACCTTTGTTCTTTTTAATATAAGCATGAAATGCTATTATTTTCCTCTCAGCACTGCCAAAAATTTCAGTATATTCTATTTTAATTTTTACTTGGTTGAAAGTATTTTCTAATTTCCTTCTATATTTTATTTGGATTATTTAAAAGTATATTAATTTTCAAGTGTTTGAAAATTTTCCTTTTCTCTCTATGCTGTCAATTTCTAGTTTGATTCCATTATAACAAGAGGTCATAATTGTATAATTTTAGTTATTTTATATTTGTTGATATTGTTTTATGACCCAGGACATGTTTTGTCTCAGTGAATGTTTCATTTGCATTTGGAAATTATGTGTTTTCTGGTCTTGTAGGGTAGGACTTTTATAAATGTCATTCAGATACAGGAGGATGATATCGTTCAGTTTTACTATATCCTTGCCGATTTTCTTTATGTTTGTTCAATTGAGAGAACTAAGAGAATTTTTGGAGTTTCCAAGTATAGAAACTTTTCCACCATATAGTTCCCTTTACTCTTCCCCTTTATATTTGTTATATACGTTACATTTTGGTACGTGGGAAATTAAATCAGATGATTTTATAATTTTCATTATAATTTTTTATTTATTTCCCTCAAACCTATTTAAAAACACTCAAGAATAATTGTCTGTTACATTTACTGAGATATTTAGAATTTCTGTTATCCTTCCTTCATTCTTGATATCCCAAGTTTCTTTTTGTTAAAATTTCCCTTCTATATGAAGAATTTCCTTTAGTAATTCTTTCAGAGCAGGTCTACTGGAAATAATTTCTCTTAATTTCTTTTCATCTGAAAATATCTTTATTTCAAAATCAGTGAAAGATGTTTTTGATGGATACAGAATTATATAGGATTATGGGTTGAACGTTTTTTCTTTGTTTTTTGTGTGTTTTTGTTTTTGTCAGTACTTATAGTTGTTGTAACATAATTTGGTTAAACTCTTCACAGTTTCTGATAGAAACCCACAGTCATTCAAGTACTGGTTCCCATTTAGGTAATGCATCATTTTTGTCTGGCTGCTTTCAACATTTTTTCTTGGTCTTTCCTTTTCAGTAGTTTGATTATAATGTGTCCGGCATGGATGTCTTTGGGTTTATTGTACCTAATGTTCATTAGGCTTCTTGAATTAATAGGTTTGTGTATTTTGACAAGCCTGAGAATTTTCAGCCATTATTTATTCAAATATTATTCAGCATTGCTCACTTTCTCCTCTCTGGGATTCAGATTACATGAGTTTTATACCTTTTAGAATTATTCCAGAGGTAAATCACTTCTGTTCAATTATTTTCAATACTTTCCTCTGTTGTTCAGATTGGATAAATTGTATTTATCTAGCTTAAAGCTCCCTGTCTCTTTTATTTGTAATCTCCATTCTACTATTGAGGCAATTTAGTGAGTTTTAAGTTTTGATTATTATATTTTTAATTCTAAAATTACCATTTAGTTTTTCTATATATCTTTTATTTCTTTCCTGATAGTTTCTATTTTTGCATTTAAGAGTATATTCACCCACATTTCACCCATTCAAACTGTAATTTGAATAATTTTTAGTATACTCACAGAGTTGCACAACCTTAACTCTGATAACATTTTAGGACATTTTTATCATCGTCAAAAGACATCTTGTACTCATTATGAGCCAAGGTCATTCACTACTGGCTTCCCATTGTGCTAAGCCGACATTAATATACTTTCTGTCTTTATCCACAACAGCTAATTCTGTATGTTCCATATAAATTGAATAATACAATATGTGGTATTTTGTGAGTGATCTTTGACTTATCATAAGGTTATCAAGGTTCATTCATGTTGTAACATACATAAATAATTTATTATATTTATTCTAATTCATTCTATTTATTCTAATAATATCTCATTTCATGGATAATACAGTATTTTGCTTATCCATTCATCAGTTGATAGACATTAGGTTTTTCTCCTCACTTATTAACCATTATGAATAAAGCATCTATGAATATTTGCCTCCAAATTTGTTGTTGTCATGTCGATTTTATCCAACCTAGTGGGTGGAAAGTGTTTTCTCAATTTTTTTAATAAATTCATAGAATTTATTTTTTTACATTAGTTTTAGTTCTACAGAAAAATTGGATGGGAACTATAAAGAATTTCCATATACCCCTCTCCCTTCACACACAGTTTCCCCTAGTAACTTCTTGCATTATTATGGTACATGTGCTGTAGTTGATGAGTCAATAATGATACATTATTAAATAAGGTTCATAGTTTATGTAAGGTTTCACTGTGTTGGACAGTGCTATAGGATTTGTCAAATCTATAATGTCATGTATCCATCATAATGTCATAAAGAATAGATTTACTCCACCTATTCATCCCTGCTTCACTTCCCCTAAATGTCTGGTGACCAATGATTTTTTTCTTTTCTTTATAATGTTGCCTTTTCTGGAGTGTTTATATTTGGAATTATACAGTAAATAGCATTTTAAACCCACATTCTTTCACATAGCAATATGCATTTAAGGGCCCTCTATTTCTTTTCACAGATTATAACTTATTTCTTTTTATTGCTAGTAACATTGCATCATTTTGGATGTACCACAATGTGTTTATCCATTTACCTATTGAAGGGCATCTTGTTTGATTCCAAGTTTTAGCAATTATGAATGAAGGTGCTATAAATATTCTCGTGCAGGTGTATATGTGGATATGATATTTCAACTAATATGGGAAACTACAAAGGAGCACAACTGCTTGATCATATGGTAAGAATATGTTTAGTTTTGTTCAAAACTAAAAATTTGTCTTCCAAAGTGGCTGTAACATTTTGCATTCTCATTAGCAATGGGAATTCTGGTGGCTCCACATCCTTGCCAACATTTGCTGTTGTCAGTAGTTTTGATTTTAGCCATTCTAATAGATGTGTAGGGTATATCATTGTTGTTTTAATTAGAAATTCCCTAATAATATAAACTGTTGAACATTTTGCGTATTGTTATTTGCCATCTGTGTATCTTCTTTAGTTAGGTATCTGTTCAGGTCTTTTTCAAAATTTTTAAATGGGTTGTTTGTTTTCTTAATGTCGAGATTTAATAGTTCTTATGCATTTTGGAACACACATATCAGATATGTGTTTTAAAAAAATTATTTCTGGTCTGTGGGGTGTCTTTTCATTCTTTTAACAGAATTTTTGGCAGAACAGAAGTTTAATTTATTTTCTTTTACCTTTTGTTAAATACTATTACTGGAATATTTTATTTCATTTTCATTTTTTAACTTCAGAATATTACCTGGGTAAAACTGTTTTGGTTACATGACTTCCTTTGGTAGAGTTTGAGTCAGAGTTATAAGTGTGTCCATCACCCATGTAGTGTGCATTATACCCGTTAGGTGTGAATTTACCCATACCCTCCTCTACCTTCCCACCTTCTTGATTTCCGTTGAATTTTACTACCATACATTCACATGAATGTTGATCTATAAGTTTCATTTTAGTAGTGAGTACAAATGGTTTTTGTTCTTCCACTCATGTGATACTTCACTTAAGAGGATGGTCTCCAATTCCATCCAGGTTATTACAAAAGGTATTAATTAGTTCACCATTTATTTATGGCTGAGTAATACTCCATGGTATACATATATCACATTTTATTGATCCACTCATGTATTGATGGGCACTTGGGTTGTTTCCACATCTTTGCAATTATGAATTGTGCTGCTATAAACATTAAAGTGCAAGTGTCTTTTTTATAAAATATCTTTTTTTTTTCCTTTGAGTAAATACCCAGTAGTGGGAATGCTGGATCAAATGATAGGTCTACTTGTAGTTCTTTGAAGTATCTCCATACTACTTTCCATAGAGGTTGATCTAGTTTGCAGTCCCACCAACAGTGTATAAGTGTTGCTTTCTCTCCCCATCCTCGCCAACATCTGTTGTTTTGAGACTTCTGGATAAAAAACATTCTCACTGGTATTAGGTGATATCTCATTGTGGTTTTGATTTGCATTTCCCTGATGATTAGAAATTTTGAACATTTTTTCATATACTTATTGGCTATTAGTCTATCTTCTTTTGAAAAGCTTCTGTTCATGTCTTTTGTCCACTTTCTAGTGGGGTTGTTTGATGTTTTCTTGCTGACTCACTTGACTTCTTTGTAGATTCTGTTTATTAGCCCTTTATTGCATATATAGCATGCACATATTTTCTTCCATTCCATAGGTTGTCTGCTCTATTGATTGTTTCCTTGAATGTATGGAAGCTTTTTAATTTGATCAGGTCCCATTTATTTATTTTTGTTGTTGCTTTGATTCCTTTTGGGGACTTCTTCATAAATTCTTTGCCTAGGCCAATATCTGTAAGAGTTTTCCTGATCTCTTTTTGTAGAATTTCTATAGTTTCATACCATAGGTTTAAATCTGTTATCCATCATGGATTATTTTTTGTAAGTTGTGAGAATTGCGGATCCTGTTTTAGTCTTCTACATGTAGTTATCCAATTTTCCCTGCACCATTTATTGAATAGTGATTCTTTTCCCCAGTGGATGTTTTTGTCTGTGTTGTCAAAGATCAGATGGCAATATGATGACAGTTTTATATTTGGGTTCTCTATTCTGATCCATTGGTCTAGGTGTCTCTTTGAACACTAGTAGCATGTCATTTTAGATACTATAGCTTTGTAGTGTAGTTTCCTCCTTCTTAGTGTTATTGAAAAGTTTCGGTAGAATGGGTGCCAATTCTTTGTAGGTCTGATAGAATTTGGCTGTAATCCTTGTCATCCAAGGATTTTTGTTTGTTTGGAGATTTGTTATTACAGTTTCAGTCTTGCTATTCATTATTTGGTTGCTTAGGATTTCTATTGCTTCCTGATTCGAGCTTGGGAGGCTGTATGTTTCCAAGAATTTATCCATTTCCTCTAGGTTTTCTAGTTTTTGTGTGTAGGGGTTTAAAGAATAATCATGGATGATATTTTATTGCTGTGGTATCAATTGAAATGTCTCCTTTTTCTCTGCTGATTGAGCTTGATTCCTTTCTCATCTATTTTAGATTAATCTAGCTAGTGGAATATCTATTTTGTTTATCTTTTCAAAGAACCACCTTTTTGTTTTGTTCATCCTTTGTATTGTTTCTTGAGTTTCCATTTTGTTTAGTTCTGCTTTGAGCTTTGTTAGTCCTTTTCTTCTGTTAGCTTTGCTTTTGTTTTTTTCTTCTTTTTCTAGTTCTTTGAGGTGTGACATTAGATTGTTAATTTGTGATCTTTCTCTGGTTTTGATGTAAGAATTGAAGGCTATAATTTTCCCCTTTGCACTGATTTTTATGAATCTCATGGAATTTGGAAGCTTGTTTTGCCTTCATCATTTAATTGAAAAATATTTTTATTTCTGTCTTGATTTCATCAATAACACAAAGATCGTTTAGTAGCAGGTTGCTTAATTTCCATGTATTTCTCTAGTTGTTCAAATTACTCTTGGTTTTTATTCCTAGTTTTATTCCACTGTCATCCTTGGATTCTTGTCATTCTATTCCTTGTCATCCAAGGATTTTTGTTTGTTTGGAGATTTGTTATTACAGTTTCAGTCTTGCTATTCATTATTTGGCTGGTTAAGATTTCTATTTCTTCCTGACTCGGGCTTGGGAGGTTGTGTGTTTCCAAGAATTAATCCATTTTCTCTAGGTTTTCTAGTTTTTGTGTGTAGGGGTTTAAAGAATAATCATGGATGGGTTAGGAAAATTAGATAATGGCCCAGACTTTTTTTTTTTTTTATTTGAAACGATTATGGGGTAAAAATATTTTTGGCTACATGGATCACTTTCATAATGCTTGAGTCATGGTTATAAGAATGCCCATCACCCAGATATTGTTCATTGTACCCATTAGGTAGCTTTCAACTGTGGTCTGAGAAGACGTGGTATGAATTTAAGTTTTCTAAATTTGCTGATACTTGTTTTGCTGGCTAACATATGATATCTCTTTGTAAATATCCCATATGCTGATGAAAATAATGTATATGCTGCATGTTTTGAGTAGGTTGCTCTGTAAATGTCACTTAGTTCCTTTTATGTTATGGTTCCATTTACATCCAGTGTTTTTTTTGATTTTCTGCCTTGAAGTTCTGTCTGGTACTGTCAGTTGGATTTTGAAGTTCCCGGCTATTATGATGTTGCTTTTTGTTTTTTTCCTTAGATCCAGGAGACTTTGCTTTATGAATCTGGGAGCTCCTGTTTTAGGTGCATATATATTTAGATTGGTATATCTTCTTGTTAACTTGATTTCTTTATCATTATATAATGACCTTCTTTGTCTTTTATTCTTACAATTGTTAATTAAATTCTCTTTTACCTGATTGGGAATATCTACTCCTGCTTGCTTTTGGTTTTCATTTGCATGGAATATTTTTAATACCCCTTTACATTCTGTCTATGGCAGTGCTTTCCAGTTAAATGGGTTTCTTATAAATGACATATATTCAAGTTTTTTTTTTTATAGAAGGGCTCAGTTAAGATTTATTGAGGAATAAATAATAAGTGAATGGGGACATCCCAATATCATTTAATAAATACATTGAAAGAATGTATTATAGTAAGATGGTAGTCACTTTATAATATTATTTCAAAAATCAAGTCTTTAATTACATGTAATTATAAAGTACATAAATATCATAATATCAGAAGTACAAAGTGTTTACTCCAAGCCTCCAGTGAGAAGTGTATTCTGCTGTGTGGGGTATAAGGTGAATTGGAATCCATGTGAGAACAGAAATATAGTCCTGAGATTTATGTGTAATAAGTCATAACCAGCATCCTTCTTGTCCAACATTAGGAAGTCCCAGAACAGTAGGCTAAGTGTATTTCAGAAATGTGTGTGTATGTGCTCACATGTGTGTATGTTTTAAGAAAATTACATGCTGTTCAATTAATGTGCAATTTTAAACAGTACTTACAATCATCTTCTCAATACTTTATATAATAGAAAAAATTAGCCAGACATGGTGGCGCATGCCTGTAGTCCCAGCTATTTGGGAGGCAGAGGCAGAAGGATTGCTTGAGCCCAGGAGTTTGAGGTTGCTGTGAGCTAGGCTGTTGCCACAGCACTCTAGCCTGGGCAGCAGGGTGAGACTGTCTCAAAAAAAAAAAAAAAAAAAAAAAAGAAAAGATAAAAAACCTTTATATAAAGGAGAAATTAGCATTATTATTTACTTAAAGTAAACATATAAATATTTTGCAAATGCTAAATGTGAAATTGTAGTAAGATTCTGAGTCTTTATTAGGTAAACTTTTCTTCTAATGATTGAGGTAAAAGTTATTAGGGTTAGGAAAATTAGATAATGGCCCGGACTTTTTTTTTATTTCAAACGATTATGGGGTAAAAATATTTTTGGTTACATGGATCACTTTCATAATGCTTGAGTCATGGTTATAAGAATGCCCATCACCCAGATATTGTTCATTGTACCTGTTAGGTAGGTTTTCACAGTCCCCTCATTCCCCCCCGCCCCCTAATTGATTTCCATTGACTTTTACTTCCCTTTATGCACATGTGTGCTTACTGTTTAGTGCCCATTTAATAGTGAGTACATGTGGTATTTCTTTTTCCATTCTTTAGATATTTCACTTAGGATAATGGTCTCCAGTACCATCAAAATTGTTTCAAAAGGCATTAAGTCACCCTTCTTTATGGCTGAGTAGTATTCAGTGGTGAACCTATACATTTTGTTAATCCACTCCTGAATTGATGGCCATTTTGGTTGATTCCATATCCTTGCAATGGTGAATTGTGCTGGAACAAACATTTGAGTGCAAGTATCATTTGATAAAATCACTTCTTTTCCTTTGTGTAAATACCCAGTATTAGGATTGCAGGATCGAATGGTAGGTCAACTTTTACTTCTTTGAGGAATGTTCATAGTGTTTTCCATAGAGGTTATATTAATTTGAAGTCCCTCCAATGGTGTCAAAGCATTTCTTTCTCTCTGCATTCATGACAGCATCTATTTTCATTTTGGATTTAATAAAAGTCATTATGACTTGTGTAAGATGAATTGTCATTGTGGTTTTGATTTGCATTTCCCTGATGATTACTTACATTGAGCATTGTTCATATATTTATGGAGCATTTATCTATCATAGTGAAAAGCTATTGTTCATGGATTTTGCACACATTTAAATGTGGTTGTTTGATTATTTTCTTGCTGATTTGCTTGAGTTCTTGGTAGATTCTTGGTATTAGTCATTTTTAATTTTTTATTTCAGCATATTATAGGGGTACAAATGTTAAGGTTACGTAGTATAATTCCCTCGTATCCCTCCCCCCTCGAGTCAAAGCTTCAAGCATGACCATCCCCCAGATGTTGCACATCTCACTCATTATGTATGTATATACCCATCCCCTTCTCCCCCCTCCCACTGGCCCAACACCCGTTAAATATTATTCCTATATGCCCACTTAGGTGTTGATCAGTTAATACCAATTTGCTGGTGAATAAATGTGGTGCTTGTTTTTCCATTCTTGGGATACTTCACTTAGTAGAATGAGTTCCACCTCTATCCAGGAAAATATAAGAGGTTCTATATCACTATTGTTTCTTAGCGCTGAATAGTACTCCATGTAATACATATACCACATTTTATTAATCCACTCATGTATTGATGAACACCTGGGTTGTTTCCATAACTTTGCAATTGTGAATTGTGCTGCTTTAAACATTTGAGTGCAGGTGTCTTTTTTGTAGAGTGTCATTAGTCTTTTGGGTACATGCCCAGTAGTGGGATTGCTGGATCAAATGTTAGATCTACTTATATCACTTTAAGGTATCTCCATATTGCTTTCCACAGAGGTTGAATTAGTCTGCAGTCCCACCAGCAGTGTAGAAGTGTTCCTATCTCTCTGCATCCACGCCAAC